>BSYO01000023.1:164699-566438 GCA_033239525.1 Nepenthes gracilis
GGCACCAAAAACCCACCTACTTTTTTTTTTTTGGTAAGTAAGTGTGTATTTTGGATTAACGGGAGAAAAATTTATAAAAGATTATGTTACAACTCCAAGTTTTTTTACTTGAAGTTATAACAAAAATGCTAGGGCATACCCCGAGCAATTGGTACATCAGAGAGTTCCTCAACAAACCTAAGAGGAGCTATCAAGCAGAAGAACAAAAAACAAGAACACTGTCGTTACACATAATCAAAATCAAAAAACGCCCGAGAAGACCGGAATAACCATCCGGATCTGCCGGCAAACCAGAGCATCCTAGCAATTCATCTGGACACACCAGGAGTTTCCATCAAATCTTTATCGATCAGCACAGGTAATGCCTGTAAAATTCAGGGCAGATACTGCCCGCAGACAACCGGAGGAACCAGCAGCAGCAAGGCCGGACCGCCCCACGCATGCCCACGCAATAGTACAGCAGCCAGGTTCCAAAAGACATGAGCAGCCATTTCAGCTTCAGCTACGTAGAGGGCTGCGCCAACAGCAACTTCAAAGCTGCCAAAGTCGAGAATTGGCAACTGAAGCCAACGTTTCATCAACAGCAATATCATACCAGCCAAGCCCTTTCCATTACCACCAATTCCCAACAGAGGCAGCAACCAAACCCTGCACCCGGGCGCAGCCGAGTAACCCGGCACCAGGAATTCCATGACTAACGAGGCAAAGCATTTACAAGGCAAAAAACAGACTGCTGCACCCAATTCAATACAGCAAAGGTCACACCAATCAACAACTAACTGCTACAGGCACCCAGCAATTACATGAGGGGGCAGCACAACCAATCCTTGAGCAGCCATCCACGATTAATGCAGAGAGGGAACAGGTAGCCCGGCAACATAGCACCATCCATTTCAGGAGCAAAATCATCATCAGAGGTTACATCATACGACCTTCCACCAGAAGGAACTTCGAAACAGCGAAAGACCATCTGCTATCATCCAATCAGCAGTTCGGCTACAGCCACCTTAGCCCAGAGTATGCCTGCTTCAGCAAACCAATAAAGACAGCAAAATTCGGACCATATCATCTTGAGTGAGCAAGCAGGACTCATCATCTATTTCTTCGGATCAAACAGAATCATCCGCATCCATCCGTTAGCACAAACAGTTCAATACCATCACACCCAAAATAATCACGATCCAGCATTTCAGTAGGTAGAAAAGAACCCCATTACACAGCCGCAGAAGAAAAAACTTCATAGGAGAAAATGTCAAAAAAATAAGGAGCATGCAACCCAGCAACGAAAGGTGCACATAGCACGAAACTCAACCAAACAGCTGCTCAGAATGGTGAAGCAAAGCAACGATCCAACAAACTGGCATTACAGACCCTGCTAATAACACAGTCCATATTTCATCTCATGAATCCTGCTTCACATCCCACACCGCATCAAAAATTGCAGACTAACCCTGCACAGGATCAGACACCAGCCAACAGCAAAGAATTAACACAGCCAACCATTCCCAGCTTGGCACCAAAAAGTACAGGATGAAATGCTGGGACAGCATCAGTTCAGAGGGTACCAACATCATTTCAGCAAGATCAGCCAAGCAATAAACCCGAGGGCACCAGTAGCATCCATCGACACCCAGCTTTACATCAGCATATAAAAAAGACACAGTAGGCCATTGCATCACCATCTGGCTGAAAGCAGCACCCATCACACCTACACCCTCTACAGACAGACAATGGACAGCAGACCACAAAAAACACAACCAGCTAGATCCAGGGATCAACTGGAAGCAGCAAGCTACAAGGCATCAGCACTATGGTACCAGCAAAGCATCTCCTCAGAATCAAGAGTCCAGTAAACCAAAGACATCTCAATCCAAAACATCAGTATATAGCAAACCGGTCCCTGCTAAACCGGCACCAGCCCAACCCCAGCATCAGCATACAAACCAAATAACGCCAAAACCATGCGACATAGCTCTTCACCACCACATGTCGACCGTTGCCAACCACCACAGTATTCATAAAGGTACAACTACCACAATTAGTGAAGGGGCTAGAGTTTATCCAACATTTCATCAGCAAATCCCAGTTAACTCAGTTTTCGAGAGAGCATCACCAATGTATATCCCGCCAAATCAAATACCATTAGATCCAAAGTAACCATCATAACACCCCTTATCTCCAACTGAGCAAGACATATGTATTATCAGCTCCAGGAGGGCTCCAGCTTGACAACCAGAGAGCCCCCAATTCCACCTTCAAATACAGGATTCCACCCGCCCAAATCCAAGCCACCAGCATCACCCAACAAAAGGAAGATGAGCCACCCAACAGGAAACCACCACGAGCACAGCATAAAGAGCGGATCCGAGTAGAAGCGTCAAACAAAGAGGAGGCAAAATCCCCAAAATCAACCTTTTTTTTGGGGGGGGGGGGGGGAAGACGGCGCTCAAGGAGGGGGGGAACAAAAAGAAAACGCAAGCCAGGGCTGAGAAGCATCCCATAAGAGTATAACACCGGCAGGCAGGGATCAACCAAAGAAAATACAACCCCGCAGATCAAGCTTCACAGTCACTAAGGGGAGAAGCACAGCCAGGAACATAAAAGCCCACCAGATGAGGGCATTCAGGAGGCAACGCAAGAACATGTCAAATAACGACCTTTTTTTTTTATATTATTTTTTTAAAATCCCCACCGAATCCGAGTCGGCCTATAGTCAGCCCCACTTGGGCCTATAGTCATTAATTTCAGTCTCACAACATCGACCACCATAGAGAAAAGGCGAGAGGAGTCAAGGGGTGGAGATTTTTGGAAAATCCGATTATTGCGCTCCTTCCAGATGACGTAAACCGTGGCAGCCAGAGACAAGCGTTTAGATACAGCCAGGAGACTTTTTCCTTTCCAACGGGAGGCAGCCCAAGAGATGTTTTGATGCCAGTCACGGTATGGCCAGTGAATACCAGCATGTCTTTGGATATTATTCCATAAGGTTCTAGAGAATGGGCAGGAGAAGAACAGGTGAGCGTGGTCTTCATCACTCGCAGTACAGAGTGAACGGGGCATTTTCTCGCTTCTCTCTTCGTCTTCAACCCTCGAGTTCAAAATTTGAACTCGATTTTGGTCGCGCCTTCAGCGACGCCTCTCACCTGGCCGGGCGGCGCCGGAGTCGGCCTCGGCCGGTCTCCTAGTGCCTAGCCCGGCCGTCTCCCACCTCTCCTCCTCTTCCTTTTCTCCCGTCGCGAGGCCCTCTTCTCTTCGCTGTTTTGCCTTTAGGCTTTGCCGTCTCTGGCCGGATGGTGTCGTTGCCGGCCGGTCTCCTGGCTGGCACCACTGATATCTTCTCGGTTCTCTTCTAGACCTGCTTTAGATCTGGATGGGATTCTGGTGTCTGGTTTAATCGCCCGCGAGCTGATTCTGAGATTGGTTGGATCTTGTGCTTCTCGAAGGTTTCGGCGCTCCCGATTGTCTTCGCTGCCGCTCTGATGTCCCTCCTCCTGAGTTTCGCTCCTGGTGGTCGGTTTGGGGATGCTGTACTGCTCTGGGTTCGAGCTGAATGGCGGGGTACTGAAGAATTGGCCGAAGATCTGATTGGTTGTTTGTCTTCCTTCAGATGCGGTAAGGTCCTCCCTTCTACTAATTTCTGATGTGGCTTGGAGTCTCGTTTCGGTGTGGGGGGTCTCGGAGGGCCACAGCCACATGTCAGCTGGCTATGCCATTTCTTGACTCTCACATGTGCGAGCTTCTCTGTTTTTTTCATTTGGCAAATCCAATGAAATTGTTGCAATCCTTTGGATTGCTTGTGTCTGGCTTATTCAGCCAGTTTGCTGAAGTTGTTGCTTTGCTACAATTTGAATCATATAATTTATGGCTTGCTGCAATGGTCTTTATTGATGCTATTGCTGCGGCCGAATGGATTTGTGGGACTTTGGATTATTCCTTGTGCTGAAGGAAGCTCGGTTGCTGCTTTCCTGATGCAACGGTGAATAGCAGTTTTAATTGGGTGCAATTGTTTATGCTTCGAGTTTTACTAAGCTGATCCGTTCGTCCTCTTGCTGTTTTGGCAAGCCGATAAATTTTTGATACTGATCCGTTGCTGTGGTCCCAGCATTGTTTGATGCTGTTGGTTCTGCGCCTGAGTAGCTGATCTTGTTTTCTGCTGAGGTCTTCGCAGATCTGTAGCTTTGGACGTTATGGCTGCTTGGTTAGGTTGTGGTTGGTTTAAACTTTCATGGGATGCTATTGTGAGGTGGCTGAACTGCTTTGCCACTGGCAATTCCACTCTGCTGATGGATGGTGTGCCTGGTGTGGTTCATCAAATGCAGCTGGTTTGGCCTATGATGTTTTGGATTTCCAATTCGGTTGATGCTGAAAATCGGCAGATTGCTGGTTGCTGGCAAAACCATGTTTCACTGCTGTAGGGTGATGTACAGCTGCTGAAGTTTTTGCTGAAGCCTTCCCGCTTGCAATTTCTGGTTGCTGCCATTAGAATTACCACGATGTGGTTGCTGTCTTCACATGTTCTGCATGTGATGATGAGGCGTCTTCTGGCCTTGTTCGAAAGGATGCGGCTGCTGATGCTCCCGGATTTTGTGAGGTTGTGAGGCCCAGGTTGTGGATGGTGATATGCTGGCCCAGGATTGGTGAAATGAGGATACTGCATTGGATGCTGTTGGGTTGAGGCCTCTGCAGCTGCCTTGGATGAAGGGGTCTCGGCTGTTGTTTAATCCCGGGCTTTGATGATGCTGTCTGGGATTGCTCCCGGCTGCAGGTGCTGATTCTGGGTTTTGCCCTTGGAGTGGCTTTTTGTTGTGTCTTTTATTTTGTTTAGGAACCGCCTTTGTGTGGTTGCTTGTGTAGTATGAATACCAGCATTTTTATCTTTTAGTTGGTTTCATCGGTTGTATTAAAGTGCTCGAGGTATGCCCCAGCTATTTTGGATTATCCTTAAGTCGGAATAACACTTGGGGATAATCCGTACTTGTAATTTTTTTTTCTCCCATTAATCCAAATCACTTACTTACCAAAAAAAAAAAAAGCGGTACAGAGAGTGCATTTGGGTGAGAGGTTAGGGATGTAATGGAGACGGTCAATGGTATTCAATTTGCCCTTAACAGCGAGCCAAAATGTAAATGCGTGTGAGGGAATATGGAATGGGTCCCACACCAGATGAGCCCAACACACCTTAGGTTTGGGGGGATGGAGGAGAGAGTACGCGGACTTAGTCGAGAACTTGCCGTTGCGAGCCCCGGCCCATTTCAAAGAGTCTTTTTGAATGATGCAGGGAGGGTTGTTTGGCATATTCAAAGCAAGGTGGGACACCTCCGTGTCAAAGGGGTTAGGCCAGTTCCATCTGTTGTCCCTGATAATGGCATCAACCTTCACATCCCAATGAAGACCCGAGACAAGGCGAGTTCGGTTGGAGCTCACTTCACTCAGGGGGCCAAGGGGGTGCCAGTTATCGCGCCAGAGGAAAGTATCAGAGCCGTCCCCAATGTCCTTGACAGAGTAGGCGCGCATAAAAAGCCGAAGCATCATAATTTTGCGCCAACTCCAAGGGGCCGATGCCAGTACTTTGATGGTCTAGATGCACCGGTCGTTGATTCTGTTTTTGTAAATCCATGAAGTCCAAGCAGAATTCGAATCTTTAGAAAGGAGGCGCCACAGCAATTTGCAGTTAAGAGCCTTATTCTGATCAATCAGGTTCTTGATGCCCAACCCTCCTTCATCTTTAGGGCAGCATATGTCATGCCAAGCCACTTTAGAATTGACTCTTCCATCAGAAAACCCGTTCCAAAGGAAATGACGCAAGATGCGATCAATTGCCTTAAAAACGGACTTGGGAAGAATAAAAATAGAAGCCCAATAAAGGTGGATAGAGGAGAGGATGGAAGCCACGAGTTGTAAACACCCGCCAAAGGAGCGCTATCTATTCCTCCAGGAGGTGATTCTCTTTGTGATTCTTTCTGTGAGGGATTTGCAATCGGACACCGAAAGCCTAGTGGTGATCAAGGGGACCCCCAGGTATCTAATAGGGAGATTGCCCAACTTGAAACCTCAGCTAGCAGCAATATCCTTGCGAAGAGTGAAATCCTTATAACAAATGATTATTTCACTTTTGTTCGAATTAGCGGAGAGGCCAGATATGGTATGGAATTCATTGAGACAGTCCTTGAGAATCAGAGTAGACTTGGAATCAGCATGGGAGAATAGGAGGAGATCGTCAGTGAAGGCAAGCATAACAGTTTGAGTTTCAGCGCACTTCCAGTAAAATTTGAAGTTATTATCCCTTCTTGCCTTAAACTCAATAATGCCATTGAGAACTTCCATAACCAGGACAAATAAGTATGGGGAGAGCGGATCACCTTGACGCAGGCCTTTGCCACCTTTAAAGAAGCCGACCACTTCCCCATTGATATTGGGAGTAAGTCGGAGTCGATATGCACCGGCCGATCCAATTTACCATTTGTTGAGGGAATTTCATTAGGGTGAGGATAGTGATAATGAAATCCCAATAAACAGAGTCATAGGCTTTCTTAAGGTCGATCTTCATAGTACATCTGGGCGGGCCGTGGCCCAGATGGTACTTATGCAGGAGCTCCTGAGCTAAGAGGATGTTATCACTAATTTGACGACCCGCCACAAAGGCCGTTTGGCAACGGTCAACCAAGTAAGGAAGAGCAGACTCGATTCTATTAGCGAGAATTTTTGAAATCATTTTGTAAATCACGTTGCAGCAAGAGATCGGGCGATAGTCAGAGACCGAGCGCGGGGACTGGACCTTAGGAATAAGGCTGATCATAGTGGTGTTCAACTGTTTAAGGAGCTTTCCATGATTGAAGAAATCATGGATAGCTTTATAAACAGTATGACCAGTGATCTCCCACAGTCCTTAAAGAACTTCGCAGTAAACCCATCAGGGCCGGGAGCTCTGTCATCACCAATGGAGAACATTGCACAGCGGATTTCGTCCTCACTGACCGGCCTAACAAGAGAACCGGTAAGTGTAATGGGAACCGAATGGAGAATGTACGGGTGAATCAGATAAGCCTCTGCCGACCCATGGAACCTACCAGTACCGAGGGCATTTTTGAAGTGTCCCTCAATGAGCTGGTGAAGGTCCTCCGTACCAAAAACCCACCTACACACCATGAGCACGTACAAGCCGAGGTCATCAGCTATGCAGGATTGCCCGAGCCCAAGCTGACCACCAGCAATTCAAATTTGTAGTAAGCACCACCCAATTTCAACTGCTGCCGAACACAACAACTGCGGGTCGGCAACATTTAAATCCAGCATTTCCAGAAGATTGTATCATGGAACCTTTAGCAATGAAGCAAGATGAAGCCAGCAACCTTCACTCAGGCCCAGCAGCAAGCCAGAGACCAAGTTGATTATCGGCAATTCAAAACAGCAGCAATATAGGCATCACCCAATTCCAATTGTTGCCGAACTCTACACCTACAGGACGGCAGTATTTGATTCCAGCCAATCCAGAGAATAGCAGTAGGAGAAGCACTCCCGTGTCCAGCAAACACTGCAAACCAATTCAGCACTGCAAGAGTTCGCAACCTTCCACATAGAGAAAGACAGGGAGCACTGAATGCTGGCAGCACCTCCAGCACTTCCAAATCAGTGGTAGATGCTCGCACACCCAAGCAGAATTTAAACCAGTCAATGGGAGGAGATGGAACAGCAAAATCCAAATTTCACAATCCAATAGAGGGATAACAAAAGATTAGCAGCAAGAGCAGCATTTAGGCCAACAGTGCCAGGGACTATAGGGGCCGTCTGAGACGGCAGTATACCAGCAAAGGCATCTGAGTTGCAGCACACCATCAGCAAAGCACTCACAAGTCCATCCAATCAGAAGAAAACAGACTCTATACCCAAGCGCAATGTAACTTCAGCAGACAGCAGCTGCTGCCTACCAAACTGCACCAGTTGATAGGGCCTGGCAATCAATAAATTGGATGAACAGCCAATATCACCAAAGCCAGATCCCATCTAATTAGCATAAAGCAAAAATAAAGGCAACAAAATCTGTTTTGATCTAGCCAAAGAAATTGATGAGGCCCGGCTATCAGTAGATTGGATGACAACTTTTTTTTTTTTTTTTGGTAAGTAAGTATTTTGGTAAGTAAGTATTTTTCGTAAGTAAGTAGATTGGATGACAACAGCCTATATCACCATAGCAAGATCCCATCTAATGAGCATAAGGCACAAAATAAAGGCAACAATAGCTGTTCTGAACCAGCCACCTGATTGCTGCCAAAGGTGAAGGCCGCAGCCAAGCCCACTGTTCCAAGAATTTGTCGCATGAGAAGACACAAGCCAGTGCATCCATTCGACCAAATAACATCGGCCCACAACAAAGCAAAACAAAATCCAACCACCAACCTCTTCAACTATCTTCAACCAGAACAAGAAGACAGAAGAAATAATGGAGGAGCGTTGGCCAACAGAAGATGAGCCCCGTTCCATTGGCCAAACCATAAGCGATGCCATCAAAGGGCCGAGGCTCCCGGGGAAGCCTTAGGTTTTTTGGGTTTTTTCTTTTTCCGTGACTTTGAAGGTGTCCAAGAATCACACTCAAGGGCCAACGCCTTATTGGCACTCAAAAATTTCTAAGTGGAGTAAACACGACCCACTGAAATTTCAGCAGAGTTGAGGGAGCCCGTGGGCTTATGGATTGGGTCTCTTCGGCTAAGAGCTGAGCAGCTGACTGTGGTCCTCTTTGGTGGCTATTTGCTCTTCTTGTTTGAGGTGAAGCCTTGCCGGTAAGCTGCCTAATTGTGGTGTCTGTGTTGCAGTCCATTGGACTGCTTGTCTGGCTATTTCAGCCTGTATTGATGTAGTTGCCTGATGCAACTTCATCTATTGTATGGCTTGCTGCAATGATTGGTATACGCCTCCTCTGGTTTATTGATTATTTGCGGTGGCCAGAACATGATTGAGGGACAGTGGTTTTATCTTTCTGTCTCGAGATCTTTCTTCTACAACTTTGGTTGCTGAATTTGCGCATGCTTCGCCCTCTGCATCAGGAGTATTTGATTTTGCCTTCTGGTGATGTCCTTGGATTGCCTGTATCTGGTGAATTCAGCCAATTTGCAAAATTTGTTTATTTGCATCAATTTTGAATCTTATGATTTCTGGATTGCTGCAATGGTATTTTGATGCTATTGCTGCGGCTGAATGGATTCCTGAGCTGAAGGATGATCGGTTGCTGCACTTCTATATGGTTTGGTGACTGTGGATGATGAGTTACTGGCATTGTATGATGTTTGGTCATGGTGCTGCACCCGCATACTGGGCCATGATCCTTCTCTATTGAATTATGCAAGTTAATTTGTTCTGCAATTCAGTACCGCAATTTGGTTGGTGTTGTATGCCTTTGCACTGTGATTGTATTGAGCTCAGTGCTGGACCCTTGTGGTGTGCTGATGATGGCATGGTGGGAGCCAGTGTTGATGTGTTTGTGCTGAAGACGGGTCCTGTGAGCTGCTGCTGTACTGTATGCTCTCACGTGATTTGTGCTTCTGCCGAGCCAATGTGTGCTGCCGGTTGTGTGGTTCAGCGGCTGCCTGCTTGCTGATTGCTGCTGCAGTAGTGCACCAACCCAGGGCTAAGTCTTGCTAGTGCTGCTGGATTGCTTTCTGGCTACTGTGGCGCGGAGCTGTGGGACTTCAGCTGCTGTTTTGATGATGCTGCGTCTGTTGGCCGTTGCATACTGGCTATCTCCTGTTGCTGGCATTTTGGATTTGCCTGGAATTGGCAGTTTATTTTGTCTAGGTATTGCTTTTATGTGTTGCTCTTGTTTTGTATGATTACCAGCAATTTTATCCTTTAGTTGGTATCATCAGTTGTATCTAAGTGCTCGGGGCATGCCCTAGCCTTTTTGGTTTATCCCCAAGTCGGAAAAACACTTGGTGATAATTCCATATTTGTAAATTTTTCTCTCATAAATCCAAATCACTTACTTACCAAAAAAAAAGAAGAAATTTCAGCAGAAGAAAATTCGGATTCCACATGCTTGGAAGAATCCAATCAATATTTTTTTGTTATACGACGTATAGAGATAGGAGTACACTCACTATCTATGTGAGATTCGGGGTCCGACCTATTGGGGAGAGCAATAGGGGGCCCACCCATTCTACCGGTTGCATTTGAAAGGCAAACCGATCATCCGGGTGCTAAGGACAGCAAAAATGAATCCGATACCAAAGGAGCTGAAACCAGATTGGTCTCCTCATCATCAGGAGAGGGATGGTTTATCATAACGGGATCACCCACCGGGCCAAGGACATCCACCCGGCCCTCATTGGAGGCCAGCCTACAAGGCAGCCTGGCTTTTTCAACATCCACAGAATTCACTTGGTCCGGATCCAGCCCAGGACCAAGGATCGCAGCAGCAGATTTTTGATGCATACATGGAGCAGGGGATGCTGAATAACAAGCCTGAGCATTAGGCCACTTATTCAGCTGAGAGTAAACTGGATTTGGTGAAGTACAAGTGGTCAAATTGGGGTCATCCGAGGAGTCTAATACAGAGACCACAGATGTAGAAAGTGTCTCCAAAAGAGGTTGGCCCAGTCCATGCACTGAAGATTGGTTGAACATAGAGGGGTCAACCTCCGAGCCCAGATCAGCTACAGGGCCGGAAGGACTGGTGGGCGGATTGGAGACATCCGAACAATCCTTTACAGAAGCCACAGATGCAGAAGATGTCTCTGGCTTAGGATGAGCCAAGTTGGGCAACACGCCCTTCAGGTCCAGGGATTCTGAATCATCACCTGACTTCATGCCATTGCCATTGGTGGCCTAGGCAAGTGCTTCGTCTTCCCCTAGTCCAGGAACCTGGCAAGTCCACCTCCACAACAGTAGCATCTACCCCTTCATTTGCAGGGCGCTCTAAAATAATCTTGGACGGGAGCACCGAATCGGGAGAGATTTCGACACACACCCTAGCAGCTTGCAACCGTTCCATTTTGGCAGTGAACGCATCAAGGTGGAGAGGTTTACCCACCGCGCTACTAATCCAACTGAGCCCAAGAGGGGTTCAGTATTCTGCCGGAACGTTTCTCAATCGTATCCAAACGGGAAAAGATTTCAATTGTTCCTTAATCAACAGCATACCCGGGAGCCAGCGCTTGAGAAAAATAGGAATACCACTAAAAGTCCAAGGGGCTCTGGCCAGGACCGCGTTTGAGTGTTCGTCAGATGAGAACCGAAAGAGAAAGAGTCCATTTGCACCCTCCGCAACATGACAGAGGCCAAATCTCTTACAAATTCGACGAGCAATGTTGGCCATGGCATGGAAATTGAGGCCTTTTCCAGAGAAGCATCCAACCAGGGTCGACTTCCAGGAGAGTAGACTCTATTGAGTCACTTCGGGGGGTGGAGAAATTCGCGCGACTTCACCAGCTACAGACAGTGGAGGAAATAATTTCAGGGGCGGAGAAGTAGGGAGCCCATGGATTAAGACGGTATCAGACCCAGAGGAGAAGGACGAAGCCGGCGCAACGGCCAGGCACGAAATCGACGGGCTGTCCACACCAGACGACGAAACAGGTTGGGGAGAGAGAGAAGTCGCATGCACAGGGGAATCGGGTGAAGAGGACTGAGGACCCGAATCTTTGTGGAGGCAGGGAAGAGAGGAGGGGTCGAGAGCCACATCCGAAGGGCCAGCTGGGGCCGACAACGCCGCCGTCGGAGACGGGAGGAGCGCCATGGATGAATTCAAATTTGAACTCGAGGAGAGAAGAGAGAGATTCTCTCTCTAAAACCGGAATCTAGCCAAATGCTGGGATTCATGAGAGTCAGCTACCCGCTCCAAATATGTCACCAATTTAGACGGTGCGACCAGTAAGCCATTCACATCAGCCACCATCCTCAGCCAACCTCGTCAGCCTCCTGCGGCTCCCCTAAACAGCAGAGACATTGTAGCCGAGGGATTAGCCAACATCACAGCAGACAACCCAACACCCAACAACGAAAAGATGATAACCACATCACCACAGCAAATCAGCTCCATCACAAAAATTCAGACATTCGCTCTGACAACGTTGCTCTGACAAGAGGCGAATTTCAAATTTCGGTTTTGAATTTCGAATTTGCCCGGCGCCGTCCTCGACGATTCCGACTTGGGTGCCGGGCGGCTCCGGTGCCTGCCCTGGCCGGCCTCCCGGTTGCCTGCCCGGCCCCCCCGTCTCCCGGCAATCCGTCTCCACCCTTCCGTCTCCACAATCTGCTGCTTGCGAAGTCGTTTTGGTTGTCCGCTTTCGATGTCGGTTTGCCCTCATGGATTTGAGTTGGGGTCTGATATCTGAAGCAACTGACGGCTTCGTGATGCTCTGAAGCGATGAATCTGGGGTTCGCCTTTGTTCGGAAGCTGTCTCCTCAGGCTTTTCGGCAGCTCTCTCTCTGTTCTACGGATTTCGTTTGGTGAATGCTCGCAGCCCTGGCTGTGGGATGTTGGGTTATATTTGTAAATTGCTTCTCGCTACTTATTGGTTTGACGTTGACGAACGCCTGAGCCCGGGTCTTTGTTGCCTCTCTGCCGGTACGTTCCATCCGGGCTAATGGGTCGGGAGCCTGTTGCTAATCTGGTATGGAGGTATTGGCTGGAGTGCGGAAGTAGTGGGTGTGGCCGATTCGGACGCTGAAAATCCTTCTATAGTGGTGAATTGTCTGCAGCTTTCATAGTTGCTGTGTTGCAGTCCTTCGGATTGCTGATGTTTGGCTATTAATGCCAATTTGTTTGCTGTTGTTGCTCTGCAACTTCTTTGTCTGGCTTCTACAGCCAGTCTACGGGAGTTTCGGCTCTCTTCTAATGCAGACCGTATATTGGGGATGCCTCAAATGATTCACTTCTCTGATGATGGAGAGGTTGGTGACGCTGGAGGGTATCGTGTTTGCCTTTTGGATTGTGGATCCCTTCTATGTTGATCCGGTGAGCCTTGATGAAACATCATGGAGTCTGTGAAGCCTCTGCCGAGTTCGGATTGCCCTCTGTAGATGGACTCTTTTGGTGCTATTCTTGGAGTGATTGTTTGGGCTGAGCAGTCTTGCCTGTTTACCTAAAATGGTTGTTGGGTGTTCTGCCCAACCTGGAGCTGGAGCTGGTGGCTTGCTACTACCTAGAGTTTGTGGCGGAATTTCTGGTGTTGCTTGCCTGGTTTCTGTTTTTGATTTGCAATGAGTGGCAAAGCTCTTCTGATGTGGATGAGCAACAGCTCCTGCTAGTGCTCTGGCGCTGCTGCTGTATGGATTTTGTCCAGCATTCTTGATTGGATGCTGGAATGGCCTTTCTTTGAGGGGCTTGGTTGGAATTTGCTCCACACTGCCGATAAAGAGTTGTTGATGGTATTGCTGCTCGTTAATAAGTGGGTTTAAGGTCTGCTGGGAGGTGCTTTTGGCACTGTTAACTGCACTGGGCTATCAATGTAGTGCAGATCGGCTGTTTTCTGCCTGGAATTCTATGCAGTACTGCACATTGCTTGCTGATCTTAATTGCCTGTATTGAGTGGTGGTGCATTTTGTTGACCCAGCTGGTCCTGACAGCTGGTTGCTGGTGCTGGCATTGGCCTTGCTCTGCTTGTTTTTTTGCTGGCTTTTGGAGCTACTTTGAGGTGATGGGATAGTCTGCTGTGATGTTGGCTGATGCCATGTAGGCTGGTTCCCATTGTTGGACTTTGCTGTGATCGATAATGGTTGAGCTGGGTCTGCTGGCGCAGCTTTGCTACTCCATTTGTTTGTTGAGCTGGTCTCTGCTTCTGGAGCTTGTCAGTTTGCTGCTTCTTGGTGGTGAAACTGTATTACAGTCCTTTGGATTGTGTTTGTCTGGCTGTTCAGCCAGTATGTGCTGTTGTTGCTTTGCAACAATTTGCTTGGGATACAATGGGTTCCAACTGCTGCTGGGTCCCTGTATTGCAACTTTGGCTGCTGTATCCAGCATTTTTGCATGATGAGGAAGCAGTAGTTGCATTGTGTTGATTATAATGCCTGCTGCCTAGCAACATTATGCAGCTGCTGGTGCCAGCTGAAGATTTGCCGAGCTGCTGTATTCAGTAACTTGCTTGACTTGGTGATGGCTGTTTGATGCACCTGTTTTTCAGTGTTGCTGATAGTGTTGGAAAGGCCTCGGCAGTCATGATGCTGCTGCTATTTCTGCGGTCCTGCCTTGTGGAGGGCTGATGATGTAGTACAACGGCCATGATGTGGTTATGGGTTGAAGTTGACTGCATCAGTGGGGGTGCCAATGATGCGTGGTGATGCATGATGACCCTGCTGCTGGAATTTTGAGGAGCATTTAAATTTGCTTAGCAGCTGGTTGAAGCTCCTAACGCTGGATGTGGAAGACAGGTGCTGTTGCTTGGTTTCCTTGCTGGTGCAGCCTTACCAGCCGGTTGTTACTGCATTCGGGATGCTGTCCTGCTGCTGGCGGTCCTTTGCTGCAGCTGCAGAAGACATGGTTTTTTTGGCATGCTTGGAGGAGGATTAGCTGGAGCCGGTGGAACTATGATACCAGCCTATGGATCTGATACTGGAATGATGCAGCATCCGAGGTGGTGTGCTGGAAGGCAGTTGATGTCAGTTTCATGGCTGGAGGCTGGGCTTCTGTTGTTGAAAATACTCTTGGCTGATGAATCAGTCGATGCTGAATTGGATGACCTGCATGTGGATGCTGGTTATCCTGGATCCTTTTGGTGACCTTGGCTGTTCGATGGATGGCGGTTATGGTAAAGTTGCTGTAACGTCCATAGCTGAGTGGCTTCTTGAACCTGAAGTGGTGCTGTTCTTTGTTGCTGAAGGTTCATTGCTGCGCCGCCTGGCTTGGGATTAGTGCGTTGGACTCGCTGTTTTGGGATGAAATTTTTCCATTTTCTATAGATTATGTAGAAAGATGGCCTCCTAAAGGTCTGTTATGTACCTCAGTATGTACTTATCGCCCGGGGTATGTCCCAACGGGTTATGTTTTACTCCCAAGTCAAAATACTTGGAGTTAAAATATCAATTTTGTAATTTTTTCTCCCATCAATCCAAAATACTTGCTTACCAAAAAAAAACAAAAAAAAAAGCTCCATCACAATCCCGCTGCCGCCAGGAATTTGTTTTTAAACAAATTCTATCAGCACAAGGAATACCAGCTAATTTAGCCAAACAGGCAAACATTGCATCAGCAGGCAGCAGCCGCCAGTACAAATGGAGACACCAGAGGCCAAAAAAACAGGGACCCTCAAGCAGAAGGTGGAAACCCCAATCATTTATTACATTTTGGAAGCAAACATCAAGGGGCCAAGGCAGACGAAGACGCCCTGGGATTTTTGGGTTTTGTCCTTCTCCGGGATTTAGCAGGCAGCCAAGATTCACAACCCAGGTCCAGCGCCTTATCGACGCTTAAAAATTTCTCGGTAGAGTAGACAATAGCCCGCCCTACAGAAATTTCAGCAGAGGACATATAGGAGTTTGAAGAGCCCGCCCTACATTGACTCTGTAATTTTTTCTCCCTATAATCCAAAACACCCACTTTCTTACCAAAAAAAAAAAAAGAGTTTGAAGAGCCCGAACCGATATGCTTGGCTGAATCCAAGCCATACTTTTTGGTTATACTTTTTTTTTTGGTAAGTAAGAAATTTGGATTAATGGGAGAAAAAGAATTACAAGAAAATTGTTTTAACTCCAAGTATTTTACTTAGATGTAAAACAAAACGCTCAAGGGCATGCCCCGAGCAACTGGTACATCAGAGAAGAAAAGAAAAACATTAAGATCTACCACAAAAACAGAATATAAAAAATGTCATCTACTACACACAAACAAGGCCGAGCTAATCTACCCCTGAATCACCAAGGTCGACACAGCAAACCAAAAAAAACAGATCCATCTTGGATCATCATCTGTACAGGGTAGCAACCCACTGACCGGATAGCATAAGAACATGAGATAGTGAGTAAACCAGCCCCATCATAAGCTTCGGGCAAACAAAACGGCCGCAAGCACACAGGAAGCATTATCCGCGTATCAGCCATGATCCCATCGCACTAAGCCAACAGCAGAGACAACAAAAAGGGAGGACAACCCGACTAGCAGCAAAGATCCAAATAATTCAGCCCCATCAACCAGAAAAGCATTTCAGCGCCTCCATTTAAGACAATGGTCAATTCAGCACCCTCACACTCAAGAGGGAAAAATTACCCATCTGCCAACCCGCAGCCAGCATCACAAACTGTGGCAGCAGACACAGCCAACAGTGCATACAATCGGACAAGGCCACCCTCCAAAATTCCAAAACGGCAACATCATCATATGCAGCTACCAATCCAGAATAGGCTGAACCAACGAGCCATCACAACCATAGGCAGCTACCATGGGCAACGCCATTCAAACACCCCTTTCCAGCATTTCGTATCAAACCCGAAGCAACTCCTCCAGCACCTCAAGAACTTCAGCTCAGCCGCAGCAAGAAGGCACAAAGGCAGAACAAGTCTTCGAAGGGCAAGGAACCAACAGCAACCGAAGACATCAATCAAGAGCAAAATAGTCAGCACCAGATACAGATCATACACGCCTAGATTGGAGCAAGGCAGTTTACAATCCACATCAAATTTTCACATCACCGTTCACCACCAAGAACCCAAATTCAAATGCAGCATGGGGGAAATGACAACAGAAGCAACACCAGGGCTTCGACTATAATACAGCAATTCCTACTGCAGTAGTTTCAGCATTGGTCTCCAGCACACATATATTGTAGCCTGACGTACAAAGTAAAGCCTTAGAACAAGCAGTTGTAATATTCTAAAACTTCTAACACCAGCAGCCTCCGGACAGCAGGTCCAATCACTACTGCACGCCCATACCAGCAGGACCATGAACTGCCACCATATTCCAAAGCCTCCAGCCAGCAGAAGCCTCCATCCAACAATCACCATCAGCAACCGGGCAGCAGATCTGAGAACAACCACACAACCCCAGCCCAAAAAGGAATAGAGCTAGTGTAACCCTGTTCTGAACCTAATCCAGCAAGGCCAAGCACATCCCTAAAGCCTTCCAGCATTAAATTTATAAGCCAGTCTGAGCATACTGCAGCCATACACCGCCACTGGACAGCAAGATCAACCAGAGAATCAGCATCATGGGTTAAGTAACAATCAAAATCACCATTCCAATTTCATCAGCAGCAGCATCTAGCTCCAAGGTCTCACGGGGGGAACTCAAGCATGCTGAGCGTCAGCATCAATTCAATAGCAATCAAATAAATAGAGCTTCAGAGCCAGGACCACAACACCCGGGCCACAGCATATCAGCACCATCAAGCAACAGCCAGGCAGAACACCAAGGACAGCTCATACAGGAATTCCAACGCCAGCCATCAGCACTTGTACAAGGTTCCAGTAGCAACCAACAGCAAAGTGAACAAATTACATCAGCACCGTGATGGCATCATCAGGCAAAAAAAACCAGTAACAGCCTCATGCCCATCATTCTCAGAGTATAGCAGAAACGAGCAGAAGCTGCTACACAGGATAGGTTGATTTCAAGCCTTCAGGAACTTCAATCATCACCGTTCACAATCCCAGAGACCCCACAGCAGACCAACGCACAGCCAAACCACGGGGACTCATCCAGTAGAGAGACAACAGTCCAGTCCAGAAACTCACCCCAATTCCCGCCATCGGAAGCAATCAGAATCTTCACCCACCACATCATGTACGAAGGGCACTCCAGCACACCATGTCACACTCAAAAGACAAAAGAACCAGCCTCCACAGGGTAACAGAATTAACAAGTGGGGGGACATTATACTGCCAGAACACCCACAGTAGAAAAAACCAAGACTTTTCTTTTTTTCAACCAAAGCCACCACAAACCGTAGCCGCCAAGAGCACAGCCCACAGGGCCAAAAAGGCCAGCAGCCTCATAGGACGCAAAAGAATCCCCCTCTCATTTTTATTTTTTTAAACAACCAAAGCCATCACGTAGCAAAGCCACGAATAGCACAACCCACAAGGCCAATAAGACCAGCAGCCTCAGAAGCAGCAAAACCCCCCCCCCTTTTTTTTTATAGATTCCAACGCCTAACCAGCAGGCGGTTAGGGCAACCATCAGCAGGCAAGGAAGTCTTCAGCTTGTCGCGAACAACATTTGAGATCTGGGAGGAGATCTGGGAAGCATCCTGGTGGGAGGATTTTTCGAAAACCCAATTGTTACGTTCTCTCCAAATATAATAAACAGTGGCCGCCAGAGAGATCCGCTTGGAAAGGGCAATGAGGTTCTTGCCTTTCCACATGTGCGCAGCCCAATCAACATTTTGGGACCAAGTGGGGTAAGGCCGGTGGATGCCAGCGATCCGTTGGATAGAGGTCCACACGGAGGAGGAGAAAGGGCAAGAGAAAAAAAGATGGTCATGGTTTTCAGCATCAGAATCACAAATAGAACAAGTGAGAGGTTGGGAACACCGTGAACACGGTCAGAAGTATTAAGCCGGCCTTTTATTGCCAACCAAAGGGTGAATGAGTGGGCAGGGATATGGAAAGAACCCCATACAAGGTTGGCCCAGTTCAGCTTCGGTTTGGGTGGGTGAAGAAGGAGGTTGGCAGACTTAGACGAAAAGACACCATTAGGGATCCCAGCCCATCTCAAAGAGTCCTTTTGCTCATTGTTTGGCAGATAAAGGGGCAAGTTAGTGGCGAGACTAGAAACCTCCTGATCAAAAGGATTAGGCCAGGCCCACTGGTAATCTTTGATTATCTGATAAACCTTGCTGTCCCAGGATAAACCAGTGACCGTACGAATGCGATCCGTGCAAACCCTAATGAGCGGGCCATCAGGGTGCCAATTATCATGCCAAGTAAAGGAGTCAACGCCATCACCAATGATCTTGATAGTATGTGAACACATGAACGGACGAAGTTTCGTGATCTTCCTACAACTCCAAGGGGCAGAGTCAGGGACTTTGAGGGTCCAGATGAACCTGTCCTTGATTCTAGTCTTGTGGATCCATGAAGACCAAGCCGATTCAGGGTCTTTAGACATGAGACGCCAAAGAAGCTTACAAATGAGAGCTTTATTTTGTGCCTGCAAGTTCTTAAGCCCCAACCCACCTTCACTCTTTGGGTAGCAAAGATCGGTCCAGGCCACTTTTGCATTAGCCTTACCGTCCGTAGAACCATTCCAGAGGAAACGTCTCAAAATGCAGTCGATCTGGTTAAGAATAGATTTGGGTAAAATGAAAATAGAAGCCCAATAGAGATGAATCGTAGAGAGAATCGAGGTCACCAATTGAAGGCGACCCCCAAAGGAAAGCCATCTGTTTTTCTATGAGTTGATGCGGCAAGTAATTTTCTCAGTGAGGGCCTTACAGTCCCGGATTGATAGTATGGTAGATATCAGAGGAACGCCAAGGTATCTAATGGGTAGGGATCCAACTTTGAACCCCAGGATGTCAGCAATACTCTGATTAAGGGATTGGTCTTTAGAGCAAAGGAAGACCTCACTCTTGTTTGTGTTAGCTGACAGGCCAGAGAGCCAAAAAAACTCCTCAAGGCAATCATTGAGGATACGGATAGAGTAGACATCAGCATGAGAGAAGAGGAGCAGGTCATCGGCAAAGGCAAGCACGACAGTATGGGTCGCTTCACACTTCCAATGAAATGTGAACTTATTGTTCCTACGAGTCTTGGAAACGATGATCCCGTTCAATACCTCCATCGCCAGGACAAAAAGGTAAGGAAAAATGGGATCACCTTGACGAAGACCCTTACCCCCTTTGAAAAACCCAACCGCTTTACCATTAATATTTACAGAGTACGAGGGGGTGGTAATACATTCCCTAATCCAGTTTATCATTTTGGGCAGAAAATTCATGATGGTCAGGACATTGATAATGAAATCCCAATGAACAGAATCATAGGCTTTCATGAGGTCAATTTTCATAGTGCATTGTGGAGGGTCATGACCTAGGTGATACTTGTGGAGAAGCTCTTGGGCCAGGAGAATGTTGTCACTAATTTGGCGTCCCGCCACAAAAGCCGTTTGGCACTTTTCAACAAGATAAGGTAAAGTCATCTTTTGACGATTTGCAATAATCTTCGAGATGACTTTGTATATGACATTACAGCATGAAATGGAACGGAAATCAGAGACCAACCGAGGAGACTTGATTTTGGGGATCAGGCTGATGATCGTCGAATTCATTTGCTTGAGGAGCATTCCATGATTGAAAAAGTCACGAATGGCTTCACAAACAGATGGGCCTATGATATCCCATGACTCCTTAAAGAAATGGGAGCTGAAGCCATCAGGCCCCGGGGCCCGATAGTCGCCTATGGAAAAAATCCCTTTGCGGATCTCATCATCACTTACCGGGGCCACAAGAGGGTCCATAAGAGATGCAGGCACAGTATTAAGGATGTAAGGATGAAGCCTAGCCACATCAGCCGAACCGTACATTCGGCCTGTCCCAAGAGCCTTCCTAAAGTGGTCAACGATTAGATTCTGAACGTTTTCAACACCACTGGTAGGACTCCCGTTTTGATCAAGGACGGAATAAATCCGATTCTTATTGTTGTTACTATTTACAGTCTTAAAAAAGAATTTACTGCACTGATCACCCTCATTGAGCCACCTTATCTTAGTTTTTTGCTTAGTAAGGTCGGCTTCCTTGGCCAGAGCATCATGGTAAGCGTCCTTACAGCGACGCTCCTCAAGAGAACTTCCTAGTCTAGAGGGAGTTTGACATTGGATCACATCAAGCTTCTCCCTAGTACGTATGTCCTCCTCGTGAACATCACCCTCATGGACGTTGAGCACTTTCAGAAAAATTTTAACCTACTTAAGTTTGGACACAAGCCTGAACATTGGTGAGCCAATTATGTCTTCCGACCAGGCATCAGCGACCAAAGGGAGAAATTTCGGGGATTTGGTAAGGAAATTATTGAACCGAAAAAAACTGTGTTTTCTGGGTGGATCGCCAGCAGGGATGAGAATACAGGCCGAGTGGTCAGAGAGCTTGGGAGGGGGAACAAGGGCTTTAGCTCTACGAAATTTGTCAAACCAAGACCCATTGGCGACAACACGATCAAGCTTTCTGTAGATGCGAAGGGAAGAGTCATGCCCATCATTCCAGGTATAGTGCATGCCTTCATGACACAAATCGTTAAGATCGCAGTCTCTAAGACAATTTTCAAGCTCGATTGAGCTTTGGTTATGCCAAATCCCTCCCAGGGCCTTGGACGGATACCGGATAGCATTGAAATCCCCGAAGGCCGCCCAAGGGAGGTCGCTCGGATGGTTAGACACCGCGCGAAGGCTCTCCCATAGGAGCCTACGGGAAATTTCTGAGTTTGCACCATATTTGAAGGACAGAATGTATCGGGTATTCTCCTCAAGGAGCAGGACATCTTTTTTTTTTTTTTGGTAAGTAAGTGATTTGGATTAATGGGAGAAAAGAATTACAAATAGGATTTATCACCAAGTGTTATTCCGACTTGGAGATAAACCTAAAAGGCTAGGGCATGCCCGAGTAGTTTGATACCATAGATGAAACCTACTAAAAGACAAAAATGCAGGAATTCATACAATACTAGGAAATCACACAAGATGGTTCCTAAACAAGGAGCATGCATATCCATGGCAAAAAAATTTTTAATGTCAGCAACAAAATGTAGCCAGCATTTATTCGCCACGATTTTTTTTTTTTGGTAAGTAAGTAATTTGGATTAATGAGAGAAAATATTACAAGTACGGATTATCCTCAAGTGTTATTCCGACTTAAGGATAAGCCAAAATAGCTAGGGCATTCCCCGAGCACTTAAATACAACCGATGAAACCAACTAATAGATAAAAATGCTGGTATTCATACTACACAAGCAACCACACAAAGGCAGTTCCTAAATAAAGCAGAAGAAACAACAAAATGCCACTCCAAGGGCAAAGCTCTTAATATTAGCACCATCAACCGGGAACAAATCCCAGACAGCTCTTCAAAACCCGGGAGACAGCAGCCATGACCCCATCGTCCAAGGTCAGCAACGCATCATCATCCAACAGCATCCACTATGTGAACAGCCACAAAACAAATGATGAAACCTTCGACCAGCAAGGGGTGCAGGGCCAACAGAATCCACCACCACAAAAATCTGGCTAAGGAAGCCAGTATGCATTTTTCACTTCTGCAAAGAATTCCAGGCAGGATCCAACAGCCGGTCAGCATTCCAGCGAATGGCCCGTACGCCAAACAGGTATAGAAAGGGCTTTCACCCAATCGATGCTGCAGATTACAGGTCAAGACCCAGACTGCACAGCACGCCAATTCCAGGTAAATTTTGTGAGCTGCCGCAACAAAAGCAGCAGAAATGCCAATTCCAGGTACAGCAGCACTCCATGCTCCATTTCCAACATCTTCAAGAAACAAACAGGCAGCAGGGTGGAGCTTTAAAGCAACCACACATACTCCACCAAGAAATCTGCCAGCTAATTCAACAGAATTAGAACAACCTAACTAACCTCCTTACAGCAAATACAAAGCAGTTCATCCACCTAACAACAGCAACCCATGAAAGTGTAAACCAATCACTACCAACCCAAGTAGCCAACTCGTCAGCACCAAGCCAACATCAGCACACCACAAGGGACCAGCATTTGGCTCAACACAACACAGTGCTAATGCAGGCAGCACCAACCAAATTGCACTACTGAACTGCAGGATGAATTAAGTTGCAAAAATCAACAGAGAGAATCATGGCCCAGTATACGGGTACAGCACCATGACCCAACATCATCCAAGGCCAGTAATACAGCAGCCACAGTAGAAGTGCAGCTACCGAACATCCTTCAGCACTGGAATCCATTCAGCCGCAGCAATAGCATCAATAGACCATTGCAGCAATCCATAAATCATAAGATTCAGAATTGATGCAAAGAACCAAATTCAGCTAATTGGCTGAATTCGCCAGGCACAAATAAACCGAGTACATCACCAGAGGCAACAGCAGCACCTGATGCAGAGGACGAAGCATCCACCACTTCAGCAAGCAAAGTTGCAGAAGAAAGATCTCGAGACAGAAGAAAAGTCCACTATCCCTCAATCAAATTCTGGCCGCAGCAAAGGATCAATACAGCCAGAGGAGGCATATACCGATCACTTCAGCAAGCCATACGAAAGATGAAGTTGCAACAGGCAACAACATCAATATAGGCTGAAAAGCCAGACAAAAAGTCCAAAGGACTACAACACAGTCACCACAATTAGGCAGCTCACCGGCAGGCATCGCCTCAAAACAAGAAGAGCAAAAATCCACCAAAAAGGACCACAGACAGCTGCTCAGCTCTCAGTCGAAGAGACCCAATCCATAAGCCCACGGGCTCCCCCTACCCGAACAACAAATGGGAAACACAGCCAATCAGAGCAGCATCTAGGAACAATCGGCAACATCGCTACTACGAGAAGAGGCAACAGCCCACCAGGAACCCACCAGAGAGCGAGACCCACCAGGACGCCAACGTAATCTGCTCCCAGAGCCACAAAACAGAAAGCTCAAAGGCATCCAACAGGTCCACGCCGGTACATCCAGGCTTCGGTCAATCATCACCCAACCAGCCATGAACTCTTCTACCAAGGAAAAGCCTTCGCCTCCCACAGAAGGCGAGAAAGGCCTGCAGCCAAGCCTGAATCAGCTGAAAAGAAACACACAGCAGCGGCCGAAAGTTCAACGAATGCCGACACTTCATAACTGAGGTCCAGAACACGAAGGAACCTAGAATCGGGAACCATTAATCGACCGGGCTGAGCAACCAGGAGGCCGGCCGAGGCCGGCTCCGGCGCCGCCCGGCCAGAGGAGGATCACCGGAGGGGCCGGCCGAGAGGGCCGAGCGGCAGCAGTGCCGCCACGATTTTAGCTATATCAGCCAACAGCCAACATCTAACAAACTCAAGAAGAGCTTCGACTTCAGAAACCGGGAGCAACTTCACCGAGTCCCCATCGAAAAAAGTCAGCATACACATCAGCTTTGAAAGGCAACCGACCAGCGGCTGAATTCCAACAGCAGCAACATCTTTGACTAACTAACATAGCAGCAAATCTCAAAAGAAGCCTTAAATCCAAGGCTCCACCCTCATAACGCATCATACCAATGCTGGAAATCATCCTGGCAACTGCAACAGAGCCCCAACCTGGCAGCATCTTCCGGTCGCAGCTTCACAGCCCTGCACCATCAAGGCACAAGAGAACCGAACCACAGCAATCCAGACAGCAGCAGAGGGGCAGTTCCAGCATCAGTTGCAGCACCCAAAATCAAAAAACAAGTCATCAGCCTAAGCAAAAACTCGACCAAGAACATGAAAGGCCAGTACAGGCCTACCAATTCCCTTTCAATTTCTGGGACAAATGATAATCTGCAATCTCAGCAGCAAAAGATGCAACAAACCACACTCCAGTAGCTTGCAACAACAAAACCAGCACCAACGAGCATCAAGCAGAGCATAAAGAGGCAGCAGCATATCATATACCATGCCACAAACCTCCAGATCCACCAAATACCATCAGTGCCAGGGGCAGTGAACCAACCATCACCAGGAGGCAATTTCAGCTACTCCTGATGCAGAGAACGAAGCATCCACAAATTCAGCAAGTAACATTGCAGAAAAAAAGATCTCGAGACAGAAGATGAGTCCCACGTCCCTCAATCACAATCTGGCCGCAGCAAAGGATCAATAAAGCCAGAGGAGGCATGTACCAATCATTGCAGCACGCCATACATTAGATGAAGTTGCAGCAAGGCAACGACATCAACACACCGGCTGAATTAGCCAGACAAGCAGTTCTATGGACTGCAACACCAGGGCACTCCTCAACAAGAAGGAAGATAGCAACCAAACAGTACCTCATTCAGCTACTCGTTCCTCAGCCAGAACGTCCCAATCCAGAAACTCATGGGCTCCCCAATCCCCATCACAAACGAGGCACACAGCCAGGGACAGAGCAACTCTAGAGGTCAATCGGCTCCTTCAATTCCTTCGAAATGAGACAGCAACCCATTGAAAATAATCTGATGCAGAGCAGCAGAAGTAACAAACGCACCCGAAGGGAGACACTCAACCAATCAGATCTTCGGCCAAATCTTCAGTATCCCGCCAATCAGCTCGAATCCAGAGCAGTACAGCATCCCCAAACCGACCACCAGGAGCGAAACTCAGGAGGAAAGACATCAGAGCAGCAGCGAAGACAATCAGGAGCGCCGAAACTTTCGCGAATCTCACAAGCCAACCAAACCGGTGGGCCCAGCCAGGATCCCGGCCAGCAACGACACCAACCAGCCAGAGACGCAAAGCCCTAGGGCAAAACAGCGAAGAGAAGAGGGCCTCGCGACGGGATAAAAGGAAGAGGAGGAGAGACGGGAGACGGCCAGGCTAAGCACCAGGAGACCGGCCGAGGCCGGCTCCGGCGCTGCCCGGCCAGGTGAGAGGCGTCGCTGAAGGCGCGACCAAAATCGAGTTCAAATTTTGAACTCGAGCTTTTTGTCCTTTTGAAGGCAAGGAGCAGGACATCAAGGTGGACGACCGGTCCTCTGAGGAAAGAATATTACACGTAATCAGATTGGGGTCCCAGCCAACCCAAATCCGACGACCAGAACACGAAGAGTAATTCATGAACCAAGACCAGTTAGGTTTGATTCTAGTAGAGATAGCCACAGAGTTTCTCTCCGCAACCTTGGTCTCCACTAAGCCAACGATACTACACCTATGGGAGGAAATGAAGTTGCAGACTTCGTGGGCTTTTACAATCCCATTAAGACCCATCACATTCCAACAAGCAATGTTAGTCATGGGTTAAGGTTAATGGTGGGGGGAAGGATTTTTAACCCCCCGAGTTTTTTTATTTCTACGAGAAGAGGCACGGCCCCCAATGTTGGTTGGAGGGCCACCATTTTTCAAACAGCCAATGGGACCCGACACAGAAGCACAATGTTTGGTGCCATCTGGCGGGTCTGGGGTGGAAGAAGAACGAGGATTAAGCGCTTCAATCAATCCAGGAGCAGAGGAAGCCCTTTCATGCTTCGTAGGGAGTGAACCGGGAGGCTCCAAATCACGGTTTGGACAACCAGGCCCAGGAGGGAGGAGAGCAGGGTAGAAGACTGGACAAGCCGACACCGTCATGGGCATTTGGTAGAGCCGGGTCGGCTAGGGCCGTGACGTGCGCCTCATCAGAGGCATGACCCTCTTGACTAGGGGGAGGGACTTGATCACATCCAAGGGGCAGGGCAGAAGAACTCAGAACGGGGCATTCTGACAATTCATTTTTATTATCCACTTGTATGGCCATAAATGAGTTAGAGGTCGTTATGGCCTTAGGGACGATATCTATGGACGCAGTGGCAGCCGCAACAGGATTTTTTAAGCGGGGAGCCGACCGAGATGGAACGGAGGAGGTTGAAAGGTCCCGAGAAGGGACACCTTCTTGGGGACCCAAGAAGGTTTGATTGGTTGATTCGAAGTCCTGCGCGAGTCAGGAACGCCCCTGCGCGACGGCGTAAGAAGGTACACAATTTTGATTTCACAGAGATGTTCATTTAGTTCACCGGGGCCTCCTTTAGTCCGAATCTTCACAGAATTCGGTCTAGGGGCATTCACCCCCAATTCGACACATACCCTGGCGAAACCCAAACGCTCAATTTTGGTTATACGCTGGATAGAGGGCGGGGTGCAATCACTATCAGTATCATTTTCAGGGATCGACCGTTTGGGGAGCGTATCAAAATGACCGCCCAAACGACCGGAGGCATTTGACAGGCAAAACGAACGCCCAGGGGCAATATTCAATAAAAAAGGAGCTGAAATCTTATCAGCCACCTCATTATCGGGGGAATGTACGTGGAGCACGCTGGTCTCACCCACCTTGCCAAGAGCAGCCCCTCGGACCTCATCGAGATGCACCCTACTGGGCAACATCGCAACTCCATCATCCACAGAAACTACAGAATCCACTGGGCCAGAAGCTGGTCCATGACCCCCACTCAAAGGACAATATGGTTTTGGAGATACAGAGTAAGAAGCCAGGGCAGGAGGCTGCACATTCAACATATCACAAGCTGGCAACATAGTAGAGCAGGGAACCAAAGTGGGGGCAACATCCGACGGATCCAACACCCCAGGATCAGTAACCGCATCCTATTTAGGAGGAACCAAACCAGGCATCAATCCATTCAGTTCTGCAGAATTTGACATATCATCATGAGGAACCAAACCAGGGGAGCCAGACGATTGGGAATCACATGGCCGGGACATACCATCAGGGCCAGAGGACTCACATGGTATCAGGCTACTTTCCTGACTGCAAGCAGTAGATTTAGAGCGGCCATGTGATGAGCTTCGGCTTCCCCGAGGCCGAGAGCCCGACAATTCCACCTCTACAACAGAAGCTTCCTCCATCCCAATTGCAGAGCAATTTAAGACAATCTTGGACGGGGGCACCGCATCAGGAGAGATTTCGACACACACACGACCAGTATGCAACCGATTCAGTTGGGCAGTGGTTGAATCAAGGTGGAGGGGTTTACCCACAGCACTACTAATCCAACTTAGCCCAAGAGGGGTCCAGTAATCGGCTGGGACATTTTTCAATTTAATCCAAACAGGGAAGGAAAATAACTGATCTCTAACCAAAGGCATACCCGGGAGCCAACGTTTGAGATAAATGGGATTACCTCTGAAAGTCCACGGGGCTCTGGCCAGAACCGTAGCTAAATTCACATCTGAGGAGAAACGGAAGAGAAAGAGCCCGTTAGCACCTTCCGCAACATGACAAAGTCCAAAACGCTGCCAAATCCAATGAGCTATGTTGGCCACGGCATGGAAATGAAGGCCCTTACCAGAGAAACATCCGAGAAGAGTCGATTTCCATGTCAGCTGGCTTTGTTGAAGCACTTCGAGAGGGGGTGAGATGCGGGCAACATCACCGTCCACGAACTGTGGAGGGAAGAATTTCAGCGAATAAGAAGGAGAGAAACCAAAGTTATCGACGGTTTCAGGCTCGGGTAGGCAGGACGAGACCGGAACAGAAACCGGGGAAGAAATCGCCGGGGAACCCTCCGCAGGCGGAGGACCAGAAGGAAGAGAAAGGGCTTTTTTTTTTTTTGGTAATTAAGAATTTTGGATTTATGGGAGAAAAAAATTACAATATCTATAATGTATCACCAAGTATTTTGACTTGGAGATAAAACATAAAGCGCTGGGGTATACCCCGAGCAGCAAGTACATCCGAAGGTACAAAAAAAACCTCTAAGAGGCCATCATACTACAGAAACCAAAATAAAATGAAAAAAATACAACACAATGCAGGGGGAAAGTGCAACTTTCCGTACCCCTGCAAACCAAGAGAAAACAGCAAAAACATTCCAGCAGCAGCAAGGAAAAGCCCGGATCCGGATCTGCAACTCAGAGGGAGCTTCAAGCAAGCTGCAACTGACAGGTCAACCTCACGCCAAACCATGCAGCAACAGTAGCCTCCATGCATCCAACTGGACCAGCACCTCATCAGCAGCTCGCATCCACCGAGAGCCAAGAAACAGCTCCAGCACACTCATGCAGCCAGGGGAAGAAAAGCCCAGAAAGGCCTGTTCAGCCTCTACAACAAACCACATTTCCAGCACATGCCATAGAGTGAGGCAAGTCACCAACATCATCGTCAATGCTGCCAAAATGAACTGTCAAACCAGTCGTGGACCTGTTCAGCACCACCCGGCGAGACAGAACCAAAAAAACAAATGCACAAACTGGCACAAGCACATTCAGACAGCAGCACAAATGCAGTTCCAGCAGTAGTTGCAGCACCCTACATGGAAAAACCATTACACTGCCGCCCCAAGAGCTTTATACCCCAACATCAGGAATGGCAGCGCCAGCCAGAATCTGATTCAGCGAAGAGCACCATCGATGTCGCAACCCAGCGAAGAAAACAAATGCAACTTGCCTCACATCCTGACTCAGGACACCAATGCCTCACAATCCAGCAACGCTTGACAATCGGCAGCAACAGCTACCACAAGCAACGCCAGAGCCGACAAAAGCTCCAGGCTTCCGCACCCAAATCCAAATCTGCAGACCACAGATTTATTCCAGCCACCATTGCAGCTGCAGAGACAAACTTCATCCCATGCTCGCACACCAATAGGGCAGCACCAAGAACGCCAGCTTTAGAAACAAGTTGAATAGCAAAAGGTAGTCACTAAACTCCAAGATGCTTCAGCAAGCCTGACAGCAGCAATAGAGACCATACTGCCGACACCACAGCTCCACAACAAGAACCGGCATTCCTCCAACGCCACTGTCAGCTCCATCATCAGAGCTAAGAGACATCAGGGCTCAGACAGAACAAACCACCAGATACATCATCCGAATGGCAACCAAAGCCGTAGCTTTCGCACCGAATCCAGGACAGGGACTCTCAGCCATGGCAGCCCTAAGCAGCCCGGGGCATGGAAGCACAGCCGAACGCGAGAGACCCTCAAAAAGTCAGATTTCAGATTTGAAATTGGAAATTTTGAAAGTTGAAATTTGAAATTTGAAAAAAAAAAAAAAAAACAACACAGAGAGAAGCACTAGCTTCTCTCTGGAACAGCCGCGTCTGAAGGGAGAAAGTCGACTGCAGCACCCTCAGCAGCTCCTGACCTAGCACAAGGCACCAAGGAAGGAACGACTTCGACTTGCCGGAGCCGACCTCCCAAATCCTACCCTAGCACCAGTCACCAAGTCAGAAACGCCTCCTTCAAACAAAGAAACGGGTCGTTTGCAGGACCCGACCTCCCAAGCAGATTTAGCGAAGAGAACGAAGATAAACTTCGATGAGACGACAACAATCGGCGGTGCGAACATCGGGAACGCACCAAAGGGCGAGTCGAGAAGAAGATAAAGGAGAACAGAGAAGGCTATCATACCCTCAGAGAATGAATCGAGCCGGCACCGAAAAGAATCGGCCGGGTAATACGCATTTCAAATGAAATTTGAAATGCACCAAGAAACAGCCGGGCTAGGCTACCAGGAGACCGGCCATGGCCGCCTCCGGCGCCGCCCGGCCAGATGAGAAGTGTCGCAGAAGACGCGCCCAAAATCGAAGACGAATTTTGAATTCGAAGTTGGAAAAACGAAGAGAGAATCTCCTCTTCGAATCCGAAGAGAGCAAAGGATGAGAAGGAGACAAAGGGGCTACCGGGCGAGGCAACTAGGGGACCGGCCGTCTTCTCTCGCAGTCTTCCATGGGCGTGAGATAGGTTCAAGCGGGAGATCTTTCTCCAAAAATCGACGTTCTTATTAGAGGTGCTTTCCAACAGGCTGGAGAGAGGGCAATAGCCGCGATGGTCGTCAACGGCGTATTTTTTATGGTACTGCGGATTGAAATTTCAATCCCTATTTTTATCTTCAAGTCAAAATACTTGGAGATAAACATATTTCTTTTGTACTATTTTTCTCCCATTAATCCAAAATACTTACTTACAAAAAAAAAAAAAAAACCGCGGATTGAAATTTCAAGTTTTAGTTTGAGGGTTTTGGTTCTTGATTTTGATATTTGGACGACCTAAATCAGATCGAACGCTCCAAGATTCTTATCAATGAATAATTGCCCTCCTTCCCTCTCTTATCTCTAATACCGCCAAAATTTGAAGGAGGCCTTCGATTGTCCACTGCCTGTTGTTGGCTGCCCGGAGTCCCTAATTTCTTTCAAGCTCCCGAAAACAACCACCACCACGGCCGATCGCTCGTCATATTTGTCAGACAGCGATTCCGACCTCACCTCTGAACACCAAGCAGAAATCGAAATCAACTTCACCAGCCATCTTTCGTTCATCTCTATCAACTGTATTAAATTCCCCGCTTGGTTGGTTCCCTGGGGTTTCACCAATTTCTCAGGTGTAAAAGGCACAATAAGATATTCAACGCTTTTGCAGTTTTATTGTTGTGTCTAAGGTTTCAGCGTGAATCATACTATTGTTTTTACACTTTCTTTGAAAAATTAGGGTTCAGATAAATCATTAATTTTTATATTGTGGAAATTGATAATCTGGTTTTGTGGCTTTTGATCCTTACACTTCGTTGGCAAAACTAGAGCCGTGTGCTTGCTTATTTTGTGTCCAGCTTCCATTTTTCTTTCTGTAGATCGAAAGTACAATTGCCTTGAACAGAAGGAAGAGAAAGAGCGGCCGCACACGAACGACGGTCGGGTGAAGAGGATGGGTTCATCAGATCTTTGAGGGAGCTGGGAGAAGGGGGAGGTACAGGAGGCACGCACAGGGAGCCGGCCATGGCCGGCAACGACACCGCCTGAGACGGGAGAGGCAGCTGGGAGATTTCGAATTTGAATTCGAAGAGAGGGTAGCTGGCAACCCAAGCACCTGCATAAGCATGATGGTAGTACCTAAAAACTGTGTTAAGGGTAAGCTTTTTATAGTGACTGGCCCCACCGCACTCACGGCCCCATAACCCAGAAATCCCTTGCGGGATTTTTTGGGAGGCACAGTACCACTTATGCTTCCGCGGGGAGTCGAACCCGAGTGGGCGAGGCGCACGTCCGTGCATTTAACCACTACGCCAACGCCCGCTTCGGCCCATGTGGGATACTTCGATGGTAACCTTGTTCATTTTAACACAGTTAATTATATTGTTAGGAAAATTTGGCGGCGGTTCGAGCTACAGCATGTAGCTGGAAACGAATTGGGTTTCTTTTTCTTTCGTTTTTCCTCAACCGCAATGCTCAATAAATGTCTTAATAGTGGCCCGTGGACAATTGCCGGCCGTACTTTTTTTCTTAAGATATGGATGCCGGGAATGGTTTTATCCCGGGAGGAGCACAAATCTTTTCCTGTTTGGATCACCATGTCTGGGGTTCTGGTTGAATACTGGACCCCTCTGGGATTATGTTGGATCGCGAGTGCAGTGGGGAAACCCCTTCGCTTAGACCCGGTCACGGAAAAATTAGAGCGCCTGGGCTTTGCTAGAGTTTGTGTCGAAATGGGGGCCGAAGCCCCCCGACCGGAATCTATGAAGATTCGCACGAATGGATGCGTTGACCAATATGATGATCAACTCAGAGAAATCAAATTTGAGTACCAACATAAGCCAGTGCGTGGTGCTGCCCTCAAGAAGAGCAGGAGCAAGGGCCCTCATATCAAAACTTCTTGGGACCCCAAGAAGGTGGACAATCCTCGAAAAAACAACGCAAATGACCCTTCTAGGATGTCTCCCTGTACGAACGCTATCTTACCCTTAGGAAACTCCGCTCAGGAGGATTTGTCTTCAGACAATCCTTTCAGTATTCTCCAGGAGCCTCTCCCGGAAGATCCTATGGTGGGCGATATTCTCACTCCACCAAAGCTTCTGGCTGAGGCTTCCCAGGCTCATTCCTTCAGTGAACCTGTCTCAAACCTCCCCCCTGGAAATCAACTTGCCCCACTCACAAATGGCTCCGATGAGGAGCAGCTTCATGTGGGTTTTGAGCTTCAGATCCCGTCCCTCCCAGCCCCTGATCCTGAAAGGCCACGTATTGGATCAGATTGCTCCAATGATGAGGCCCCGGTGTGTGACCATCCTGGCCCTCGCCTGGGGATGGACCTTGGCCCTGTGGATTGTTTTGGTCAGTCCACACTTGCTTACCCAAAGGATCCGTCAAGTTCAGGCCCATCTTCTGATGTATCTGACTCCAATTGCTATGATCTCGTGCCTAAGAGTAGGAGACGCAAATCCTCAAAAAAGATCAGAAACGTTCAGGGGCCTAAAAAGCAGAACCCCCTTTCGCCGGTCTCTCATGTCTAACATTGCATGCTGGAATGTGAGGGGACTCAATGGGGTTGTGAAAGCCCATGAAGTCCGCAACCTCATTAGGTCCCATTTTTGTTCCATTATTGGCCTGGTTGAGACTAAAGTTGCTGAGAAAAATGCGGTCTCCATTTCGGCTAGGATTAATCCTCAATGGCTCTGGTTCATGAACTATTCCATCTCCTCCGTGGGCAGGATTTGGGTTCGCTGGGACCCTAATAAGGTGGCTGTCTATATTATCTCCAAGGAAGACCAGGTTATCTATACCGAGGTGACTTTCCTTGAAGATAACTCTCCTTGCCTTCTATCCTTTGTGTATGGTGCTAACTTAGAGGGTCCCCGAAAACTGCTTTGGCAAAGCCTTAGGAGGCTTTCGGGCCTCTCGGGGGATATTCCTTGGGCTGTCATTGGCGACTTTAATGCTATTCGATCTGCGTCCGAGGCCTTGGTGGCTCATGGCACTACAGAAGCTCCATCGATATTAATGCGTGCTTTAGGGACTGCGACCTTGAAGATGTTTGCCATGAAGGTCAGTTCTTCACTTGGAATGATGGCCGCGACCCCACTAATCGTATCTTCTGAAAATTAGATCGAGTCGCCGCCAATGGTCATTGGTTTGATCTTTTTAGAAGATCTAAAGCGGTTTTCCCTCCGGCCAGATTATCCGATCATTCCCCATGCATTCTTCTTCCCGCCGGATGGGTTGCCCGTAACCATGGGATTTTTCGGTTTAATAACTTCCTTACTAAGTCCCCAAATTTTCTTCCTTTGGTTAAGGAAACTTGGGTGACGGAGAATGCTGGTACCCCCGATGTTTAAGTTGGTGTCCTCCCTCAAAAAGGTGAAGAGTGCGCTTAAACGTCTTAATGCTCAATGTGGTGACGTTCATGAAGAGGTTTTGCATACTCGGAAATGCCTTGAGGATGTCCAATCTAAGATCCCCCCCCACTCTGGGACTTGTGGCATTGGGCGCGATTGTAAGGCTGCTTATTATACTGCAATGGCCAAGGAAGCAGATTTCCTTCACCAAAAAGCCAAGATCAAATGGCTCAAAGAGGGTGACCAATGTCCAAAATTCTTCTTTAAGACTGTTAGTGGGAACTATAATCGGAATGGGATTATCTCGCTCTTTGATGAGTCAGGCAACCCTAATAATGGCACGGAAGATCTGTATAATCTTATTGAGGGCCACTTCAAAAATGCCCTGGGCTTTGGCCGTTCCCATGGAATGGCGGAGGCAAGTCGGATTCGCCCCTACATTCTCCATACTATACCCGACTCACAAACTGGCCCCCTTGTTAGGCCGGTTAGTGAGGAGGAAATCCGCACTGCGATTTTCTCCATCGGCGATGACAGAGCCCCTGGTACTCCGTAATGTAAGAACTCCGGATTCCAGAGTGTGGCGTGTACTTCGTAATCCGGAGTGAGTTTGAACTCCGAATTCCGGAGTGGGTCCTCGAAAAAAAAAAAATAGCGCATTGCGTGTCTGTACTCCGTTTCTCGGAGTGCAATTTTGCCGGAGTGAAAATTCCTGAGTGCAATGTGCGAAGTGTTATTTCCAAGAGTGCTTTGGCCGTAGTGCAAATTGCTGGAGCGAAATTTGCCGGAGTGCATTTTGCCTGTTCCCTTCTCTGCCTGGAATGCGCAAGAATCCGGAGGACAGTCACGTTTGAATCCATTCCCTCTGCTGAATGTTGTGAAAATTCCCTGCTGAATACTTATTCCATTGCATGGATGGAACGATTTGCTGGGCTGTAGTGGTTGTCTGGTTACTGAGACAGATTTGGATTGAGGGGTCAAGCTGTCAATCAGCTGCCTGGTACTCGATTCAGCAATGTTAGCTCTGGTTGTCACTGGGCTGCAATGCCTAGCGGACTTTTATTTTATTTTTTTACGGATTCCTGTTGTATTCGTTGCTCGGGGCATACCCTAGCGATTATGTTTTTACTCTAAGTCATAATTACTTGGAGTAAAAACATAATTTCTGTAATTTTTTCTCTTCCTATAATCCAAAATACTCACTTACCAAAAAAAGTTATCACTGGGCTGCAGTGAGGAGATGATTTCATATGTTGCTCCGTGGCCGGAGTGGGTTGAGTGATGATCCTATTCCCTCATAGGCCGGAGTAGATGTGCGTAAGATGAGGATGGAGAGGCTGTGATTCCAGAGTGGTGTTGCCGGAGTGAAACTGGCCGGAGTGCAATGCTGCCGGAGTGAAAAATTCCGGTGTACAGTTTGCGGTATGTAAGTTTCCGGAGTGCCTTTGGCCGGAGTGACCTATTGCCGGAGTGCATTTTGCCTGTTCCTTTCCTTGCCTGGAATGCGCAAGAATCCGGAGTGTTGAATTCGGAGTGCTGTGGACGCAGTGCTTGCGACGGAGTGGCTTTGCAGAGTCCGGTGTGTTCTGGTGGCCGGTTTGCACTATGGAACCGGTGTGCATTGGACGGTGCACCCTTATCTGAAGGCCGGAGTGCGAAAGGCATCGGACGGAGTGCACTGGATTTCCCCTGTTGTGGGATGAAGTGGCATGGGGTGCTGGTTTTGGTTTTGCTGGTTCTGGACCTAGGTGGCTAGAAGTTGTTGAAGCTCCCATTAGTAACTTTGTATCTGTTTTTTTAGATTTGGTCGTATTGTTTTCACCGTTTTGCATACGGTCGTTTTAGACAAATTACACCTAGGTGTGGTTTTCTACTTTCTGTTCATCTGTTCATGATTTTCTTCATGGTTATGCTCGGGGCATGCCCTAGGTCGTTGTTCTAATCCTAAGTTGGCAAAACACTTGGACTTAGAACATTGTCTTTGTATTTTTCATTTTGTTTAATTCATTTAACTTACTTATCAAAAAAAAAAGAGCCCTCGGTCCTGATGGTTTTACCTCGAAATTCTTTAAGGACTCGTGGGAGATTACCGGTCAAGCTTTCTCTCTCGATTTGAATTTCTGCCCTGCCCGCCTCCGTTCACCCTGCCGACGCCCATGGCGCCGGTCGCCTCTTCTCCTTCTCCACCCTCGGTTTCTGGCGTTCCTCTCTCCCTTGACCTCCTTCCCCATCCCTCTGCGTCTCCTTCGCACCCCTTCCACACTCGCCCAGCCACCCCATAGCCTCACACTACTTCCAACCCTCTTGCCTCTTCCCCTCCCACCACCCCGTCGACCGTCATTGACTTCCCTCCCCTGTCCGCCGCCTCCCGTCGACGTCGTTCAAGGCGTCGTTCATGGTCTTCCTCCCCTTCTGATACCCCTTTGGCATCTGTCGATCCATCTCCTCCCCCCCTCTTCCCCTCCCTCCCCCCCCGTTATCCAAAATTTGGGTATCCAGCTCCCCGGCTCCCACTCGTCGCCCCCCCTGTTGGACTCGTGCGCCTTGGCCATGGCCGCTGCTGCTTCGGGTGGGCGAAATTCGTTGTCTGTCCCCTCGTGTCTTGCCGATTCACTTCCTGTTGCTGAGCTTCCCTGTCTTTTGCCGCCCGTTTCTGATGGGGAAGGGGTTGTGAGCCCCTCAAATCGCCTCTCCTGTCCTGTCGGTCCTTCATCAGGCTCCCCTGGGTCCCCTACTGAGTTGCTGCTCGGGTCGGGAGGCATGATGTCTGCAGCTGCTCCGTTTTCTCCCCTGTTGCCTTCTTCAAGCAAGCAGGGCGTTGCTTCCCAAAAACCTGCTTCTGCCGGTTTGATTGAGGCGATTCCTCAGAAGCCTTGTGTCCCTGTCTTGCCCAGAGCAGATACATCCTGTTCTGCCGTTGCTCCTGTCTCCTGCCCGTCAGGCTCCTCATGGGCCTCCGTTGTCGAGAAAAGGACTTTTGGAGGTAAGTGTTCCCTTAAATTTTTTCCACTGAATATTTCTGATTCGGATAATATCATTTTATCCCCCCCTCCCGAGGTCACCAAACAGGGGGAGGACATGTGGGGTCCAACCCTTGTTAGATATTTCGTCGGCAACCCTGTTCACTTTAATGTGGTGAACTATATCACCATGAAAATTTGGAAGAGATTTGAGCTACAACATGTGGCTAGTAACGAATCAGGGTTTTATTTCCTTCGATTTTCATCAAGTTCCATGCTTGAAAAATGTTTGGCTAATGGCACGTGGACTTTTTTTTTTTTGGTAAGTAAGTGTGTATTTTGGATTAAGGGAGGATAAAAAATTACAAAAATTATGTTATAACTCCAAGTTTTTTGACTTAGAGTTAGAACATACTAAGCTAGGGCATATCCCGAGCGACTAGTAAATCAGAGAATGCCTCAAAAAAACCTCTAAGAGGATCAATCTAACTGAAAAACATAAAATGTACATAAACATTTCACTTTTTTTTTTTTTTTTTTTTTTGTAAGTAAGTGATTTGGATATATGGGAGAAAAATTTACAAGTAAGGGTTTATCACCAAGTGTTTTTCCGGCTTGGGGATAAACCATCAAAGCTAGGGCATGCCCCGAGCACTTAGATACAACCTATGATACCAACGAAAGGACAAAAATGCTGGTGATCATACAACACAAGTGAATTACTCAAAAGCAATTCCTAAACAAATTTAACCTGCTGTTCCCAGGCAAAATCCAAAAGGCCAGCAACAGGAAATAGCCAGCAAGCAGCCTTCACGGCCTTTAAGCACCATCAGCCTACGGCCATCAACCACAGACAAGAAGAATTGCAAAATCAAAGACCGGGAGCATCAGCTACCGAATCAGCAAAATCATCGGTCGCTGCACTACGCCAGCCAGCAAACAGCATCATGCAACTCCATGCTACACAGCCCATATCAGTACAGCAGCAACCAAACCAGCAGAAGAACAGTGCCTTTGGTATCAAAAATTCCAGCACATGCTTCAGCTCACTGTTACACAGCAGCTACACCAACTCAAGACAACAGCTCACTTCAAGAGCAACGTGAACTCCTGCATCAGTAACTACCCACATCAAACATAATTTCTGTAAATCTTCTCCCATTAATCCAAAATACACACTTACTTACAAAAAAAAAAAAAAAAACTACCCACATCAAAATTAGCAGCAGCCGAATCAAACCAGTGGGCATCAGCACACGGCAGTGCAGAACATCCAACGTGGATTGACCAGCAAAGCCTTTCAGGCTCACAGCATCCAAGAATTGCAACACGGGGCACAGCAGCAGAACAGCAAAAGCCGCAGTCATTTCAACAATTCCTGGCTGTAATTCGACCAACTTGGCAACAGAATGCATATACATCTGCTCAGCTTCAGCCACGACAGCTCCAACACAGCAGAGGGCCATCCCATCAGAATGCAGAATGAATCAAACCACATCAGCAAAGGCTCGCATCATGCCTCCAGGACTCCCAACAGCCATTTCAGCTCCCAACAGCCGGCAGGAGTTAACCCGGAAGGCATCACCAGAATCATTAATTCCTGCATTCAGCAGTAAACCACAGCAGAACCCCCACGTTCAGCGCCCCATACGGCATCACAATGAGGCGAGCAGCATCATCAGCTTTAGCACCAGCAGCATACAACCAGTACCAGCAGCATACTACAAACCCATATCAGCCAGTACAGCATCATAAGTGCAAATGAGACATGTAATCAAAGCAGGCCCAGCAACCAATTGCACCCCAAAGGGCACTGAGGATGGTATGTCAAAGAAGTCTGCAGATTCCACATAGCCAATCCCATTACCTACCCGGAGGAGCAATGTATAATCATTGCTGACTGCTACTTTACATCAGCAACCCCACCACCCGGACACAGGACCAGCAAGGCAATCCCTGCAGGCCAGCCATTTTAAGAATATCTGCTCTTCCCAGAAAAGAACAGCAAAAATCAGAACCCACATCAAAGAATTGCAGCAGTTTCTGCATCAACTTAAATCCAACAGGCCAATTGCCCACACACATGAACAACCGATGGATGTGGAATTTTCAACAGCCAGATCATACATTCCACAGCAGTACCAGCGTGAGGTACTTCCATCGCAGCAACCAGAGCCTGAATCAATCCAAACCCATCTTCTGAAGTTGGCAAGAGAAAAAGGCTCCACCAGCTTCATCAAGGTCAAGATTAGGCACCAAGAGCAGAGCCAAGAGCAACAGCAGGTAGAAACTCCATGTAGTTAGCTTAAACTACCATTACTACTCAGCAGCTCACAGCCAAGTTCACCCACTACAAGATCAGATTCCAATTCCCATCATCAATGAAGGAGCCCAAGTTATACATCAGCTGTTATCATCCAATCAGCAGCAAATGTAGGAGCCCACTACTTCAGATAACTTAAACCTCATTAGAGATAGCCATCAATCAGCAAGGGGTCAAGGCACCCGGATAAGCCAAAGGTGGGACAGCAGCAGTCGCCCAAGGGTCAAGCTGCATCAGAAGTCAGCAGCTCCACTAAAAAACCTCATCCATATACAAACAACTACCTCACCATAAAAGGGTAGCTCCAAAACAAAAAACCTTAACAAAGTCAGAAGATTGGGTACCCAAGCAAACCAAAAGGGGCGCACACCCAACTTTATTCAGGCCAAAACGCAATTCAATAAAAGCAACAGCATGTAAGCTGGAATTAAACAGAATAAAAAAAAACAGGGTCTAGGATACCCCAGTCAACCTCTGGATTTGCGAGAGCCAGCTTTTTTCTTTTTCCTAGATGAAGACATCTTCCATTCATGTTCCATACCCCTCAATTCATCACCCAAAGAGGATTTCGAGGAGTATTTCAATGAAATCCTCTTGATTGAGGAAGGGGTAAGCAAGTATTCATCCAAGTCCAATGGGTGAGATTCAGCCCCGGAGTCATTGGAGGTTGAAACCTCCACAGCGAGGTCTCCGGAGGTATCCAAGAGGCAGGAATGAGGTCCATTGTTGACAGGAAAGGATGAGAAAATAGCCAAGCCCAATTGGGAGGGAATAGGGTCCTGGATTACAGGCCAAACGATATCCAACTCAGGCAGTTGTGGGTCAGCATCATTCAGCAAGGATGAGCACTGGCCAGAAAGGGCCTCAGGATCAATTGGGGGTTCGGCCAATTGGGGACCACAATCCTCATGAAGGACAGATGTGGAGGGATGGACGGAGTCCGGCATTAAAGCATTGGGAGAGCATGCTTTAAGGTCCAGAGGGGGTAGTGAATCATCTGAGGTGCTGGCAGAATGGTCCACCTGAGGCAGAGCCTCCAGCCCAAGGCCAGGAGCAGCCCCAATTTGGGAATTACTCTCAACCCCAGAGATGGGAACATAGCCATCAGACGTCTGTACAGAACAAGGCAGTGGGACGAGTTTGGATTGTTCCACAGGAACAGAACTGGGTGGGATGGAGCAAGAATTACATAAACATTTCACATTGGCAGAATCAAATCAGTTGCTCCTGAGATGACGAGTCCATACAACCGAACACCTCGCAACCGCTAACAGCAGCAAACAAAGTCTTTACACCCTTATTGCATCCCAAATTCCAGCTGCAGAAGGCAATAGGCAATTGCAGCACTTCCACCGCCCCACCTCCAGCTTCAGCGCAAATCAGCAGCCAGCAGAGTTGTCCCAACTTCCAGACACACCCCCTTCCATGCAGCCAACAGCAGCAAAGAAAATTCCAGTACGGCAAACAACAGAGCACTCCAGGGAGTACCCATCAGTAACCTCCACGAACACATCTTAACGGTGCCAACATAGCAGCAAAGGTGGGTAAAACATATACAACTGGTCAGGCAGCTCAGAAATTCAGATACAGAGCAACCGTAAGGTCATAGGGCCAGCAACACCCAATCGGCCAGTGCACATCTAAATAGACACTCTGTACAAAATCAAAGGCCAATGGAACACATGTGAAGCAGGAGATGCTACTCAATCAGAGCCAGCAACATCATTTAACAGAGAATGAATTCAATGTAATTCAGTGGCCAATGCACCAAAAGACCACCTTCAGCATAAGGAGATCAGCTATTAGCCTAACAGGAGGCAGCCATCATTATACAATGCACCAGCAGACCGTTCCATCATCAGCCAAATGGCACGAGACAAGTTCAGCATCATTTAGCATCCAACCAAAAAACAAAATCAGCAGATACAGCCGAGCATAATCGACAGCTACTGTTCTTCAATATCAGCTGATGGTGGAGCCCCATCAGCGCAGACAAAGCCAATTAAGGGTCGATTCACCCTTGGCCAGCAGCTGCAAATAGAACATAGCAAACCGGCAGAAGTCCATGAGATAGATCTAGCAATCCCACAGAAACCCTTTTCAACATCAGGTAGAGAATCGGGCAATGAACCACCGGCCACATCACCAAGAGCAACAATACATGTGGCCCCAACTCCATGCTAGTCCACGATCAACAATTAAACCCAGCACAGATTCAAAAATAACCTGAATACCAGCACTGGCAAGAGTAGCAACAAAGAGCCAGCCAAAACTGACCCAACAGCCAGCCATATAGACCGGCCAATCCTCTGATCTGCGACATATACATCTGATCTGCATTCCTTCGATATTTGCCGCAATGCAGAACAAAAACAGAGACAGCGATCCACCAGCTCCAAGAGCAAGTCTAATGGCACGTGGACGATCGCTGGTCATCCGTTTTTCCTTAAACATTGGTGGCCTGGTATGATTCTATCCCGTGAGGAACACAAATCCTTTCCTACCTGGATCACAATTTCTGGGACCCGGTCGAATACTGGACCCCGCTGGGTTTAAGCTGGATTGCGAGCGCGGTTGGCAAACCCCTCTTTTTAGACCCGGTCACCGAAAAGCTTGAGCGGTTGGGATTCGCCAGGGTTTGTGTCGAATTGGGGATCAATGCCCCTAGACAGAATTCTATGAAGATTCGGACCAGAGGAGGCCCCGGTGAACTAAATGAACATCTCTGTGAAATCAAAATTGAGTACCTTCATAGGCCGTCACGCAGGGGCGTTCCTGACTCGCGCAGGACTAAGATTCACCCAATCAAACCTTCTTGGGTCCCCAAGCAGGGAGTCCTTCCTCGGGATAATTCAATCTCCGCCGCTCCACCTAGGTCGCCTCCCCGCTTAAAAACTCCTGTTGCAGCTGCCACTGCGTCCATAGATGTCGTCCCTAAGGCCATAACGACCTCTAACTCGTTTATGGCCTTACAAGAGGAAAATACAAATGAATTGTCAAGAATGCCCGTTCTGAGTTCTTCTGCCCTGCCCATTGGATGTGATCAAGATCCTCCTCCTAGTCATGATGGTCATGCCCCCGATGCGGTGCACGTCACGGCCCTAGCCGACCCGGCTCTGCCAAATGCCCATGACGGTGTTGGCTCCTCCAGTCATCTACCCTGCTCACCTCCCCCCTGGGCCTGGTAGTCCAAACCGTTATTTGGAGCCTCCCGGTTCGCTCCCTACGAAGCTTGAAAGGGCTTCCTCTGATCCTGGATTGATTGAAGCGCATAATCTTTGTACTTCTTCCACCCCAGACCCTCCGGCTGGCACCAACCATTGTGCTCCTATGTCGGACCCTCCTGGTTGTTTGACAAATGGAGGCCCACCAACCAACAATGGGGTCCGTGCCTCTTCTCGTAGAAATAAAAAAACTCGGGGGGTTAGTAATCCTTCCCCCCCTCAACCTTAACCCATGACTAACATTGCCTGTTGGAATGTGAGGGGACTTAATAGGATTGTAAAAGCCCACGAAGTCTGCAACCTCATTTGCTCCCATAGGTGTAGTATCGTTGGCTTGGTGGAAACCAAGGTTGCGGAGAGAAACTCTATGGCTATCCTCCTCCTAGTCATGATGGTCATGCCCCTGATGCGGTGCACGTCACGGCCCTAGCCGACCCGGCTCTGCCAAATGCCCATGACGGTGTTGGCTCGTCCAGTCATCTACCCTGCTCACCTCCCCCCTGGGCCTGGTAGTCCAAACCGTTATTTGGAGCCTCCCGGTTCACTCCCTACGAAGCTTGAAAGGGCTTCCTCTGATCCTGGATTGATTGAAGCGCATAATCTTTGTACTTCTTCCACCCAGACCCCTCCGGCTGGCACCAACCATTGTGCTCCTATGTCGGACCCTCCTGGTTGTTTGACAAATGGAGGCCCACCAACCAACAATGGGGTCCGTGCCTCTTCTCATAGAAATAAAAAAACTCGGGGGGTTAGTAATCCTTCCCCCCCTCAACCTTAACCCATGACTAACATTGCCTGTTGGAATGTGAGGGGACTTAATAGGATTGTAAAAGCCCACGAAGTCTGCAACCTCATTTGCTCCCATAGGTGTAGTATCGTTGGCTTGGTGGAAACCAAGGTTGTGGAGAGAAACTCTATGGCTATCTCCACTAGAACTAGACCTAACTGGTCTTGGTTTATGAATTACTCTTCGTGTTCTGGTGGTTGGATTTGGGTTGGCTGGGACCCCAATCTGCTTTCGTGCACCATTCTTTCCTCGGAGGACCAGGTCGTTCATCTTGAAGTCCTGCTCCTAGAGGAGAATATTCAATGCATTCTGTCCTTTATATATGGTGCAAATTCAGAAAATTCCCGTAGGCTCCTATGGGATAGCCTTCGCGCGGTGTCTAACCATCCGGGCGACCTCCCTTGGGCGGCCCTCGGGGATTTCAATGCTATCCGGTCCCCTTCCGAGGCCCTGGGAGGGATTTGGAATAACAAAAGTTCGATCGAACTTGAAAATTGTCTTAGAGACTGCGATCTTAACGATGTGTGTCATGAAGGCATGTACTATACCTGGAATGATGGGCGTGACTCTTCCCTTCGCATCTACAGAAAGCTTGATCGTGTTGTCGCCAATGGGTATTGGTTTGACAAATTTCGTAGAGCTAAAGCCCTTTTTCCCCCTCCCAGGCTCTCTGACCACTCGGCCTGTATTCTCATCCCTGCTGGCGATCCACCCAGAAAACACGGCTTTTTCCGGTTCAATAATTTCCTTACCAAATCCCTAAATTTCTCCCTTTGGTTGCTGATGCCTGGTTGGAAGACTTCAATGGCTCACCAATGTTCAGGCTTGTGTCTAGACTTAAACGGGTAAAAATATCTCTGAAAATGCTCAATGTCCATGAGGGTGATGTTCACGAGGAGGTCATCCATGCAAGGGAGAAGCTTGAGGTGATCCAATGTCAAACTCCCTCTAGACTAGGAAGTTCTCTTGAGGAGCGTCGCTGTAAGGATGCTTACCATGCTGCTCTGGCCAAGGAAGCCGACCTTACTAAGCAAAAAGTTAAGATAAGGTGGCTCAAAGAGGGTGATCAGTGCAATAAATTTTTCTTTCAGACTGTGAATGGAAACAACAATAAGAATCGGATTAATTCCCTCCTTGATCAAGACGGGAATCCAACCAACGGTGTTGAAAATGTTCAGAATCTAATCGTGGACCACTTTAGAAAGGCTCTTGGGACTGGCTGCACGTACGGTTCGGCTGATGCGTTTCGGCTTCGTCCTTACATCCTTCATACTGTGCCTGCATCTCTTATGGACCCTCTTGTGGGCCCGGTAAGCGATGATGAGATCCGCAAAGTGATCTTTTCCATTGGCAACTATCGGGCCCCGGGGCCTGATGGTTTCAGCTCCCATTTCTTTAAGGAGTCGTGGGATATCATAGGCCCATCTGTTTGTAAAGCCATTCGTGACTTTTTCAATCATGGAAAGCTTCTCAAGCAAATGAATTCGACGATCATCAGCCTGATCCCCAAAATCCAGTCTCCTCGGTTGGTTTCTGATTTTCGTCCCACTTCATGCTGTAATGTCATATACAAAGTCATCTCGAAGATTATTGCAAATCGTTTAAAGATGACTTTACCTTATCTGGTCGATAAGTGCCAAACGGCTTTTGTGGCGGGGTGCCAAATCAGTGACAACATTCTCCTGGCCCAAAAGCTTCTCCACAAGTATCATCTTGGTCATGACCCTCCACGATGTACTATGAAAATTGACCTCATGAAAGCCTATGACTTTGTTCATTGGGATTTCATTATCAATGTCCTGACCATCATGAATTTTCCGCCCAAAATGATAAACTGGATTAGGGAATGTATTACCACCCCCTCGTACTCTGTAAATATTAATGGTGAAGCGGTTAGGTTTTTGAAAGGGGGTAAGGGTCTTCGTCAAGGGGATCCCATTTCTCCTTACGTTTTTGTTCTGGCGATGGAGGTGTTGAACGGGATTATCGCTTCCAAGGCGCGTAGGAACAATAATTTCACATATCATTGGAATTGTGAAGCGACTCATACTGTCATGCTTGCCTTTGCTGATGACCTACTCCTCTTCTCTCATGCTGATGTCTGCTCTATCCGTATCCTCAAGGATTGCCTTGAGGAGTTTTTTTGGCTCTCTGGCCTGTCGGCTAACACAAACAAGAGTGTGGTTTTCCTCTGCTCTAAAGACCTATCCCTTAATCAGAATATTGCTGACGTCCTGGGGTTCAAAATTGGATCCCTCCCCATTAGATACCTCGGCGTTCCTCTGATTTCTACCAGGCAATCAATTCGGGACTGTAAGGCTCTCACTGAGAAAATTACTTGCCGCATCAAATCATGGAAAAACAGATGGCTCTCCTTTGGGGGACGCCTTCAATTGGTGGCCTCGATCCTCTCTTCTATCCACCTCTATTGGGCTTCAATTTTCATTTTACCAAAGTCCATCCTTAACCAGATCAACTGCACATTGAGGCGTTTCCTCTGGAATGGTTCTACGGACGGGAAGGCTAATGCAAAAGTGGCCTGGACCGATCTTTGCTACCCTAAGAGTGAAGGTGGGTTGGGGCTTAAGAATTTGCAGGCACAAAATAAAGCCCTCATCTGTAAGCTTTTTTGGCGTCTCATGTCTAAAGACCCTGAATCGGCTTGGTCTTCATGGATCCACAAGACTAGAATCAAGGACCGGTGCATCTGGACCCTCAAAGTCCCTGATTCTGCCCCTTGGAGTTGGAGGAAGATCATGAAACTTCGTCCGTTCATGTGTTCACATACTATTAAGATCATTGGTGATGGCGTTGACTCCTTTACTTGGCATGACAATTGGCACCCTGATGGCCTGCTCATTAGGGTTTGCACGGATCGCATCCGTACGGTCATTGGTTTATCCTGGGACAGCAAGGTTTCTCAGATAATCAGAGATGACCAATGGGCCTGGCCTAATCCTTTTGATCAGGAGGTTTCTAGTCTCGCCACAAACATGCCCCATTATCTGCCAAACAATGAGCAAAATGACTCTTTGAGATGGGCTGGTAGCCCAAATGGTGTCTTTTTGTCTAAGTCTGCCTACCTACTTCTTCACCCACCCAAACCGAAACTGAGTTGGGCCAACCTTGTATGGGGTTCTTTCCATATCTCTGCCCACTCTTTCACCCTTTGGTTGGCTATAAAAGGCCGGCTTAATACCTCTGACCGTGTTCACGGGGTTCCCAATCTCTCACTCACCTGCTCTCTTTGTGATTCTGATGCTGAAAACCATGACCATCTATTTTTCTCTTGCCCATTCTCCTCCTCCGTGTGGACCTCTATCCAACGGATTGCTGGCATTCAATGGCCATACCCCATCTGGTCCCAAAATGTTGACTGGGCTGCACACATGTGGAAAGGCAAGAACCTCATTGCCCTTTCGAAGCGGCTCTCTCTGGCGGCCACTGTTTATTATATTTGGAGAGAACGTAACAATCGTGTTTTCGAGAAGTCCTCCCATCAGGATGCTTCCCAGATCTTAAATGTTGTTCGCGACAAACTGAAGACCTCCTTGCCTGCTGATGGTTGCCCTAACTGCCTGCTGGTTAGGCGATGGAACTTATAAATAAAAAGGGGGGGGTTCTCTTCGCTGCTTTTGAGGCTGCTGGTTTTTTTGGCCCTGAGGGCTGCGCTGTTGGCGGCTCTGCATCGTGGTGGCTTTGGTTGTTTTTTTTTTTTAAAAAGCGGGGTTTTTGTGCCTTAAAAAAAAAAAACAGGTCTTGGTTTTCTGCAGTGGGTGTACTGGCTGTATAATGTTCCCCCACTTGTCAATTCTGTTACTCTGAAGTGGGTGTTAATCCTGTTGTTTTTTTGAGTTTGACATGGTGTGCTGGAGTGCTCTTCGTACATGAAGTGGTGGTTGATGGTTTTGCTAGCTGCTGATGGTGGAATTCGGTTGAGCTTCTGGATTGGATTATATGCACTCACCTCTGATCCAGATGCTGTCCTCTCTTCGTTTGCTGCTGATGTAGCAGCCGTTGCTGTTGTCTCTCTATTGGATGAGACGCCGTGTTTTGGATGTGCTTCCTCTGATAGATTATTCTGTGGTTGCTATTGTTGGTCTGCTGTGAGGGACACTGGGTTTGCGAACGGTGGTGACTGAAGTTCCTGCTGGCTTGAGAAGAACCTGTCCTGCGGAGCAGCTTCAGTTGGCTGCTGCTATATTGATGTGAGAGTGAAAGGCATGAGGCTGTTACTGGTTTTTTGCCAGGTGATGCCATCACGGAGCTGTTTTTTTAGCATTCTCTCTGTGGAGGGTTGGATTTGAAATTGGTGCTGGTATTGTTCGGATTTACCTTGCCGCCAGAGGTTCTCCTCCTCTCTAGATTTCAAATTTCGAATTTGAATCTCGGCATTGCGGCGCTCATCTTCTGCTCGGGCGGCACCGGTGCGGCCACCGGCCGGTCTCATGGTTGCTTCGCCCGGTCGCCCCCCTTCTCCTTCTCATCTCCTGCTCTTATCGGTGAAGAATCTTTGTCCTGGCTAGTTCGCGTGGCCCTATTCTCTTCACTCGTCCTGTGCGTTGCCTTAGGGCTTCGCCTTCTCTGGCCGGGTGGTGTCGTTGCCGGCCGACCTCCTGGCTGGCCCCCTCGGTTTCTTATCGGTTCAATTCTTGGCCTGCGTTAAGATTTGGCTGGGATTTTGGTGATTCTGGCTCTTTCACTCGCGAGGCTGTTTGTAACCTTGGTTGGCTCTTGTGCTTCTCGAAGGTTCTGGCGCTTCCGATTGGCTTTGCTGCCGCTCTGATGTTCTTCCTCTTGAGTTTTCGCTCCTGCTGGACGGTTTGGGGATGCCGTACAGCTCTGGTTTTGAACTGATTGGCGGGGTACTGAAGAGCTGGCCGAAGCTCTGATTGGTTGATTGCTTCCCTTCGATTGCGGTGAGGTCCTTCCTTTTACTGATTTCTGCTGTGGCTTGGAGTCTCAAGCTTCGGTGTGCTGAGGTCTAGGCGGGCTGTTGTTTGGTGACAGCTGTTTGTGCCATTTCTCGCATCACCTATGAGCGAGCAATGCTGCTTCTTTCAATTGGCAAACTCCAATGAATTTTGGGACTGCATTTTCTAGTTTGGGAGATGCCGTCTGAAGTCTTTGTTGGCACACGTGCAGCACGATGGATTTGTTGCAGTCGACTGGTCCTGTGGCGGTGCTCTGATTGCTCTCTGGCTGTCTGTTCCACTTGTTAGATGGGTTGGGGGAGCCCGTGCGTATTTGGATCGGGACAGTTCGGCTGAGGGCCGAAGAGTTGGCTGAGGACCTTATTGGTTGCTAATTTTCCTTCATGGTGTGGTGATGACCCTGTCTGTTCGCTGCCTTATGGTGTGCGATGCCTGTTTGCATTAGAGGAGGGCTTCTGCGATTGGGTTAGTCCCTTTGTTGTCTCCTTTCTGCAACTGTAGGCAATTCTGAAATTGCCTAGTGGTTAGGATGGGTTTCCTGTGGGCTGTTGTCTCATCTCGAAGGAAGTGATGCAGCCGATTGTACCCTGGTGTTGCTCTGATTGTTCTCTGGCTGTGTTTCCCATTTGTTGATTGGGTTGGGGGAGCCCGTGTGCTTATGGATTGGGACCCTTCGGCTGAGGGCTGAGCAGCTGGCTATGGTTCCTTTTGGTTGCTAAATGTTCTTCTTGATTGAGGTGATGCCCTACCTGTTCGCTGCTTTATTGTGGTGATTGTGTTACAGTCCATTGGATTGCTTTGTCTGGCTAATTCAGCCAGTTTGTTGATGTTGTTGCTTTGCAACAATTTTGAATCATCTGATTTATGGCTTGCTGCAACATTCTGTACATGCCTCCTCTGGCTTTTATTGATTCTATTGCTGCGGCCAGATTGGGATTGAGGGACTTTGGATTAATCTACTGTCTCGTGATCTTTTTTCTGCAATTTTGTTTGCTGATTCTGCGGGTGGTGGTGTTGTCCTTGCTCTGTGATAGGATGTCGTTGTGCTGCAGTATGAAATTGTCTCTGCTGCCGGCAACGGTTGATGAAGGCTGCTTCCTGGTGGTTGATAAAGGACTTTTTGTGTTGGTGGAGGCCTTTCTGCTTGTTGCCTTTTGTGTAGCAGTCTCCTGGATTGCTGTTGTATGGTATCTGCTGCTAGTTAGTTGCTGCTGTTGTTTTGCAGCTGTTCTGTTCGAACAGCATTAGATAATCATCATTCGCTGGCTGGTCTCTCTGGCCGGGTTGTGATGATTTTCTGTTATGCTTTGCATGTTGCCAGGAGGGGCTAAATTGTTGCTGTAATTGCTACTTGTTCATTTGGGGTAGTGGGCAGCTGCTGTGGAGATGAGGATGTCCACAGCTGCTTGACAAAGGTCTTTCCTGGTTGGCCTCTGCTGATGGTGGATCGGTTCCAATTGATGCTCGGCCCATCCGGTTTTTTTGCTAAACCCATTATATGGTCCCTGTTGAATTTGATGCAGCAGGTGTTGGGTTCTGGTGGCTACTCTGAGGTTGGCTGATGACTTGGCCAATGCGTTTGCTTGCTAACTTGCTGATAGGGGGCAGTGAAGCTATTGAGTTGCATTATGCTGCTTGCTAGCTGCAGTAGTGCAGCATCCGATGTATTTGATGGAGCTGAAGTGGCAAAGCCTTGCTGGAGCTGCTGGAATGCTTTTCTGGCTGCTGTGGCACGGATTTGTGGGATTTCAGCTGCTGGTCGGATGTTCTCCATTTGATGATGATGCGTCCGCTGGCCTTGTTCGAAGGGATATGGTTGCTGATGCTCCCGGATTTTGAATGTGCTAAAAAGCCGTAGGCTGATGGTGCTAAAAAGCCGTGGAGGTTGGCTGCTGGCTATATCCTGTTGCTGGCATTTTGGATTTTGCCTGGGATTGGCGTTTTATTTTGTCTACGAATTGCTTTTGAGTGATTCGCTTGTGTTGTATGACTACCAGCAATTTTGTCTTTTAGTTGGTTTCATCGGTTGTATCAAAGTGCTCGGGGCATGCCCTAACTTTTTTGGTTTATCCCCAAGTCGGGAAAACACTTGGTGATAAATCGTTACTTTACTTACCAAAAAAAAAAAAGATAAATCCTTGTAAATTTTTCTCCCATAAATCCAAATCACTTACTTACCAAAAAAAAAAAAAGCCATCTTCATGCCTGAGATGCCGCGGCATTAGTCATTAGTATCCCTGCTGTCATGAGGTGGTGTGCTACTAAAGAATGATGAAATTGCCAATTGATGTCGGGTGAAATCTGGTTGAACTGGAATGCTATTTGCTGTTCTCTGTAGCCTGGTGGTTACCATGAAGGCAAATGGTGCTGATGGAGCCATTTGTTGTTTGGGGGCATAGGAAACTATCAGAGATGGAACTGCTGTGGAATTTTGGAGTGAAATGCTGACGCCCAGTGTCAATCTGACTGATTGTGGCTTGAGATTGATGCTATTGATTTCACACCTGCTCACTGTTCTTGGGTTATTCTGGATGGCTGTAGCTGGCCTGTTCCTGCTCTTTGGATTTTTGTTTTGTTTTCATATCTTCTCTGCTTTTGTGATGTTGGGTCTGTGCTGCTGTTTTTGTAAAGCCAAGCCATGAAGTAACTTGCTGGTCTGGTTTCTTTTGCTGAATGTGGTTGTTGCTTCGAGAGATGCTAAGATTGCATGGGTTGCTGATGGGTCTGGACTATGTGTTACCTACCAAAAAAAAAAAAAAAAAAGTCTGGACTATGTGTTCTCTTTGGCCGGTCCCCTTTATGCTGAACTTTGCTGAGACTGTTCGTAGCTGATCCTGGCCTTGCTGATGTTGCATCGTTTCATCATCCGTCGGGGTTGGGCTTGCTGTGTGGTCGAGAATTGTGCCGGATGGCTCCTGGACGTCCCGGGCTGGATTTGTCCTGATGAGCTGTGTCTCTGTGGCTGGTTCATGGGAGTTGGTTGGCGGCCTTGCCGGATGCTACGAGGGATCGTGGTAATTGGATTTGCTGAAGATGAACCTCCTATGGTGCAAAAATTTTGCGCACGCCTAGAGAGAGAAGCTCTCGCTTCTCTCTACCCTTCGAATTTCAAAATTTGAAATTCGATTCTGCGTCCTCCTTCGACGCTCCTCCTTTGGCCGGGCGGCGCCGGGGCCGGCCTTGGCCGGTCTCCTGGGTGCTCTGCCCGGCCGCTTGCCGCCTTCCGAACCCAGTCGCCTTCCTTCCGGACCTCTGCTCTGGATTCGCCGGGGTCCTCTGTTGTTTCGTCTTCGGAGTAGACCTCGATTTTCGTCTTCTGAGATCCTCTGTGGTTTCCCTGTCGAAGATCCCTAGATTCGTTTGGGGTTTCTGATGCCAGGACCGCGTATGATTAGTCGTGATTCGTTTGGATTTCTACTTCTGTCTGAGACTATTCTCAAGGTTTGTGTCCGAGTGCCCTGTATCAGGTTTCATTAAATCTGCTTCGGCTTTGATGCTGCTGGACTAAGCTACGTCCCTTGAATTTGGGAGCAGTTGGACGTAGCTTTTGTGCTGCTCGCGGGGATTGACGCTGTCGAACGCCTTGAGCCTGGTTTTGGAGCCTCTCTGCTTGGTCGATCCTTCCGGTATGTTGGGTTTGGGCAAGCCTGGCTTGTTCTTGGCAAGAACTAAAGGCTGGAGTGTTTTATGAACTGGGTGTGGCTTGTTTGGATGCTGAAATTCCTTGCTGGCAGATATGTGTGGCTTCGGGCGTTGCTTCCTATGGCCTCCTAGTGGGTCTCGTTCTCTGGTCGGCTGCTGGTGCTTGAATCTATCTGTTGAGGATTGATGTTCCTATGCCAATGTGAATCACCCCGGTTGGTTGGATTGGGGATGCCCGTACTGCTCAGGGTGAGGCTTCCTGGTTGTGGTTTGTTAATCTGTCAGTGGTAATTTTGGCTCCAGTGGATGTCTGTTGAGGTGAGTTCCTGCCGGTTGATGCCTCTGTGGGGTGCGTCTGAAGCTGCTGTTTTTGATTGGATTATCTTCTTGTGGTTTAGGCTTGGCCTTTCCATTTGCCATTTTCCTTCTGTCTCTGGCAGTTTGTCGCTGTGAAGAACAGCTTCTGATGTTGGTGGTGCTGTATAGCCATTCTTTGCTACGTGGTGGCCTGGATTGGTTTGCCGGCTCTGTCTGCAGTTGTGAAAATTGCCTTTTGTTGGATTTCTCTCTAGTGTGGCTGGCTCTCTGGCCATGCTGGCGTGCTGATTTGCATTCAATTTCGTTCCTGATGTTGGATGCTGAAGATGTTGCTGGTGTACTTGGAGGAGTGAAGTGGTTTGTTCTTGGCTTGATGCTGCTCCTGATGTTGATTGGGCTCATGTTAATGGGACGATCCATTGCATTTGGCGGTTTCATGCTGTTAAGCCATCCTATGCCAATGTCACCAGTGCCTCTTGTGATTTCTCGCTATACTCTTGATGCAGAAGCAGTAGCAAGGTTTGGTATTGCCTTTTGCAGTGATGAATGCTGACCTGTCCTCGGCTGATGCTGGTGCTGGCTGAAAATATACCATGCTGAAAATATACCGGTAGCATGGTTTGGTGGACGTTGGCTGTGAGGTGCAGCAACTGCTGGGTTTTGCTGGCACTGTATCGGTGTGGTGTGCTGCAGCCTAATGCTGATTTTGTGGAATCTTGATACTTGTGGTATTTTGATTGCCTCAGTGGGCGAGCCAGCCTGATGACCCAGAAGTTGGAATTTTGCTCAGCAGCTGGTGTTTGTTCCTTATGTCGGTTTCTTGGATGGAGGCTGGCTAATTACCCTTGGCTGCTGTATCAGTCGATCTTTGTGGTCTCTTGAACCTGAAGCGGTGTTTGCTGCTGATGGGTTTAGGGGGTTGGACCCGCTGTTTTTTTGTGTTGTAATATGTTTCATTTACTATAGGTTTCGTAAAATGTTGGCCTCCTAAAGGTCTGTTATGTACTCCCGTTTGTATTTATCACTCGGGGTATGCCCCAGCGGGCTATGTTTTACTCCCAAGTTAAAATACTTGGAGTTAAAACATCGAATTTGTAATTTTTTCTCCCATCAATCCAAAATACTTACTTACCAAAAAAAAAAAAAAGAAGATGAACCTCCTGCTTGATCTTGTGAAATGTATGGCTGGCGATGTGATCTTTCGGCCCTGTTCGTACTTAGCTTCTCCTGGATTTCCTATCGGTTGACTGTGCCGCTTATGCCGCGTTCATGATGCTGATCATTTGCACTAAGCGGTGGCTACTCTTGGATTGCACTGGAAGTTGCTGATCTACATATTTCTTCTGTTTTCTTGACATTTTCTACTGGGATGCACAATTTCTACCATGGTTATGCAGTAGTGCATGTTTTTCAGTTTGCTGGAATGTCGTTCTTTTTGCTGTGACTTGGTATGTTTGGTGTTTAGTTAGCCTTGAGTATGGCTGATATGCTGATTATCCTTCTGGGTGCGCGAGGCTGTTTTTGATTGCTCTGATGCAAATGAAGGGCTGTTATGCTTGCTTTCCCATGGTGACTTGCTGACCGGTCAGTGAATTACGCTCCCGTACTGATGAAGATCCAAGATGGTTTGCTGTGTCGTCTTCGGTGTTTTAGGTGAAGATTACATCGATCTTGCTAGTGTGAAAATGATGTCATTTCCATTTTCTGCTTATGTGGCTGTTTCTCAATGTTTTTTTTTTTTTTAAGCTGGCTTCTTTTAATCAGCGTGCTCTGACAATTTTCGCTCTGACAAGGCGATTTTCAAAATTCGATTTCGAATTTTGAACTGCCCACTGCTGGCGCTCGGCCCTCTCGGCCGGCCCCTCCGGTGATCCTCCTCTGGCCAGGCGGCGCCGGAGCCGGCCTCGGCCGGCCTCCTGGTTGCTCAGCCCGGTCGATTAATGGTTCCCGATTCTAGGTTCCTTCGTGTTCTGGACCTCAGTTCTGAAGTGTCAGCATTCGTTGAACTTTCGGCCGCTGCTGTGTGTTTCTTTTCAGCTGATTCAGGCTTGGCTATAGGCCTTTCTCGCCTTCTGTGGGAGGCGAAGGCTTTTCCTTGGTAGAAGAGTTCATGGTTGGTTGGGTGATGATTGACCGAAGCCTGGATGTACCGGCGTGGACCTGTTGGATGCCTTTGAGCTTTCTGTTCTGTGGCTCTGGGAGCAGATTACGTTGGTGTCCTGGTGGGTCTCGCTCTCTGGTGGGTTCCTGGTGGGCTGTTGCCTCTTCTCGTAGTAGCGATGTTGCCGATTGTACCTGGATGCTGCTTTGATTGGCTGTGTTTCCCATTTGTTGTTCGGGTAGGGGGAGCCCGTGGGCTTATGGATTGGGTCTCTTCAGCTGAGAGCTGAGCAGCTGTCTGTGGTCCTTTTTGGTGGATTTTTGCTCTTCTTGTTTTGAGGCGATGCCTGCCGGTGAGCTGCCTAATTGTGGTGACTGTGTTGTAGTCCTTTGGACTGTTTGTCTGGCTTTTCAGCCTATATTGATGTTGTTGCCTGTTGCAACTTCATCTTTCGTATGGCTTGCTGAATTGATCGGTATATGCCTCCTCTGGCTGTATTGATCCTTTGCTGCGGCCAGAATTTGATTGAGGGATAGTGGACTTTTCTTCTGTCTCGAGATCTTTCTTCTGCAACTTTGCTTCCTGAAGTGGTGGATGCTTCGTCCTCTGCATCAGGTGCTGCTGTTGCCTCTGGTGATGTACTCGGTTTATTTGTGCCTGGCGAATTCAGCCAATTAGCTGAATTTGTTTCTTTGCATCAATTCTGAATCTTATGATTTATGGATTGCTGCAATGGTCTATTGATGCTATTGCTGCGGCTGAATGGATTCCAGTGCTGAAGGATGTTCGGTTGCTGCACTTCTACTGTGGCTGCTGTATTACTGGCCTTGGATGATGTTGGGTCGTGGTGCTGTACCTGTATATTGGGCCATGATGCTTCTCTGTTGATTTTTGCAACTTAATTCATTCTGCAGTTCAGTAGTGCAATTTGGTTGGTGCTGCCTGCATTAGCACTGTGTTGTGTTGAGCCAAATGCTGGTCCCTTGTGGTGTGCTGATGTTGGCTTGGTGCTGACGAGTTGCCTACTTGGGTTGGTAGTGATTGGTTTACACTTTCATGGGTTGCTGTTGTTAGGTGGATGAACTGCTTTGTATTTGCTGTAAGGTGGTTAGTTAGGTTGTTCTAATTCTGTTGAATTAGCTGGCAGATTTCTTGGTGGAGTATGTGTGGTTGCTTTAAAGCTCCACCCTGCTGCCTGTTTGTTTCCTGAAGATGTTGGAAATGGAGGATGGAGTGCTGCTGTACCTGGAATTGGCATTTCTGCTGCTTTTGTTTGCGGCAGCTCACAAAATTTACCTGAATTGGCGTCTTTGCAGTCTGGGTCTTGACCTGTAATCTGCAGCATCGATTGGGTGAAAGCCCTTTCTATACCTGTTTGGCGTACGGGCCATTCGCTGGAATGCTGACCGGCTGTTGGATCCTGCCTGGAATTCTTTGCAGAAGTGAAAAATGCATACTGGCTTCCTTGGCCAGATTTTTGTGGTGGTGGATTCTGTTGGCCCTGCACCCCTTGCTGGTCGAAGGTTTCATCATTTGTTTTGTGGCTGTTCACATAGTGGATGCTGTTGGATGATGATGCGTTGCTGACCTTGGACGAAGGGGTCATGGCTGCTGTCTCCCGGGTTTTGAAGAGCTGTCTGGGATTTGTTCCCGGTTGATGGTGCTAATATTAAGAGCTTTGCCCTTGGAGTGGCATTTTGTTGTTTCTTCTGCTTTATTTAGGAACTGCCTTTGTGTGGTTGCTTGTGTAGTATGAATACCAGCATTTTTATCTATTAGTTGGTTTCATCGGTTGTATTTAAGTGCTCGGGGAATGCCCTAGCTATTTTGGCTTATCCTTAAGTCGGAATAACATTTGAGGATAATCCGTACTTGTAATATTTTCCCCCATTAATCCAAATCTCTTACTTACCAAAAAAAAAATAAAAATTCTTAATGTTTTTTTTCTTTTGATGTACCAGTTGCTCGGGGCATGCCCTAGCACTTTTTGTTTTACCTCTAAGTACAATACTTGGAGTTAAAACATTTAGTCTGTAATTTTTTCTCCATTAATCTAAAATTCTTACTTACTAAAAAAAAAGGGAGATTACTGGTCATACTGTATGTGAAGCTATTCACGATTTTTTTAATCATGGAAAGCTCCTTAAACAGGTTAATACTACTCTGATCAGTCTTATTTCTAAGGTCCAGTCCCCTCGCTCGGTTACAGACTATCGCCCGATCTCTTGCTGCAATGTCATCTACAAAGTAATCTATAAAATTCTAGCTAACAGAATCAAGGTTACTCTTCCTTTCCTGGTTGACAGCTGCCAAACGGCCTTTGTGGCGGGGCGTCAGATTTGTGATAATATCCTTTTAGCCCAGGAGCTCATTCATAAGTATCATCTCGGGCATGACCCGCCTAGATGTACTATGAAGGTCGACCTTATGAAAGCTTATGACTCGGTTTATTTGGATTTCATCATCAATACTTTGACCCTCATGAAGTTTCCCCCACAAATGGTCAATTGGATTAGCCAATGTATAACTACTCCGACATACTCCCTCAATATCAATGGGGATGTGGTCGGCTTCTTCAAAGGGGGAAAAGGCCTCCGCCAAGGGGATCCGCTTTCCCCCTATTTATTTGTCTCGGTGATGGAAGTCCTAAACGGCATTATTGAGGTTAAGGCTAGATAGAATAATAATTTTAAATTTTACTGGAAATGCGCTGACAATCAAATCGTTATGCCCGCCTTTGCTGATGACCTTCTTCTCTTCTCCCATGCCGATACGTAGTCCACCCAGATCCTCAAGGACTGCCTTGACGAATTTTACGCTACCTCTGGCCTCTCCGCTAATCCGAATAAGAGTGAACTTTTCATTTGTTCTAAGGATTCTTCTCTTCACCAGGATATAGCTGCTATCATGGGCTTCAAAGTGGGCAAACTCCCCATCAGATACCTGGGAGCCCCCTTGATTACCACAAGGCTCTCGGTTTCTGATTGCAAATCTCTCACCGATGGAATCACTAAGAGGATCACATCATGGAAAAATAGATGGCTCTCCTTTGGCGGGCGTTTGCAACTTGTTGCCTCCATCCTCTCTTCCATTCACCTTTATTGGGCCTCTCTTTTTATTTTACCCAAAACCATTCTTAAAGCAATTGACTGCACCCTGCGCCGTTTTGTTTGGAATGGATTTTCTGAAGGCGGTGTCAACGCTAAAGTGGCTTGGCATGATATTTGCTACCCCAAGTCTGAAGGTGGGTTGGGCATCAAGAACCTGATGGATCACAATAAGGCTCTTAACTGCAAGCTTCTTTGGCGTCTTCTAACAAAAGACCCGAATTCTGCTTGGTCTTTATGGATCCACAAGAACAGAATCAAAGATCGATGCATCTGGACCATTAAAGTCCCGGCATCTGCCCCGTGGAGCTGGCACAAGATTATGAAACTTAGGCCTCTGATGCGTGCCTACTCTGTCAAGGACATTGGGGATGGTTCTGATACCTTTCTCTGGCACGATAACTGGCACCCCCTTGGCCCCCTGAGGGAGGTGAGTTCCGACCATACTCGCCTTGTCTCTGGTTTGCATTGGGATATTAAGGTCGATGCGATAATCAGGAACAACAATTGGGCCTGGCCTAACCCCTGTGACAATGAGGTTTCCCTCCTTGCAATGAATATGCCAAGTAAACCTCCGCGTAACAATCAAAAAGACTCGTGGCATTGGGCAGGGACTGTCAATGGCAAATTCTCTACTAAGTCTGCTTACCTTCTCATCCATCCCTCCAAACCAAAGGTTAGTTGGGCTCAATTGGTGTGGGGTCCATCTCATATTCCTTCCCATGCTTTTACCCTTTGGCTCGCCATTAAGGGGAGACTGAATACTCTTGACCGCCTCCATTATATCCCAAACCTCTCTCCTCGATGCATTCTATGTAACACAGGAGATGAAAACCTTGAGCATTTTTTCTTTTCCTGCCCATTTTCTAAAGCCTTATGGAGTAATGTTCAAAAACATTTCGGAATCCATTGGCCCCATTCGGAATGGTATCAAAACATAGCCTAGGCTGCCTCTGTTTGGAAAGGGAGAAACCTTCTGGATATCTCTAAACTTCTTTTTTTTTTTTTTTTTTAGTAAGTAAGAATTTTGGATTAATGGGAGAAAAAAAATTACAAGAAATATGTTTTAACTCGAAGTATTTTACTTAGAGGTAAAACATAAAGCTTAAGGGTATGCCCCGAGCAACTGGTACATCAGAAAAGAAAAGACATTTAGAACTATCACACAAACAGAAAAAAAATGTCATCTATTACACACGAACAAGATCGTGATAAGCTACGCCTAAATCAACGAGGACGACACAGCAAACCAAAAAACAGATCCATCTTGGATCATCATCGGAACAGGGCAACATCCCACTGGCCGGATAGCATAGCAACATGAGAGAGCAAGTAAACAGCATCTTCATTTGCTTTGGGCAAACAAAATCAGCCACATCCACACAGGGAGCATTATCAGCTCATCAGCCGTGATCCCATCGTACAAGGCCAACAGCAGTGACAGCCGAAAAGGTGGACAGCCCGACTAGCATCAAAGATCCAATTATTTCAGGCCACAGCAAACAGAATAGCATTCCAGCAGCTCCATTAAGACATGGCCAATTCAGCTCCAGCACTCTCAAAAGAAGAAAAATTACGCAGCTGCACAACCACAGCCAGCATCCTGCACATTGCAACCCAGTAGCACGTGACAGCAGCAACATCCGTTGCAGACTAAGAGCAGCCACATCATCAGAGTGCATAGGATCAGCAACAGTAACTCGGCACAATCAACTCGGAGAAAAACCAAACAGCAGAATTGCACTATAATACAGCCCTATGGTATACTAGTGATCAAAGGGATCCTACACAAACTGAGGCAGCAAATTCATTCAACAGTGCAAACAAGGCCACCAGCCAAAATTCCAATACGGCAGCAACATCATGCGCAGCAGCCAAACCAGAAGAAGTTGACAACAATAGCGAGCCAGCAAAACCATAGGCAGCAACCATGGGCATCACCTATCAAACACCTGCAACACATCACTTTTTTTTTTTGGTAAGTAAGTATTTTGGATTAATGGGAGAAAAAAAATTACACAGACTATGTATTAAATCCAAGTATTTTGACTTGGAGATAATGCATTTAGCGCTAGGACACACCTCGAGCAGTTAGTACATCAAAATACACACAAAAATAATGACACACAACACAAGGCCTAACAAGTAGTGGGCATCATATCCAAAAATTAGTAAACTAGTAGAGCATTTGGCGCTCAGCACAGCCAGCGGGCATCAACCAGCAGAGTTGCCCTAGGCAAATACAACATTGCCCAGGCGCACCCGTACTATAGGGCAGCAAGGTCCAGCACCACAAGCATCACTAGCAGCAGATCAGCAAGAGCAGGGTACAGTTCCAACAGCTCCTACCAAGAAACCCCACAGAATAAACATCCAATCCACCTCAGTAGCCGAGCAAGGCCACAGGAAATGATGCTGCCTCCCAGTGCCCAAACACAGCACCACAAATCAGAAGCTTCACAGCATCAGTGGCAAGGCTCGCATAAACAGATCCAACATCTTCAATCTTTCAGCCTCACTGCAACCAGCATATCGGCACCTCCTCAAGCAGCTAATCCACCATATCAGAGCATCAGCACTCCAGCATCTCAGCCATCAGTAGGTGCCTCCTTATCAGGCATCAGCACCTCAGCCCAAGCCTTCAATACAGCTTCAGCACCATAGGAACCTCAACACAAGCAGCAAAGCCGCTAGCTTCAGGATCAACCACATCGCTGCATAATTCCTTAGCAACCGGCCAGCAAAGCCATTCAGAACAGCAGCAAAGCACTGGGAACTTACATGGAAGATTCGGCCCCAACACCAACACAATATGCCAGCAGCAGGTGCAAATGGAAAATGTTAATGTGGATGAGAATCAAAGAAATTGCAATACACCCACAGCACCTAAAACCCTATGATCCATCATGAAAAGATCAGCTTGATACTACAGTTTTAGCATCGAAAACCATTAACATTCCAACTAAATCTTCAGGCATACTGGTGAAGCTGGCAACATAGAAAAACCACCAAGCTTTAGCAATCCATGAGACTTGCTCCACATAAAGGCTACAGCAGAAGGATCACCTCCACCTCAGAAGGAAGGCAGATGAAGGCACCTCCATACTGCATCCCAGTGACAACCAAACACAGGCCAAGGCCAATACAGTCCCCAGCAAAATCAGCAAAGCAAAATTGCAGAATCAAGCACCAAGGCAGCAGATTGACAACCTAACCTCTCAATCCAAATCCGTCTCAGCAACAAGGCAACCACTACAGCCCAAGAATTCATTCCAGCCATACAAATGGAATGAATACTCAACAGGGAATTTCCTCAGCAATCAGCATAGCAGAGGGAATCGCCTAGCAACACCAATTCACAGCAGATGCAAACCAAACATTGATCCACATATTGGCGACAAACAGAAGGAAACTCCACTGCATCAGAAGGAAAACGTGCAATCAAACAGCACCTCGGCTAGCTCTTCAACCCTCTGCCTAATAGTCCCAATCGAGAGTTGCACAGGCATCCCCCAACCCGTCCAACTGGAAGGAACACACAGGCAGAGGAACCTTTGAGCTAGAGCCACAGGACATTCGATTGCAATAGATCCATCGAGCAACACGAGATTTGACAATAACTTCAGACAACAGCGCCCGCACCAAAAACAGCAGACACCAGATTCTCCACCAAGAAGGACACCATCTGCTACACACGGGTAGGGCAAAGCTAACCAATGCAAGCCAGCAACCAAAGCCGAAGCTTACCCACGGTCAAGAGCACCAGCAGGCAGAATGGATACATACTGGAGCACCAAAGTCTCAAGGCACCCTCCCAGAGACCATACACAGCACCACCACTCAGATGATTTGCATTAATCAAGCAGCTTGAAAGGCCAGCTACTACATAGCTACCTTTAACCACTCTGCAAAACAGACATGGCAATCAAACCGGAGATCGAGCCAGCAAATCCTTGGACCAAATCTACCTTTCCAGCAGGCATAACACCTAGTTCATCGAGATGCCCAATGCCACAACCAGCCGATCATCCCAGTCCCAGCATCCTTGCAATATTGCTAAACAGCAATTCCACAAAGCAGATGCCATCGAACAGCAAACCAATGAGACCCGCAAGCCGCAGCAACCCACCAGTTGCAAACCAAACAAAGCTCCACAAAAAGGCAGCAGACTAAAGGATTTCCACCGCATCAGAAGGAACCCTTACATCCAAACAGATCCACGGCCAGCACTTCAAACCTCAGCCTAATAGATCCAAGCCAGAGTTGCACGGCATCCCCCAAACCGACCAACAGGGGGGAACACACAGGCAGAGCACTGCAGGCCAGCAGCACAGACGTTCGAATGCACCAGGTCCAACGAGCAGCACGAAAGCCTAGATTTAGCCAGCAACCAATGCACAGGGAACCTTGGAACTGGGCATAGAAGCACAGACGACATCGAAGGCGAAAGACCCAAAAGAACGTAGTTAGAGCCTTCATCCCGATCTGAATGGGAAATTCGAATCAAGCGCACAACCCTAGGCTCGGACTGAGGAGAAGAGGAATCGATCTTGTGAGAGCAACGTGTCGCAGCCGAAACCTCAGAGGACGCAGAGCCACAGCGCCGACAGCTCCTACAACTTTAACGAACCAAGAGTTAGGCCATCGGGCTCAATCCATCATCCCAAACTGAGAGCGTGAGTAGCGGACTGGGCTCGCAGCCAAAGACGAAGGCTCGGAATCAGGAAGGAACCGGGCGGAGCACCCAGGCGACCGACCCTAGTCAGCTCCAGTGCCGCCCGGCTCCCGAGTTTGAAACCCTAGAGAGAGACGAGAGCTTCTCTCTCTAGCTGGAGTTCCTCAGTCACCCTCCCTGCAACACATCACCACAGACGGCTATCAAACTAAAAACCATGGGCAGTTCAATACAGAGGCAGTGATCACAAGACAATAGTGCAACACTCCAAAAAGTCCAGCACCCAGCGGAACAAAGGAAATCAGCACCAAAACCCGCAGAGATCTGCCCCAATGCAAATGCAGCAATAGCACATCCCCATCAGATCAACACAGTGCATCACAACAAACCCCATTCAACGACCAGGCAAACCATATCCTTCAACTGCTACAACCCCAGGTCCATTTCAGAAGCACCATAACTACGGGTCCCCTGCAAACCAGCAAAACCATCAGCAACCGTTTGCCAACCACAGTCCAACCACGGAACCAGCAACAGCATAGACCAAGACCTACCGACCACCTAAATGCAACCTTCTATTTCCAATTCCCCAACACCATCGAATGGCACCAGCAGCACATTGCAACAGCAAGTGGCACGGCCAGCAAACACCCGACAGCATCACATAAGAAAGGTAGCAGCATCAACCATCGGTAACACTGTCCCCCAGAATAACTAGCATGTTAAAACTCCATGGGCAGCATCATTCCCTGATTCCACTCCACAGTCAACAAAAAACAGGCCATATTCTAAATGTTTCAGCATCACAGTCAACAAAAAACAGCTTTAAAGTCTTCAACCTACAGCCAACGCCACTAGCAGCATAAATCCAGTGCTTCCACTCCACAATAACTAGACTAAAAACCAGCAGCTTCAGCAGGGCTTTGCCAACACAGCTCCATCAAAGTTTTCAGAAAAACCAAGCAGAGCAGAGAAAAAAAACAACAGAGGAAACCGGATCGGCTTCAGCAACCCAAGACACCAGCTTTAGAAAATTGCAAAGCCATCCACCACCGCTTAAAAACACATCCCAGCAATGGCAACAGACACCATCAATGGCAGCCCATCCTCAACAAAAGCCACCCTGTAGAGATCGACATCAGCACCATGGAATCCTTCAGATAGCATCCAATTCATCAACCGGCTGGAGGTAAAAGCCGGCAGCACCAGAACCCAAAATTAAGCCAAATGAATTCAACCATCTTCAATATTAACATCAACGCAGCCAGCAAAAAACAACCAGTTACAAAGGGCTACAACTCTTCAAATCAGACCAACCTGAAGCAACAGAGCGGTACTAACAAAACCACCGGATGCAGCAGCAGTGGAAAAAAGGACAAGACAACAACTACTTCAAATTGGTTTTTTTTTTTTTTAGAAAAAGCCAAGGGAAGGCACCGGGAAGAAATTGTTTTTTTTTTTTTTCATAGAGGAGGGAATCCAAGGGAGACAAGGCCCAAAATTGAAAGGGCCTAAGCTACAACATACAACCCTCAAGAGCAAAGGGAGGCAGGCGAACACCAACACAGAGAAGAAAAACACATAAAGGAGAGAAAACAAAACAAAAGAGAGGGAAAAAAAGGGGCTAAACCTAAAAAAAAGGAAGAAAAGAAGAACCAAAAAAAAGAACAAAAAGAGGTGAGAAAAGAAAAGGAAGAAAAAACAAAAATATAATAAATAAATAAATATATATATTTTTTATATGTTCCAACGCCTAGCCAACGAACGGTTAGGGAGACCAGCACGGGGCAATAGGCCTTCAACTTGTCCCGAACAGCGTTTGATATCTGAGAGCATATATGGGAAATGTCCTGAGGGAAAGATTTCTCAAAAATACGGTTGTTACGTTCTCTCCAAATGTAATAGACGGTTGCCGCCAGAGAGAGACGTTTAGACAAAGCAGTTAGGTTCTTGCCTTTCCAAATGTGGGCAGCCCAATTGACGTTTTGTGACCAGTTTGGGTATGGCCAATGAATACCGGCATTCTGTTGGATGGTGGTCCACACGGAATTAGAAAACGGACAGGAGAAGAAAAGATGGTCATGATTTTCAGCATCCGAGTCACATAGAGAGCAAGTGAGAGATAGATTTGGGACACCGTGAACTCGGTCGGATGTATTTAGCCTGCCTTTGATTGCCAACCAAAGAGTAAAGGCGTGGGCAGGAATATGGAAAGGGCCCCAGACTAATTTGGTCCAACACAGTTTCAGCTTGGGGGGTGAAAAAGGAGGTAGGCAGTCTTAGTCGAAAAGACACCGTTTTGGCTTCCAACCCATCTCAGGGAGTCTTTTCGCTCGGTGTTGGGTAGATAATGGGGCATGTTTTCGGCGAGGCTAGAAACCTCCTGATCATAAGGGTTAGGCCAAGCCTAATGGTCATTTCTGATTATCTGAGAAACCTTGGCGTCCCCAGATAACCCAGTGACAGTACGAATACGGTCAGTGCAAACCCTACTGAGAGGGCCAATAGGATGCCAGTGGTCATGCCAGACAAAGGTATCCAGGCCATCACCAATGATCTTAGTAGTGTGAGCGCACATGAAAGGACGAAGATTCATGATCTTCTTCCAGCTCCAGGGAGTAGAGTCAGGGACTTTGAGAGTCCAAATACAACGATCCTTGATTCTAGTCTTATGGATCCAAGAAGACCAAGCCGAATCAGGATCTTTAGACATGATGCGCCAAAGGAGTTTACAGATGAGGGCTTTATTTTGAGCCTGTAAATTCTTGAGACCCAACCCTCCTTCGTTCTTTGGGTAGCAGATATCGGCCCAAGCCACTTTTGCATTTGCCTTACCCTCCGTTGATCCATTCCAGAGGAACCGCCTAGCTATCTCTAAACGATTGTCTCTGGCTGCCACGATTTATTTCATATGGAATTTTTTTTTGGTAAATAAGTTTAATGAATTAAATGAAATAAAAAGTACAGAAACGCTGTTCTAACACCAAGTGTTTTGCCAACTTGGGCTTAGAACAATGAGTTAGGGCATACCCCGAGCATCTCCATGAACAAAATCTTTTTCAGATTAACAGCAAATGAAAAGAAAAAAAACTCACCAAGGTGAAATTTTGCAAATAAGATCGAAAGCAACACGACCCTACTACATATCAAACTTAAAAAACAACAAGAAAGGCAAAAGAGCCACCAGAGAAGCAAAACATGGGAGCTCCGACGCACAGCTTCAAATTCGATTAGGGTAGCCCTAGGGTAGCAGCCACCAGCACCAAGATGCCTCCAATTCAGGGCTAGCACCAAAACAGTAGGCCAGCACCTCCCAGCACTCACCATCCACACATGTAGCAAAACGGCTTCCAGAGTTCAGGGTCCAGCATAATAAATTCTTCATGCTTCAACAGAATCACCAACAAGAGCCAGCATCGAGAAACCAATTCCATCGTGCATTAGAGGGAATTGGCAGCTTAGGATACCGAAACTCAGCAGCGAGGGCATATAGCCACATTAGACCACATGTAGAATTCCAAAATAACAAGTAGCAGTGCACATAGAGCTGGCTTATAGCAGCAGCTCCATGTTTCGACACCAGCAGCATCAACTCCCGGCAGCAGTACAGCATAGAACAACCAAAAGGAAACTTCATACAAAAAAGTCCCAGCTCACGGCTGAAAGAATGCCAAAAACAACAGCAGTAGCATGCCACCCACACAGCAATGCACAGACGGACAACTGGAACAGCATAAGGAAATGTGAATTCAATGCCAGATCCAGCCACAGATGAATGAGGAAATCATCCTACTTCAACACTCCGGGAGGAAATGCAGCAAAACTGAGATCCAAGAAAACCAGCATCAATGAGTTATAACACATTTAACTGGCAACTCCAGCACCTCAGCAATGGCTCATATGCAACAGCAGCAACAAAACAGAAGGGCCTGATTGAGCATCCCACTTCTTTGCTTCAGCAATTCGGCAGGGCCACACCAGAAACTACCGAGCAGGTCCATTACATCAAACTCAAATGTACTACCAAAACAGGCCCACCACAGCAAAGATGCAGTAACTCCTGGCAAGCATCAGTAAAACCCTTGACCAATAGATTGTCCACTCATAGATAATAGGGTCCATAAGCAAATGACAGACGAAAGCTTGGAGCAGATTCACATTTTAGGCCACCAACTGTGCAGCATAACACCCCATATCAAACCAGGCCCTACATCAGGCGTCACGGTAGTTGCGTTCCAAATCAGAAAAATGGAACCCGAGAAGAAGGAGCACATATGGCCACTTTAGGCAAGGCTGATCAACATCCAGTGGGCGGCCCATCAGAGACAAACCATCCCTAACAGACAAGTGCAATAGAAAAAAAAACAAGATACACTCATCCAACCAGATCCATGGCCAGAAGCAGAACATTTATTTATTTATTTCATATGGAAGGAGCGCAATAACCAAACATTTCAAAAATCCCCCCTAGACATTTCCCATATCTTCTCTTTGGTGGTCAATGTTGTGAGACTCAAACTAATGACCATCTCGGTGCCTGATAGGGATGTCTCTAGACCGACTCGGATTCGTTGGGGTATGTAATTATATATATATATATACATATACATATATATATATATAAAATAAAATAAAATAATTGGTGGGTTGGTTTGTTACCCTGTGGATTTGGTCCCCGGCTTTGTTTAGTTTGCCCCTACGTTAGTAGGTGTGCTGTTTTTCTTTTGAAGTTTGGGTTATTTTTAATTTTGGTTTTGTGCTGTTCCCTTATTCAGCACTGTCCTCCCTTCACCAATAAAAAAGAAATTATATATATATATCTTTTCTTTTTTTAAAAAAAAAAATTGAAAAAATGAGGAAAAGAATGAGAAAAAAAAAAAGTCTCTTGCCTTAGATGATCCATCTTTTTTTTTGGTAAGTAGTTAGATGATCCATCCTCTGTTGAGTTTGTGGTTGCAGGCTTTTATGTAGTTTTGGTTGTACCGGATGGGTATCTTCGGCTGCTGGGTGGTTTGTATTGGGGGTTGCCGGTAGTGGCATTTTGTGCTTGCTCACTGGGTGGATGGTGCTACTGATCGGGGTCTGGGGTCAGTTCTCTGCTGCTGCTGCAGCTGGTGGAGTGCTTAGGCGTGGGTTGGGGGTGGTGTTTCTTTTGCTGCTCTGTTTAATCTGAGGGGATCGTGAAGGTTTGGAGCTGGTGTACCTGTCCCATGTAACTGAAGCTGTCCAGCTAAGTGAAGCATGCTGGCCTGCTGGTTGGGTGAGATGTTTGGGTGCTGCTGGTTGTTGACGCAGATCATTTGCACTCTGTTGCACTGTGATGATGTGGCTACCCTAGGATTGCACCGGACGTTGCTGATCTGCATGTTTTTCTGTTCTCTTGATCTTTCCTACTGGGATGCACAATTTCTGCCACGGTCATGCAGTTGTGCATGTTTTCAGTTTGCTGGAATCCTGGATGCGGTTCCGTGTGCTGTGGCTTGGTTTTATTGGTTTTCAGTTAGCTTTGAGCATGGTCGACGTGCTGATTATCCTTCTGGGTGCATGTGGCTGCTTTTGTTTGCTCCGTTGCAAATGACGGTGCGGTTATGCTTGCTCTCTCATGGTGACTTGCTTTCCGGTCAGTGGATTACGCTCCTGTACTGTTGAAGATCCAAGATGGACTACTGTGTCGACTTCATTGTTTTGGGCGTAGATTACAACGATCTTGCTAGTGTGAAAATGATGACTTTTCCATTTTCTGCTTTGTGGTTGTTCTTAATGTTTTTTCTTTTGATGTACCAGTTGCTCGGGGCATACCCTAGCACTTTATGTTTTATCTCTAAGTACAATACTTGGAGTTAAAACATTTAGTTTGTAATTTTTTTCTCCCATTAATCTAAAATTCTTACTTACCAAAAAAAAAAGCTGCTGGTTGGATGATGCTGCAATTTGGATGCTGGCTGTTGTCAAGTTGCTGCAATTTGTGGGGACGCTCGGCCCTCCCGCCGCCTCCTTCGGTGACCCTCCTCTTGCCGGGCAACGCCGAAGCCGGCCTCGGCCGGCCCCTGGATGCTCAGCCCGGTCGCCTAAGGCTTCCCGATTCTTTCTTCCCTCGTTTCTGGACTTCAGATCTGAAAAGTCGGCGTCCTTTGAATCTTCGGCCGCTGCTGCGTGACTGTTTCTGTTGATTCAGGTTTGGATGCAGGCCTTTGCAGTCTTGTATCTCTCGCAAGAACGATTCCTCTTCTCCTCGGTGTAAGCCTAGGTTTGAGTTCTCGTTTCGATTCTCCCATTCTGATGGGGTCAGAGGTTCCGGCCTCGATTCGGCTCCGCCGACGCTCGGCCCTCCCGCCGCCTCCTTCGGTGACCCTCCTCTAGCCGGGCGACGCCGGGGGCCGCCTCTCGGCCGGCCTCCCGGATGCTCTGCGGGTCGGCCGCCTAAGGCTTCCCGATTCTTTCTTCCTCGCTTGGACTTCAGATCGGGAAAAGTCGGCGTCCTTTGAATCTTCGGCCCTATTGCGTGATCTGCTTCTTGTTGATTCAGGTTTGGATGCAGGCCTTTGCAGTCTTGTATCTCTCGCAAGAACGATTCCTCTTCTCCTCGGTGTAAGCCTAGGTTTGAGTTCTCGTTTCGATTCTCCCATTCTGATGGGGTTGTAGGTTCCGGCCTCGATTCGGCTCCTGCTGACGCTCGGCCCTCCCGGCCGCCTCCTTCGGTGACCCTCCTCTAGCCGGGCGACGCCGGAGCCGGCCTCGGCCGGCCTCCTGGATGCTCTGGTCGGTCGCCTAAGGCTTCCCGATTCTTTCTTCCCTCGTTTCTGGACTTCATATCTGAAAAGTCGGCGTCCTTTGAATCTTCGGCCGCTGCTGCGTGATTGTGTCTGTTGATTCAGGTTTGGATGCAGGCCTTTGAGGTCTTGTATCTCTCGCAAGAACGATTCCTCTTCTCCTCGGTGCAAGCCTAGGTTTGAGTTCTCGTTTCGGTTCTCCCATTCTGATGGGGTTGTAGGTTCCGGCCTCGATTATGGCTCCATCCCGTTCATACGCCTTTGTGGACGATTGGGCCATGCTTCGGATTTGTCTGTGGGCTGGGTTAGTCAGCTTTGTCATTATGGATTTGGCTTCGGAATCTGATATAGGGAGCTTCTGCCGGCTCTCTCGCTGCGTGTTGGATCTGCCACTTCCAAAGGTCTGTATTTTTGGCTCTGTTGTGCCTTTGCCTGTGTGTCACCCTTCTGGTGGACGGATTGGGGGACTCCGTATCGTGCTAAGGTTGAAGATATTGGGTCGAAGGTCTGAAGAGCTGGCCATGGAACTTCGGGTTGTCTGCGATCCTTCTGCTGTGATGGGGCTCAGGTTGCTGCCTTTATTGAAGCTCTGCTTTTTGGCAACCTTTTGGGTTGCAGAGTTTGTTGGGTTCTCATGTTGAAGCTTTGCATTTCAATGGTCACGCTGCTCTCGCTTTGTTCTTTGGATCGGCCGGTGAATGGGATTGTGTTGTCAGCTTTTCTATTAGCTCAGCCAATGTGTCCCCTTCAGTGGAACGGGTTGGGGAGCCTGAGCTATTCTGGTTGGGGACTTTTTGGTTGGTGTGAAGAGCTGGATGACCTCTGTTTGGTGCTTGTGATCCCTTGTAGCAGGTCTGAGCCTGCTGTTTATCTGTTGTTTTGTGGAGCCTGCGTGGTTGGATTTTGGTTTTGATGGATTGTCTGAATAATTGGTCTGGTGCCGTGTTCCTTTGAGCTATTGTCGGTGTGTGGGGTGGGGAGGGGGCCGCCTATACTCTGGATTTGGTTTTTGGTTGAACTGGTCATGGACCTTCTGGCCTTTTGGAGCTGCTGCTGCATTGCTGATCTGGTATTGCTGGTTTGGCAAGTTGAAGTTGGTGCTGGGGACAGCCCACTCTTCCTTGATTAGTTTGCAGTATCAGCTGGTGATTTGCTGCAGTAGGGGCTGGAACTTTGTTCTTTGATGAACATAATACTTCCTCTGTTTGAGCAGTACCATTTTAACCATATGAGCTGCTTGTGTCGGGATGATGCTGCTGTTCTTCTGCCCGGTGTGTACCGGTGTGTATGCCTGGGTGTAGTGTTTGGTTGCTGATCGCCCTCTGTTTAGTTTGGTTTGCAGTAGTTGCTGCTGATGCTTTGTTGGAATTTTGGCTGATGATCTTTTCCTTTTTATCAAAGCTGTATCCCTGTTGTTCTTGCAGCTGTCATGGGCTGATGTTGTGAGGTGATATCCTCCATTTTGCTATATGCTGAATTGCTGGGATGTAGAAGTAGTCTTAGATTCCTTTGCTGGATCTGGTGCATCCAACTGCCCGGTGCTGCTGGATTGCTGCTATTTTGGCTGGTTGCGGTGTTGGCGGGAGGTGGCTGAACTGCTTTGCTATGGGCAGTTCCATTCTGCTGATGGAGGGTGCGCCTGGCTCTCAGGTTTTGGTTCATCAAATGCAGCTGGATTGGCCTATGATGGGTTGGAGCTCCACTTCGGTTGATGCTAAAACTATGCAGAATGTTGGTTGCTGGCAACACCATGATTCACTGCTGAAGGGTGATGTAGAGCTGCTGAAGCTTTTGCTGAAGCCCTCCCGCTTGCAAATTTTGGTTGCTGCCAATTGGATTACCCCGCTGTGGCTTCAGCATTTGTCTGTCAGTGTTGATGCTGATGTTCTAACTGCTGTTGGGGTTTGGCTGCTGGCTTCACCGTTGCTGATGGTATTATGCATTTGGTGTGGGCGAACTGGGTAGTTTGGCCTGTTGCCAGTTTGGCCTACGCTGAAGATGGTCCGGTTGCACTGAAAGCGATCTGCCCAGATGTTGCTTGCGTTGAACCGCAAGATGCTCCTACAATGTTGATTGATTGTTACTTACCAAAAAAAAAAAAAATGTTGATGATTGTGTGTCTGACTATGTGTATTTTCAGATTACAATTGTTGTCTTTCTGTTGAATGTTGTCCTCTTAGAGGCTATTTTGGTATAATCTATTGTACCGTTTGCTCGGAGTATGCCCTAGCTTATTATGTTTTATTTCCTAGTCAAAATACTTGGAGATAAAACATAGATTTTGTAAATTTTTCTCCCTATAATCTAAAATACTTACTTACCAAAAAAAAAAAAACGAGTTTGGATTTGTGGCCTCCGTTACCATCGGCTGTTCTTTATGTATGGGCAACTGGCCCTGATGGCTTTGAGTTGATGCTGAAACTGTTGCAATGATGATGTTACAGTGGTTTGCTGGTTCTTGTTGTTTTTTTCTAGACAAGCTGAAATTCTGCTGCACATGGAATGGATGACTTGCTGCCTGTGGTGGTGCTGAACTGCCTCTGCTTCCGTCTGTTGAACCACCTTATAGATGCTGAAGGTGGGCTAGGGCTACTACTGGAAAGGTTGCTGGCTCCTTTTTGTGGCGTTGTATAGAACGATTTTGTCCTGTTGTTGAGGCTGCTGGTGTAAAGTAGCCTTCAGAATCTATTACATTGCATATATGGTCTGCTGTTGGTGGTGGTTCGGAGTGGTTGTCTCGCTGAATTTGGTTCTCCGGGTTGGTGCTGGGGTTGGCTATGTGGCTCTAGCGCTCCAATTACAGATTCTGATGAGTTTGTGGACTCTGCTGCCCTTTTTGATCTACCATCAAGATTGGATTAGCAGGAATCTGTGGTTCACCATATCAGCAATGGCTATGTTACTGATTGGGCTGCAGTGCTTGGAATGTTGATCTGGTGCATGGAGCTTGTTGATGTGGATGAGTAACTGGATCTGTTGCAGCGACGGAAGTTGGAATGCAGTGGACGCCCTCTTGGCTAGATTGGTTTTGTCTGCTCTTGCTTACTTGCCAAATTTACATCTGGATGTCTGTCCTCTGTGAAGGAATGTAGTGGAGGTTAGATGCTGCTACTGATGGTTTGCCCGGTTGTGGATTGGGAGAGTCTTTCTGATGCTGATGTTCCAACTGATTGGGCCTCGAAGCCTTGGCTCTGCTGTTCCTGCCTAATGTTTTCAGGCCACCGTTTGCATATTGCCAGGCAGATAGGGTAGTGGCAGAGTGGCCCCGCTTTCGTAGTGCTTGGCTGCCGAGGGCCGCTCATTCCAGTTGAAGCCGACTGTGTGAGATGATGGGGATCCACGCGCTGTACACTGCCGGTGGGTGTCCCTGATGTGTGGACGCCATCTCATTGCTGAGTACTTGGAACTCTATCTATGGAGAGTAGGGGCAGTGCGTGTTTGCTTAAGCTTTTCGGATTTCCTATGCGGCTGTCTTGAACAGATTGCTTGATGGAAATTGATGGACCGATGCTTGATGCTGTGGCTGAAAATGGTGAAGCATGATCCTATCGTCTTGGGAGTAACTGATTTTGAATCTGATTATGTAAAATGACAGTGTTCATTTTCTATTTTCTGTTGGATCGCTCCTCTTAGAGGTTTTTTGAGGTATTCTCTGATGTACTAGCTACTCGGGGTATGCCCTAGCGTCTTATGTTCTAACTCCATGTCAAAAAACCTGGAGTTATAACATAGTTTTTTGTAAATTTTTTCTCCATTTAATCCAAAATACACACTTACTTCCCAAAAAAAAAAAAATAAAAACACTTGGAGTTAGCTCAAAGTTTTGTATTTTTCTTTTATATTTAATGCATTTTACTTACTTATCAAAAAAAAGTTTTTTTGAACTTCAGGTGCTGATTGGGACTCGCGAGTAAATTGCCGTGTTCGAATTGCACTCAAAAGCTGTTTGGGAATTGCGGGACAAATACCGATTTTGACAGGAGGCTGGTTTGGCTTTGCTAACTAGGCATATCAAGTGCTGATTCGGATTTGATGTTGTCGATCTCGATAAGCGCCTTCTTGACTCCTTTATCCGGTGTGTCGAGCTTCCGGTGTGTCCTTTATCCGGAGTGCCTTCTTAACTCCTTGGACGGAGTGCCTTTTCTCTCTTTGGACGAAGTGACTTGTGCATGTGTCCTTTATCCGGAGTGCTTTTTGTCTCCTTGGACGGAGTGGCTTGGCTGCAAGGTCCGGAGTTTATCCGGAGTGCCTTCTTGACTCCTTGGACGGAGTGCTTTTTTTCACTTTGGACGGAGTGACTTTGTTTGTGCTTCCGGAGTGCATGTGTCCTTTATCCGGAGTGCTTTTTGTCTCCTTGGATGGAGTGGCTTGGCTGCAAGGTCCAGAGTGCCTTCTTTTCCCGTGTTGGTTTGAAAAAAAAAAAAAACATTTCGAGCTTTCGGAGTGCATGTCCTTTATCCAGAGTGCCGTCTTTAATCCTTGGACGGAGTGCTTTTTCTCACTTTGGACGGAGTGACTTTGTTAGTGCTTCCGGAGTGCATGTGCTATTTATTCGGAGTGCTTTCTGTCTCCTTGGACAGATTGGCTTGGCTGCAAGGTCCGGAGTGCCTTCTTTTCCCGTGTTGGTTTATAAAAAAAAATTATTATTATTTCATGTTGTGGCCGGAGTGCTATTTCTCACTTTAGTCGGAGTGACATTGTTCGTGCTTCCGGAGTGCTTTTGTCTGTTATCCGAAGTGCCTTCTTGACTCCTTGGACGGAGTGAATTTTCTCACTTTGGACGGAGTGACTTCGTTTGTGCTTACGGAGTATATGTGTCCTTTATCTGGAGTGCTTTTTGTCTCCTTGGAATGAGTGGCTTGGCTGCAAGGTCCGGAGTGCCTTCTTTTCCGGTGTTGGTTTTTTTTTTAAGAAAAAAATCAATTCATGTGGTGGCCAGAGTGCTTTTTCTCACTTTGGATGGAGTGACATTGTTCGAGATTCCGGAGTGCTTTTGTCCTCTATCTGAAATGCCTTCTTGACTCCTGGACGGAGTGTTTTTTCTCACTTTGGACGGAGTGACTTCGTAAGTTCTTCCGGAGTGCATGTGTCCTTTATCCGGAGTGCTTTTTGTCTCCTTGGATGGCGTAGCTTGGTTGCATGGTCCGGAGTGCCTTCTTTTCCCATGCTGGTTTTGAAAAAAAAAAATGGTCGTGTGGTGGCCGGAGTGATTTCTCTCACTTTTTTTTAGTAAGTAAGTGATTTGGATTAATGGGAGAAAAATTTTACAAGTAATAATTTATCTCTAAGTATTTTTCTGACTTAGGGATAAATCATAACCGCTAGGGCATGCCCCGAGCACATTGATACAGCGAATGAAACTAGCAGGAAAACAAAAATGCTGGGATTCAAGCAATATAAGCAGGCCACTCTAACATTAGTAGAGCAGCAACTAAACAAGTCATGCTAGTCCAAGGCATAACAAAAAATTGGCAAAAGAAATTATCTATTCACCCACAGTTTCAGCATCAACCGAAGTGGAGCTCCAAACCATCACAGGCCATTCCAGCAGCATTTGATGAACCAAAGCCTGAGAACCAGGTGCAACATCCTTCAGCAGTATGGAACTGTCGAGTAGCAAAGCATTTTAGCCACCTCCAGCCAAAACCGCAACTTCTACAGCCCAGCAATTCAGCATACAGCAAAGTGGAGGTAATCACCTCACAATAGCAGCCCATGACAGCTGCAAGAACATCAGGAATTCAGCTTTGATCAACAATAGAAGATCATCAGCCAAAAATCCAACAAACCAGCAGCAGCAACTACTACAAACCAACCTAAACAGAGGGCTGACCAGCACCCTCTGTAAGTTAAACCAACCACTTACTAACCAAGCAACCAATCCGTCCATAGCTTCAGATCCATGTAGACCTTAGCAGAAAACTAGATCAGCAACTCAGGAGCATAACCATCACCGCACCAGCAAACAATGCTTGGACCACAGCAACGCATCAGCATCAAACATTCACAGCTTGCCAAACCAGCAAGAGGACGAACGGATCAGCTCAGTAAACCCCCCTACAAACAGAGTGGTCGACACCTAATCCAATAGATCACTTACAATCAGACAAGTCTAAGGCCAACTCGTCTGCACCTTAGCCATATAGTCCCAAGCCAGATTGCACGGGTAACCCCCATACCGTCCAACTGGACGGAACACATAGGCAAAGGCTCAACGAATCCAGAGCACAGGACCCATCAGATTGGCAGAGCAGCCAATGTCAGCACAGACCAATGAAACCGCATCAGAAGGAAAACCATCGACCAAACAAGACCATGGTCAGCACTTCAGCACCCCAGCCAAGAAATCCCTAACCAGAGCTGCACGGGCGCCACCCATCCCGTCCAACAGGAAGGAAACACGAAGGAGAGGGCTTCAGCGCCAGAGCACAGGGCAAACGTCAGCGACAGATCCAACGAGCAGCACTAGAGCAAAATCTACGGATAGCATCTCCGGAAACCATAGAACGCAGCATCCATCTGAGACCGGGCAGCAACCATAGCCGATCTTCGAAAAGGAAACCGGAACAGGGACTCTCATCCCCATCGCCTTCGAGAAGGCGTCGCAAGTTCAGAGACGCCGCTCAGATTTGAGAATCTAGAGAGAAGAGAGAGGATCTCTCTTTAGAGGGAAGAGTCGGAACCAGGGACGGACCGGGGGAGCAGCCAGGAGACCGGCCGAGGCTGGCTCCGGCGCCGCTCGACCAAAGGAGGCAGAAGCCTGAGGCGCCGCCTTCGAGAAGGCGTCGCAAGTTCACCACGCCGAGTTCAAATTTTAAAATGAAATTTGAAAAGGAAGAGAGAAGTGAGAGCTTCTCTCTCTAGAACGCCGATTTCTCTCACTTTGGACGGAGTGCATTTGGCAAGTGATGCTGGTTGCGGTTGGTCTTATGCTTGTGGATAGTTATGCTGACGGATTTGTAGTGTATATGCTGATGCTGTACAATTTGAAATTCAAGATGGTTGCTGCTGTACACTATGTAGTGCCGTCTAATGGCTGATGCTCTGATGAGAATGCTCCTTCACTCAAGTGTGGGATGGGGTCTCAGGGATGGGCTTCGTGATGCTCTGGTTCGATGGTCTTCTTGTCGGTTTGGTTGTTAGCTTGTTGTTTGGATTTAAGTTAGGTTGTATATTCTTAAACTTGTCATGTCTAGGTCCGTGATCTTTGATCCCGCCAGTTTCCTTAAGTTTTGGGAGTATACCCCTCTTTCCCTATGCTTTTTTTTGGGTAAGTAAGAAGATTGAATTAAATTAAATAAAAATTACAAAACGATGTTCTAACACCAAGTGTTTTGCCAACTTAGAATTAGAACATCGAGCTAGGGCATACCCCGAGCACTTCTATGAGCATAATCATGAGTCGAGAGAAAGTTGAAAAAAAAACAACATCAAGATGATCAACACCTAAACCTGCCAAAAGTGACCGGCCTATCAAAGAAAAAAAAAACTACAGAAAAACATAGTTTCAACTAGAGAAACAAAAATGGGCACTTCATAACAAGCACCAAAAACCATACATCAACAGTCCAGCGCCTACGCCCAATATCAGCCAATACCCATCACATCCACTGCATCATCAGAAGCTATGTACTCGATTCCAGCAGCCACAGCCGTCAGCAGTGAATCATAGAAAAGAAGTGTATGCCAGCAACCAGCTTATCAGCAACAACACAAGCAGCGAGTCTACCAAAAGAACACGAACAAAGCCACTCCGTCCAATAGAGAGCAAAGAGGCACTCCGGAAGATGAACAAAGCCACTCCGTCTGAGAAGAGCATAAAGCACTCCGGCCATTAAGGGACACAGTTTTTTTTTTTTTTTTTTGGTAAGTAAGTATTTTGGATTAAAGGGAGAAAAAATTTATAAAATCTATGTTTTAACTCCAAGTATTTTGACTTGGAATTAAAACATAAAAAGTTAGGGCATACCCCGAGCAAACGGCACAACAGAAAATACCAAAATAGCCTCTAGGAGGACAGCATTCAACAAAAAAGACAACATATGTAATCGAAAATTACACATAATCAGACACACAATCATCAACAGTGTAGGCACATCTTGCAGTGCAACGCAAGCAACACCTTGGCCGTTCACTTGCAGTGCATCCGGATACAGCTTCAGCGCTGGACAAACTGGCATTCCCTAATCAGCAAAAGAAAGGAGCCCATTTTACTGCCCATGTATCATCACACCACCAGGAGACGAAGGAAATACATCAAAAAGGCACTGCCTTCTCCAGTTTAAAAAGAGCAGCAGCATGCTGCTCGGTAGAGCAAGCAGAGCTCCCGCTGCACCATACCGCAAATTCAGTCAGAAAGCACCTGGCCAGAATCCAGCCAAACAGGGCACCAAAAAAGCCAGCAAAATCAGCAGACTGGAGGTACCAAAATAGGCACCAGATCACCAAAATAGCCACCGAAATAGTGCAGCAGCCATTCCAGAATCAGCAATAGAAAGGAGCCCTGGCATCAAATATAACAGCATCTACTCAATGCCACACAGTAGCCATGAGAGACTGAAATCATCTTCAACACCATTAAAGCCCATGCTTCAGAAGCACCACGCAGCCGGGCACTAACCCACGTGAATATCATCGAAGTATGTAGGAAATGTCAAGGGACACAGGCACTTTTTTTTTTTGGTAAGTATTTTGGATTATAGGGAGAAAAAATTTACAAAATCTATGTTTTATCTCCAAGTATTTTGACGAGGAAATAAAACATAGTAAGCTAGGGCATACCCCGAGCAAACGGTACAATAGATTATACCAAAAAAGCCTCTAAGAGGACAACATTCAACAGAAAGACAACAATTGTAATATGAAAAGACACATAATCAGACACACAATCATCAACATTGTAGGAGCACCATAGCAAAATCTGATACACCAGCACTGAAACAAAATTCAGATAGCATCAGCCACAGTTTCAGCATTTCAGCAGATGGGGCACAGTTCACCCACACCAAATGCAGAAAACCAGCAGCAACGGTGAAACCAGCATCCAAACCCCTGCAGCAGTCAGATCTTCAGCATCAACACTAAAAATGCTGAATCCACAGCGGGGAAATTCCCAATGGCAGCAATCTAAATTGCAAGCGAGGAGGGCTTCAGCAAAAGCTTCAGCAACTCTACATCACCCTTCAGCATAGCAACCAGCATTCTGCATAGTTTCAGCATCAACCGAAGTGGAGCTCCAACCATCATAGGCCAATCCAGCTGCATGTGATGAACCACAACCTGAGAACCAGGCGCTCCATCCATCAGCAGAATGGAACGGCCAAAAGCAAGCATTTCAGCCACCTCCAGCCAAAACCGCATCCAGCCAAAATAGCAGCAATCCAGCAGCACTAGGCAGTAGATGCACCTCCCAACAGCAGCCCATGACTGCTGCCAGAACATCAGGAATTCAGCTATGATCGATAGGAGAGGATCACCAGCCAAAAATCCAACAAAGCAGCAGCAGCAACTACTGCAAACCAAACTAAACAGAGGGCTGACCATCACCATCTGTAAGTTAAACCAACCACAACCTAAACAAGCAGCCAATCCGTCCAAAGCTTCAGATCCACACAGGCCTCAGCAGAAAGCAAGATCAGCAACTCAGGAGCAGAACCATCACCGCGCCAGCAAACAATGCTGGACCACAGCAGCGCATCAGCATCAAACTTTCTTCAGTTGCCAAAGCAGCAAGTGAAATGCCCAAGAGAATCAGCCCTCAGAGCAGCCACCAAAACCCAACACCAGCAGCATCTAATTGAGCAGCGAGCAAATCATGGACTCAGCAAACTGATGAGCCCAGCAGAGACCAACCCCACTAACAGAAGTGAAGTAACCTCCACAACTCACCAGAAAGCATCTCCAGCGCCGCAATACTCAACAAGAAAAGGCCAATCGACCTCAGCGACAAGCCTAACCCGGTTACCTTGAACCAGATTCAATAAACATAGAGAACACCATTACAACAGCCACAAAAGAGTCAGCAAAATCTGACCCAACAGCCGCCCGTAACAGCAAATCTGTTGCATCAGGGCATTCTCAAAATCTGAGCAAGCATTGCAGAACGAGCAATGCAGTGAACCGCATTCTCAAAATCTGCCAGCAAGGAATTTCAGCATCCAAACAAGCCACACCCAGTTCATAAAACACTCCAGCCTTTAGTTCCTGCCAAGAACAAGCCAGGCTCCCCCAAACCCAACTTACCGGAAGGAACGACCAAGCAGAGAGGCTCTAGAACCAGCTCAAGGCGTTCGTCAGCGTCAATCCCAGCGAGCAGCACATAAGCTTCGGCCATCTGCTCCCAAATTCAAGGGACGCAGCTTAGACCAGAAGCACCAAAGCCGAAGCAAATTTAATAAACCCTGATACAGGGCAATCGGTCACAAAGCCTGAGAAGAGTCTTAGACAGAAGTAGAAATCCAAACGGAGCAAGACGCATCATACGCGGTCTTGGCATCTGAAACCCAAAACGAATCTAGGGATCTTCGTCAGGGAAACCACAGAGGACCACAGAGGACCTCAGAGGGCTTGGCTGAATTAGCGAAAATCGAGGGCTTCACCGAAGACGAAACCACAGAGGACCCCGGCGAATCCAGAGTAGAGGTCCGGAAGGAAGGCGTCTGGGTTCGGAAGGCGGCAAGCGGCCAGGCAGAGCACCCAGGAGACCGGCCAAGGCCGGCCCCGGCGCCGCCCGGCCAGAGGAGGAGCGTCGAAGGAGGACGCAAAATCGAATTTCAAATTTTTTTGGCTAAGGGACACAGGCACACCGTCCGACCTTTTAGAGAATCAAAGGGACAACGGAAAATGTTCGCTAAAAAGTCATTCCGGCCTTTTAGCGAATGGAGAGCACACCGGCCTTCTAGGTGTCGTCATTTTTATTATTATTATTTTTTATTATTATTTTTTTCTATTTTTATTTTATTTTTTTATTTTTATTATATATATTATTATTATTATTATTATTATTATTATTATTATTATTATTATTATTATTTTTTGATTGAAAAAGACCAATCCGGCCTATAAATGCCAAAAAAAACTCCGGAGAAGGACAAAAGAACTCCGGCCTTTTAGGGTGCCAGGAAAATCAAGCGAAAAGGCACTCCGGATTTTAGGAAGCACACCGGAGCTTAGAGCTCCGGATAAGAGTATTCTGGCCTTTAGAGCTCCGGCCATTTAGGGCACCGGAATATTAAACTCAACGGTACACCGTCAACAATAACACGAACAGCGAGTCCACCAAAGGAGCACGAACAAAGCCACTCCGTCCAATAGAGAGTAAAGAGGCACTCTGAAAAACGAACACAGCCACTCCGTCTGAGATGAGCAAAAAGCACTACGGCCGTCAAGGAACACAGGCACTCCGTCCGACCAGTTAGAGAAACAAAGAAAGATCGCTAAAAGGTCAGTCCGGCCTTTTAGCGAATGAAAAGCACTCCGGCCTTCAAGGTGTCTTCATTTTTTTTAATATTGTTATTATTATTATTGTTATTGTTATTATTATTTTTAATATCCTCTGCCTCTCTGCCGATTTGAAATCCTGCCTTTTTTTTTGGTAAGTAAGTATTTTGGATTGATGGGAGAAAAAAATTACAAGATCGATGTTTTGACTCCAAGTATTTTGACTTGGGAGTAAAACATAACCCGCTGGGGCATACCCCGAGCAATAAGTACATACGGAGGTACAAAATAGACCTCTAGAAGGCCAACAATCTACCGATCCTATATAAAGTATTACATCACAACACAGCGGGTCCAACCCACTGATCCCAATCTAGCCGGCGCTGCATAGAAATCAGCAGCAAACTTCGGGTTCAAGAAACCACACAGCCCTGGACAATACAGCAGCTTTACCAAAACTGCCAACCTTCGAGCATCCAAGATGTCCAGCAACAGAATCCCAGCCTCCATCCAGGAACCGACATCAGCTGCCATCCAGCACTACCCGGGAGCAGCATCAGATCCAGAGACTGGCCCCAGCTTCAGCCAATCTGCAGCAGGAACAACGCCCACCAGCAAATGGCATCAGCAACGAACAAGGCACCCTACAGCAAAGGGCCAAATTTCTACACCGCCAGCAGCAGGACAGCATCCGAATGCAGCAACCACCGGCATTCAAAGTTGCATTATCAAGGAAAAGAACAACAGTAGCTGTTTTCCACAACCAGCGGTAGGAGCACCAGCCAGCTCCTAAGCAGAATTAAATGCTCCTCAAGAAATCCAGCAGGTGGGACCACGCATAATTGGCATACCCATTGAGGCATCCAACTTCAATCCAGAACCACATCGTGGTCGTTTAACAACATCATCAGCCCTCCACTAGGCAGGACCGCAAAAGAGCAGCTGCATCATGACTGCCGAGGCCAATTCAACACTATCGGCAGCATTGAAAACCAGGAGCAGCATTCAGCCTAGTGGCGCCGGTCGCCTCTTCTCCCTCTCATCTCCCTGCTACCTTGGCTCCTCATTCCCCCGACCACCTTCCTCTCGATTCCTCGTCTCTCTCATCTCCCCCCTCACTCGACCAGCTACCCCATGGCCTCATAATGCAACGAATCCGGCCGCCTCTTCCCATTCCCTCTCTTCGTCATCCGATCCCGACTACCCCCCGCCGTCTGCCGTCTCTGGTTGTCGTTTGCCGAGGCGGTGCCCCATATCCTCTATTCCTGTTGCATCTTCTTTGGCCGCTGAGGTCCCCTCTCCTTCCCCCATCCCTCCTTCCATCCACCCTAAAATTCTAAAATCGGGAGCCGATGTGGTCGCTTGTCCTTCGTCGCCCCCTTCTCCGTCTCCTGCGTCCCTGAAGAGGCCCCCTTTGAATCGGCAGGGTTGGCTTTGCATTTTGCCCAATCGAGTTTGGCCGATTCCATCCTCGACGATAATCCCTCATGTGAAGGTACGATGTCTGAATCAGATTGCGGTGGGGTTGCCAGTTACTCAAAACACCATTTCTGTCCCGACGGGCCTTCTCCCATCTCGGTTGGTCCTTCTTCTTGGTTTCTGAACAGGCCAGGAGCTCTGGAGACCAAGTCTGGTACGTGCTTTCCACATGTACTCACTTCGGCCAAGTCCACGTTCAGATCTTCTGAAGGCTTGCTTGCTATGCCTCCCCAGAGAATCGGTGACACTGTGTCCAACAGTGCCGATGCCTCATGCCAACCTGATGTTCATGCCTCCTGCCCGCCGGGCGTCTCATGGGCTTCGGTTGTCGAAAAGAAGGCTATTGGAGGTAAGTTTTCCCTTAAATTCTACCCTCCTGATGTTATCCAACAGGGTGCAGACCTGTGGGGAACTACCCTCGTTGGATATTTCGTTGGTAATCCCGTTCATTTTAATGCAATAAACAATATCACTAGGAAAATATGGAAGCGGTTTGAGCTACAACATGTGGCTGGAAATGAATCGGGATTCTTTTTCTTTTGTTTTTCCTCAAGCTCTATGCTCGACAAATGTCTTGCTAGTGGCCCGTGGACGATAGCTGGCCATCCTTTTTTTCTTAAGAAATGGACGTCGGGAATGATCTTATCCCGTGAGGAGCACAAATCTTTCACCTTTGCAGAAGAACGATCAACTGAGGACCCGTGCCAAAGAAAGATAGAGAGAAGTTCTCCTCCTTCTCTCTAACTTTCGAATTTCAAAATTTGAAATTCGATTCTACCGGTTTCTGCCAGACGCTCCACCCGTCTTCGGCGCCGGCGCCCGTCATCGGCCATGGCTGTCTCCTCTGCTCCTCCTTCGGTGTCTGCCTCCCCCGTCAATCACCCACTCTCCCCACTCTCCTCTCCACTGAAAACCGTAAATCCTTCCTTGAACCCTCCCTTGACCTTACCTCCAATTAGATCCCAGGAGTCCGTTTCGTCTGCGCTTCTAGGGCTCACCATCACAAATCTGTCAATGTCCCTGTCCCCTCCACTTCCTGGGTAGATGTAATTAAGAAGAACGGCTCTGGGTCTAGCCCAGAACTGCAGTTCTTCCCTAATCGGCTTCCATGTCCTTCTGATAGCGCCCTGTCTTCACCGCCAGAGGTCATTGAGCAAGGAAACGTATATTGGGGCCATACCCTAGTAGGTTATTTCCTTAATTCACCTCCCCATTTCACGGCTGTTAAGGCAATTTCCATGAAGATTTGGGCCCGATTCGGGCTCAAGCAAGCCGCCCGCCAACTAAGGTGGATTTTTTTCTTCCGGTTTCCATCTGAAGAAATGGTGAAGAAATGCTTGTGCGCTGGCCCATGGGTATTTTCTGGGAGAGCGATATTCCTTAAACGCTGGAAGCCAGGAATGGATTTGTCCAAAGAAGAACACAAACGGTTTCCAATTTGGATTAAAATGTCGAATATACCGCTCGAACTGTGGTCTCCAAATGGACTAAGCTGGTTAGCTAGTGCGATTGGGATCCCCCTTCAGATTGATCCCAGGACTGCCCGAATGGAGAATCTCTCCTTTGCAAAGATGTGTGTTGAAGTTGGTGTGGATGGGCCGTTCCCCAGCTCCATCGCCGTTCAAACCTGCTCTGCTTCTGCTGAAATTGCTGTGGTGAATGTGGCTTATAGCTGGAAGCCAACCCGTTGTACTCGATGCCAACAGATTGGACATTTGGAGACAAAATGCCGATCCAAGACCGTCCCAGGTACCTCTCATCCTAAGCCTCTTGGTTCAACTCCTGTCGTTCCTGTCCAAAGAGACAATGTTAAGCATCCTGGTTCTATTGATGCAACTGATTCAGTCTTAGATGTGGAGTCTGGTGGCCTTTTAACTGTGCCTCCAATCGGCACTGAAGGTAACTCTGGTCAATTACCCTGTTCTGTGGATGAAGATGCCTTGCCTCCCCCCCATCATTCATCTGATGCTGTTGATGGTTGTAGTGGATGGTGCGCTTGTAACTCACCTAATGAGGCCGGTTTGGATTCTCAATCCATTCCTGATCTGCCGGTTCCCCCGAACCCAGAGCCCCCTAACCCTGAGTTGGCATCTCTGGTTCCTTCAATTTCACCTGATGACATTGGGTACCAAGAGTGCCCGTTGGATGTCTCCGGATGTTTGGATGAATTCCTTGATTATCAGAGTAATGACTTGGCTCCTAACTCTCCAGATTCTGGGACTAACCATCTCCATGTGGATTTGGATGAGTATATGCTTACCCCTAACTCAATCAAACGGATCTCTTTGAAATACTCTTCAAATTCCACTATGATTGATGAATTGCGGGGTAATGAATCTGAGTGGAAGATCTCTAAGTCAAGGAAAAAGAAAAAAACTGCCTCTCGGAAATCCAGAGGCGCCTCTGGCTCATAGAACTTGCTGCTGGGGTTTTTTTGTCTGGATTTTGCCCCTGGGATCTTGTTTTGATTTGTGCTGTTGCATGCTCTATATTGGCATGTTTTTTGGATTGAATAATGAGGGCGGTTTGCCTTTTTGTTGTGGTGGGCTGTTCTTGATGTTGCTGTGTGGGCTATTCCACTTGTCTGCTGTGCTATCTATGCTTTAGCTGGGGCAAACTGCTGGTCTTTTTTTGCTGAGGTGGTTGGGAGGCTCTTCCTGTGGATTGTAGCTGTTCTTGCCCTCTCTTGGAGTACCATGGCTGGAGCCTTCGTGCTGCTGAAGGAGTGGTACTGCTGATCCAGGCTGGGGCTTGTTTGTTCTAGCTTTCTATTGAAATCTGGTGCTATGATGATTGTATCTACAATTGTAGCTGGCATTCCAGAATTGGCTATCTTGCAATCAGCTCATTACATGGGGTGAGCATGAAACATGAAGATGTTGTGGCTGCCTGTTGTGGAATTATATCAGCCAAAGGATGGGCTGATGAGAGGTGGGTTGTTTTCTTTGCTGTATGGAATGTAGCACTGAATCGGCCACTGGGATTCAGTCCCTGCTGTGAATGCCACTCTGAACCATGATGGTTCCTAATGCTGAAAGAGGCTTTGTTTCGCCGGCAGGTGTAGCTAGACCTGGTGCGCTTGAGGGCTTGCTGTTTAGTTGCAATTGGTTTATTAACCATTGAGAACGACAGACCTCATGGAGGATGCTGAGGAATTGATCCTTCTTTTGGAATTTTGCTGCTGATGATGGGATGATATACACGTGGCATTGAGAAGGTGATGGTATTTGTGATGCCAGGATTCCTTTCCTTTGTTGATTTTGGTACGGCGGCTGGGCTAATGTGATGCATTGGCGTCATCTGCTGATCTTGGTGATTCCAGCGCTGATGCTGGCTCCAGTCATATAGCACTGCCCAGGTCTGGTTGCTGGGATTCCAAAGTGGTAATTGCAAATGGAAGTTGCATTTTCTTTTGAATTACATTCTGACTTTGGATGATTTCGTGGAGCTGCTGGGTTACAAGTGTGACGGTTTTGTCCCTTGCTGAATCTGTTGCCCTTGTGCTGTTAATAAGCCACTTATTTTCATTGTGGCTTGGAGACTGCTGGCTTGTCTGACTGGATTGTGGACCTTGTCTGCTTATATTATGCTGGTTTTGTGGCTGCTCTATAGAGGCTGAGACTGCTGGATGCTGGCCTCTTTCTGCTGCCAGGAGTTCATGTTGCTCTTGATGTGAGCTGCTGTCTAGTGTTGGTAGATTCTGATGGCTGAACAAGGAATCCTACCTGTTGTAGTAGAAGGACGCTGCTCTTGATTTGCTGAGGTGCCTCTTGGATGTCCATTCTGCTGGTCACTCTATTGGAGTTTTGCTGCTGATGCTTTGATAATATACACGTTGGCTTGTGCCCTGCTACGTGGTGATCCTGGAGCACGGGCAGTTGAAGGTGTTGAAGCTGCTTTCAGTCTCCTATAGTGGCCTATATTTGCTGCTGTGTGACATTTAGCTGAAGCATGTGCTGGTATATTTGATGCCAGGGCTCCGTTCTTCTGTTGATTATGAAATGGCTGTTGGGCTATTTTGGTGCATTGGCAATTTACTGGCTGCCTCCAGATGATGTTTTGCTGATCCTAGTGAAGCTTGAAGTCCAGTGAAATGCCCATGTATTGCTTGTGTTGCAACGCAAGCTGCTCCTGCACTGTTAATGTGTGCGTGTCTGTTTATGTGTAATCTCAGATTACTTCTGTTGTTTTTTTGTTGTTGAACGCTGTCCTCTTAGAGGCTTTTTTTGGTATTATCTGTTGTACCGTTTGCCCGGGGTATGCCCTGGCTTTTTATGGTTTATCTCCAAGTCAAAATACTTGGAGATAAAATATAGATGTTGTAATTTTTCTCCCTATAATCCAAAATACTTACTTACCAAAAAAAAAAAAAAAGATGGAGGTGTTGAATGGGATTACTGAATCCAAGGCTCGTAGGAATGATAATTTCACATTTCATTGGAATTGTGAAGCGACTCACACTGTCATGCTTGCTTTTGCCGACGACCTTCTCCTTTTCTCTCATGCTGATGTCTGCTCAATTCGGATTCTTAAGGATTACCATGAGGAATTTCATTGGCTCTCTGGCCTTTCGGCGAATATAAATAAGAGCGAGATTTTCATATGCTCTAAAGACCCATCCCTTCTTCAGAATATCGCTGACATTTTGGGGTTCAAAGTGGGCTCTCTCCCCAGTAGCACTTACCAAAAAAAAGCTCTCTCCCCATTAGGTACCTGGGTGTCCCTCTGATTACTACCAGGCTTTCGATTCGGGATTGCAATGCCCTCACTGAGAAAATTACTCACCGCATCAAATCATGGAAGAACAGGTGGCACTCCTTCGGGGGTTGTCTGCAACTGGTTGCCTCTATCCTCTCATCCGTCCACCTCTATTGGGCATCAATCTTCATCTTGCCCAAATCTATTCTAAATCAGATCGACTGCATAATGAGGCGTTTCCTGTGGAACGGCTCTACCGATGGGAAGGCTAATGCAAAAGTAGCCTGGGCTAACATTTGTTACCCGAAGAGTGAAGGTGGGTTGGGGCTCAAGAATTTGCAAGCTCAAAATAAAGCCCTCTTACTTACCAAAAAAAAAAAATAAAGCCCTCATTTGCAACCGATGTATCTGGACTCTCAAAGTCCCTGATTCAACTCCATGGAGCAGGAGAAAGATCATGAAACTCTGTTCCTTCATGTGCTCTCATTCTATTAAGTCCCTGATTCAGCTCCATGGAGCTGGAGAAAGATCATGAAACTCTGTTCCTTCATGTGCTCTCATTCTATTAAGATTATTGGTGACGGCGCTGATACCTTTATCTGGCATGACCACTGGCACCCTATGGGCCCGCTCAGCAAGGTTAGTACGGATCGTATTCGTATGGTCATAGGCTTATCTTGGGACGCCAAGGTTTCTCATATAATCAGAGACGACCATTGGGTTTGGCCTAAGCCTTATGATCAGGAGGTCTCTAGTCTCGCAGAAAACATGCCCCATTATCTCCCCAACATCGAGCAAAAAGATTCCTTGAGATGTGACGGGAGCCCTAATTACTTAGCAAAAAAAAAAAAACGGGAGCCCTAATGGTATCTTTTCGACTAAGACTGCCTACCTTCTTATTCACCCTCCCAAGCCGAAACTGAGCTGGACCAACTTAGTCTGGGGCACCTTCCATATTCCTGCCCACGCATTTACTCTTTGGTTGGCTATCAAAGGTAGGCTTAATACCAACGATCGTGTCCGCAGTGTTCCAAACCTATCCAACACATGCACTCTTTGTGACTCGGACTATGAAAATCATGAACATCTCTTTTTCTCATGTCCCTTCTCCAATTCCATGTGGATCACTATCCAAAGGAAAGCTGGCATTCAATGGCCCTATCCCGAGTGGTCCCAAAACATTAATTGGGCTGCTCATATTTGGAAAGGAAGGAATCTTATTGCCCTTTCCAAATGTCTTTCTCTTGTGGCCACAGTCTATTTTATTTGGAGAGAACGTAATAACCGGATCTTTGAGAAATCCTCCCCTCAGGATATATCCCAGATTTGCTCTCAGATAACAAATGCTGTTCGGGACAAATTAAAGGCCTCCTTGCCTTTTGACGGTCGCCCCAACCGTTCGTTGGCTAGCCGTTGGAACATATAAAAGCAAAAATGAAAAAAAGAAAAATTCTCAAAGAAAAAAAGAATATATATATATATATATATATATATATATATAATTTTCTTTTTAGTTTCCTTATCTGCATATATTTTGTTGTTTTATCTACTGTTTTGTGTTGCTGGACCTCTTGTTGTTCGTGAGGTTTGTGGCGCTGGGGTTAGAGCCTCGTTGGTGGTTTGCTGCAGTTGATTTGCCGGATCTGGTTCCTGGGTGCCTACCATTTTTTTTTTGGTAAGTAAGTATTTTGGATTAATGAGAGAAAAAAAAAGTACAAAATAATATGTTTATCTCCAAGTATTTTGACTTGAAGATAAAACATAATACGCTAGGGCATACCCTGAGCGGACCGTACATCAGAATATATGAAAATACCTCTAGGAGGACAACGTTTACCGAAAACGATAATATTTGACATTTCCTTCGTAAAACAAGACTGAACCCAGCCAACATAAATGGCTTGGCAAGGCAGTCAGTACCAACTACGACTATTGAAAACATAGCGGCAGCAACACAAAAGAAACCTTGGCTCCAAGGCTCCACAAAACCAGTGCAATTGCATCAAAGACATGGTGGGCTTCCCAAATGGCAGTAGATCTTCAGCACAAAGAGGCAACAGGAATATGTCTAGTCACCTTCCATCAGCATCCACGTAGTAAATCAGAACCGGACTTACAGGTTGCAACGACAGTCAGCATCTACTCCCAGAGCAGCAGCCAGTTACAGCTTCATATGGGATTGAAGCATGTAAGCAAACCAGCACCTGCATACTCCATCTTCAGCAGGGCTACTTCAGCAGCGCAACCGGACCCAGCAACAGCACCAAGATGGCATTCCAATATCAGCAAACTGCCCATGGAGCAAAAGCAGCAAGGCAATAGCTCACATGTAGATCACCAAGGCAGCAGAAATCATAAGAAAGATCCGCACTGCAAGCAGCACGCACCATTACAGCGCCATCAAGCATCAGCAGTAGCCGCATCTTCCAGAGGACCCACCAGATCAGCATGATCAATGACCAGGAACAATTACCAAGCTGGGTCCAACAACCCAGCATCCGAATCAAAGTGACATCAGGATATAAAGCAAGCTACTACAGACAACAGCACGGCATAAAAATCAGCAGGCGCCAGTAGTTGCAGAAAGCTGCTAGACAGCAGGCATCAAAAGTAGCTCAATGCAACTACTTCTACCTCAGCATGCAGCAAAATCACCATGCTAGATACTTTTTTTTTTTTGGTAAGTAAGTGATTTGGATTAATGGGAGAAAAGAATTACAAATTAGGATTTATCACCAAGTGTTATTCCGACTTGGGGATAAACCTAAATAGCTAGGGCATGCCCGAGCACTTTGATACAATAGATGAAACCTACTAAACGATAAAAATGCAGGAATCCATACAATACTAGAAAACCACACAAGATGGTTCCTAATCAAGGAGCATGCCAATCCATGCCAAAAACTTTTAATATCAGCAACAAAATGTAGCCAGCAGCAAATCAGCCAAGAGCCAACATAATACCAACTCAAGATGAACTTTGTCTTCAGAAGCCAGGAGCAACAGCGCCGAGACCCCAACGAAAAAAGTCAGCATCAACAACTGTGGCTAACTGACATAGCAAATCTCAAAAGAAACCTTAAATCCAAGGCTCCAACCTCATATCGCGTCATACCAATGCTGGAAATCACCCTGCCAGCTGCACCAGAGCCCCATCCCAGCAGCATCTTCCGGCCGCAGCTTCACAGCCCTGCACCAACAAGGCACACGGGCACCAAACCACAACAATCCAGACAACAGCACAGGTTCATATCCAACATCAGTTGCAGCACCCAGAACCACAATACAGGCCATCTGCCTAGGCAAAAACTCGTCCAAGAATATGAAAGGCCAATACAGGCCTACCAATTCCTTTCAAATTCAGGGACATTTCTGCAATCTCAGCATCAACAGATGCAACAATCCATACTCCAAAGCATGCAATACCAAAATCCAACACCAACGAGCAACAGGCAGAGCATAAAGAGGCAGCAGCGTAACATCTACCATGCTCCAAACCTCCATATCCACCAGACACCATCAGTACCAGGGGCACTGAACCAACCATCACCAGAAGGCAATATCAGCTACTTCTGATGCAGAGGACGAAGCATCCGCAACTTCAGCAAGCAGAATTGCAGAAAATAAGATCTCGAGATAGAAGAAAATTCCACTGTCCCTCAATCACAATCTGGCTGCAGCACAGGATCAATAAAGCCAGAGGAGGCAAATACCAATCAAAGCAGCAGCATACATTAGATGAAGTTGCAACAAGGCAACAACAACAATACACTGGCTGAATTAGCCAGACACGCAGTCAAATGGATTGGAACACAATCGTCACAATTAAGCAGCTTACCGGCAAGGCATTACCTCAAACAAGAAGAGCATATAGCCACCAAAAGATCCACAGTCAGCTTCTCAGCCATCAGCCGATAACACCCAATCCATAAGCCCACGGGCTCCCCCTACCCAATCAACAAATGGGAAACACAGCCAATCAGAGCAGCAACCGGGAACATTCGGCAACATCACTACTACGAGAAGAGGCAACAGCCCACCGGACGCCCAATCGCCGAAGCCACTCATGCAAACAGGCATTTCACCCCATAAGGCAGCAACCACAGAGACATCAACCAGCAGGAGCTCGACTCAACATCCAGACACTGTAGCCAGGATCACACTATCGGATCACCAATCCTCAGCCAGAAAGCTCCACCTAGAGGAAAGCCAATCCAACAGCCCAAGACAACAGGCACAAGAAGCCGAACAGAGAGCGAGACCCACCAGGACGCCAGCGGAAGTAGCTCCCGAAGTCATAGAACAGAAGGTTCAGAGGCATCCAACAGGTCCATGGCCAGCACATCCAGGCATCGGTCAAGCATCATCAAACCTGCCACGAACTCTTCAACCGAAGGAGAGCCTTCGCTTCACACAGAGGGTGAGAAAAGATGGTCAAAATCGCAGGCAACACCGAACTCGTCGGGGGCGCTGAGGCGGACAACACCAGCGCAGAGAAGCCGGGTGACGGGGGGGCCGGGCAGGCAACCGGGAGGCCGGCCATGGCAGGCACCGGAGCCGCCCGGCACCCTAGTCAGAAACGTCGAGGACGACGCCGAGCAGATTCAAAATTCGAAATCGAATTTGAAATTCGCCTCTGTCAGAGCGATTCACCATGCTGGATACAGCATCCGATAGCTTACACATTGAGGCCCAGCAACAATGCATCCCAAGCAAATTGTTGCAAAGCAACAACAGCAAATATTGGCTGTATAGCCAGACAATCGCAACCCAAAGGACTGCATAACAGATTCACCACACAAGAGCAGCAAACAGGCCGGCCCACCTCAGCAAGAGGAAAGGTTAGCAAACAAAAGAACCACAACCAGTCACTCATCCCTCAGCCACAGAGTCCCGAACCATAAATCACGGGCACCCCCAACCCAAACCAAATGGGACACACAGCCAAAGAAAGATCCGAGCGACACCATGGGACTTTCGACTGCAGCAATTCCTACAAGCAGAGGCAGAAGCCCGCATAATGGCACAAAGCACCCCGGCATCAGCACATACTGAATTGGCTGGTAGACCAACTACAGCAGCTCCTACACAGTATCCCCTGCCAAGAACAAGGCAACTGGACACCAGCTCCCAATGAGGTTCATCAGCATCCGACCAGAACCGCGCCAAATCCACAGCACTCCACCTAAGAGTTCCAAATCCAAGCTGCATGAGCCCCAACCCATGCAACTGGACAGAACCCCAAAGGCAGAGGCGCCAAGATTCAGCATGACTACAAAGTCAAATGCAGCAGAACCAGAAAGCTAACAAGAGCCCTTTCAAGCTTCAGACATCTTCCCCGGAATCCAAGAACCAATTGGCTAAAGAATTATACTCCGCATCAACTTAAGGAAGTACCCCACAGAGACAACAACTTGCAGGAACTCAACTCAACCGACAGCTACAGCAGACAAAAAATATCCCAGACGGAACAACAATCCACAACCAGAAAGCCCCACCCAGAGCAGAACGGGCACCCCCAACCCAACCTTCCGGAGTGATTCACATTGGCAATGGATAGTAAATCCAGCAGCCCAAGATATTTTCAGGCACAGCCATCCGAACAAGGAGTGAGACCCACCAGGGAGCTAGTGGAAGCAGCTCCCGAAGCCACAAACCAAAGAAAGACGAACAAATCGCTACAGATTATTCCAAAAGCAACCTAGCAATTCTCCAAAACAGGAAGCACAAGGAAATATCCCAACGTACCAGAGAGTTCAGAGGCATCCAACAAGTCCACAGCCGGCATTTCAGGGCATCGCCTAGCATCACCACACCAGCAAACACGACATCCCCCAAAATCGACCACCAGAAGGGAACGACCGGGCATCAACACCTTAGAGCCAGCACCAGGACCTACGAAAACCCCATCCCAATCTGAATGGAAGATACGAAACAGGAGCGAATCCAAGGCACAAACCGAGGATGAAAGGAGACGAGCTGGAACAGCTTGCGCCCCAATCAGACGGCGAGAAAGGAAAACCAAACTCACAGGCCGCTTCGTAAGCAACGAGGTCACCGAGACCGAAAAATCCAGATCCTGGAAACGGAAGGGTGGATACGAAAAGCCGAGTGAGGAGGGGTCCGGGCAAGCAACCGGGAGGCCGGCCCTGGCAGGCACCGGAGCCGCCCGAAACCCAAGACGGAAACCGCCGAGGACGACGCCGGGCAGATTCAAAATTCAAATCGAATTTTGAAGAGAAGAGAGAAGCGAGAGCTTCTCTCTCTAACCCTTACCAACTAGCTGCTGGCTTTCCAACTATTTGGGTGCCTACCATGTTTTGACCCCGCTGGCTGCCCCTTTCTTTGTAGTGCTGTGGATGTAGAAACTTATCTGCCTTACATCCCAGCCCCCTCCCCTGATGGCTGCTTGAAGGCTGGATTGTAATCTGGATCCACTTGAATGTATTAGCTTGCATGGTAAATGCCTTGTGTTGCTGATGGTGTCGGTACTCAGTCTGTCATCCCTAGTTCATGGATGCTAGATGGTCAAAATTGGTTTGGTTTCACTGTGTTGTCAGCTTGGTGTTCTCACTCCAGTTGGCAATCTCTTGGCTTTAGAACATTACTTTCTTTTCCTTTTCTTTCTGTAATTTCTTTTTTCCAAAAAAAAAAAAAAATTAATTACATTGATGTGGTTAACCTATTGGTGCTCCTCTCTATTGTGTTGTCGGTTTCTTACTGATGATAAAATCTCGTCACCGGTGTGGGGGTGCGTTTTTGTGTTTCCTGATGCCGCTGAAGTTTGGGCCACTGCTCCAGCTGCTTGGTCATGATTCTGTGTCTTTGCTGTTCCTGCTTTGACCTGGTGGTACTGAGTCCGGGTGTTTTGTAGCTGAAGCTGTGGGTTCACTCGGTAGAACTTGTGGTGTGCTTTGAAGTAGTTTCCTTGAAGCTGAGGGCCCGGTACCATGGCTTGCATTGTGATCTGGATTGTTGCATTGCTATGAGGCTGGTGGTTAGTGTGGGTTTGGAAAGCGGTGTCTTCCCTCTGGATTGTGATGTAATATTTTTCAATTTCTATAGGTTCTGTAGATCGTTAGCCTCCTAGAGGTTTGGTTTGTACCTTTGGATGTACTATTGCTCGGGGTATGCCCCAGCGGGTTATGTTTTATCCCCAAATCAAAATACTTAGCGATAAAACATCGATTTTGTAATTTTTTTCTCCCATTAATCCAAAATACTTGCTTACCCAAAAAAAAGGTGGTTAGTGTGGGTTGCTGTCCTTTTTTTTTTTGGTAAGTAAGTGAATTTGGATTATAGGGAAAAGAATATAATACAAACATTGATTTTACTCCAAGTGTTATTCCGAGTTGGAGTGAAATCAAAGTCACTGGGGCATACCTCTAATATCTCTTTTTTTTTGGTAAGTAAGAATTTTGGATTAATGGGAGAAAAATTTACAAAATCAATGCTTTATCTCCAAGTATTTTAACAGGGAGATAAGACATACAAGCTAGGGCATTCCCCGAGCCACTGAGTACAACAAAAGACATCAAAATGATGAAACAAGAGTAAAGCCCCCTAGGGGGAAGACATTCAATAAAAACGGCCAAACATGATGTCTGTCCCTTTTAGAATAAAAGGTCTTCATCGAGGATGTAACGACGCTCCACCGATACAGCAAAAAGACCACTCACCACTCCGGCCGAAGTAACAGCCAGCGCAGCAGCCAGAGTTGTCCAGAGCAGCCAACTAGCAGCCATGAGCAACAGCAACGCAACTCCAACAGCCCAGTAACATCAAATGTTCCTGAAGCCAACATTTCCAGCTCAGCAAGGCCAAACCGGCCTCAAGCCCAACTCAGCATTTGGCCTGCCATATTAGCAGAGGCAAACTGGCCACTGAAGCCACATCGACCTCAGTACTAAATCGGAATCCAAATCCAACTCGGCAAATGGTCAGTGACGCGAGACCTGCAAAGAGATCGGCAATTGAAAACGGCCTCAAGCCTGCACTTGAAATCAGCCACAATTCGGCAGAAAAAATCGGCAATGAATAGGCATTGAAGACGCCAAAGAAGAGTTAACCGGCCGGAAAACGAAATCGGCACCAGAATCGCAAGACCATGCAGCATTTGACATGCCACGTCAGCAACGACAAACAGGCCTCGAAGCCAAACCGGCCTTATGCCCAATCAGCAACCTGAATTCCAGGTTAGCAATTGACATGCCAAGACAGCATTCCAACTCGGCCGCAGTTCACAAATGGATTGCTCAACAAATCCAAAACGGCCCCAACCCAAATCGGTCTCCGTCCCAAATTGGCCATCAAAACGGCCTCAAAACACATGGTTCCACTACTAGAACCAGAGTTAGCAATCTACCGCATCATAAGGATCACCATCGACCAAACAATGCCACTCCCAGCTCTTCAGCACCCCAACCTATAAATCCCAGTCCAAATCAAAAGGGGCTCCCCCCAACCCTTCCAACAGGAATGAAATCACAGGCAGAGAACCAACAGATTCCGGGCGCAGGACAATGTCAGCGACGAATCCAGTGAGCAACACAAAAGCAATAGCTTCGTACAGGAGCTACGGCTCCATAGCCATTTCATCAGAAAGGAAAACAGAGCTCCAGTTAAAACCAGAAGCCAACCACGCTAAGCTTCACAAAACGGTAGACAAACAGCAGACTCTGCCCTGCTGCAAGGGACCACAGGCACCAAACAGACCTCAACCAGCTCTTCACACCAAAGCCAGGAAGTCCCCAACCAGAACTGCACGGGCACCCCCAACCCGTTCAACGGGAGGGGACACATTGGCTGAGAAAACAGAAAAGCTATCATCACAGGCCCGTTCACCGGCCAGATCCAAAGAACAGGGCGAGAGCATCAGCCATCAAAATGCAGTCTAGTGAGAACCCAACATTCCTCTGCAACCCAAATCAGTTGCCATCAAGCAAAGCTCCAAAAATGGCAGCAACCTGAAGGATCCCCACCGCAGCAGGAGGATCGCTAGCAAACCGAAGGTCCACGGCCAGCTCTTCAGACCGTCGGCCTAATATCTCCAAACTAGCCTGACACGGAATCCCTCAATCCGTCCACCAGAAGGGAAACACACAGGCAGAGGCGCAACAGAGCCAGAAATACAGACCCTTGAAAGCAGCAGATCCATCAAGCAGCGCGAGAGCCGTCAGAAGCTTCAGATATCGGATCCCAGAAGCAAATCCAGGAGGGCAGAGCTGACTTTTTTTTTTGGTAAGTAAGAATTTTGGATTAATGGGAGAAAAAGTTACAAGAAAATTGTTTTAACTCCAAGTATTTTACTTAGAGGTAAAACAAAAGGCTCAAGGGCATGCCCCGAGCAACTGGTATATCAGAAGAGAAAAAAAAACACATTAAGGACTACCAAAAAAAACAAAAAAAGATAACAAATTTCATCAAATACACACGAGCAAGATCGTGAAAGCTCCGCCAGAAACAACGAGGACGGCAAAGCAACACCAAAAGAACCATATCCATCTAGGATCATCAACAGTAACAGGGCAGCATCCTCTGACCGGACCGCAAATCACCAAGAGAGAGGAAGAAACCATCTTCATTATTTGCTTCGGGCAAACAAAAATGGCCACAACCACACAGGGAGTATAATCAGCACATTACCTGGAGACCCATCAAACCAGGCTAGCAGCAGTGATAACCGAAAAGGTGGACAGCTCGACCAGCAGCAAAGATCCAATTAATTCAGCACCAGCACACTCGAAAGACGAAAATAACTCAAGGCATCTCCAGCCAAAGAACGGAGAAGGCCACCAACCAACCAACCCAAATCGGCATCATCTTCATGCGTAGCTACCAAATCTGGAGAGGATGACAACAACAACGATCCATCAGAACCAAATGCATCAGCCATGGGCATCTCCATTCAAACACCTACACCACATCTTTTTTTTTTGGTAAGTAAGAATTTTGGATTCATGGGAGAAAAAATTTACAAAATCAATGCATTATCTCCAAGTATTTTAACAGGGAGATAAGACATTAAAAGCTAGGGCATTCCCCGAGCCACTGAGTACAACAAAACCATCAAAATGATGAGCATTTCCAAAATAGGCCGAAGTTTACTCAGCCCAATAACATAACAACTTAAAATAACATGCATAAATGCCACCAAGGAGCAACAAAATGGGGACACCATTCACTGCTTCAACTCAGCCATCAGCAACCAGTGGGCCAGCTACTCCCAGCAACCACCATCAACACTTGCAGCATATGAACCAAAGCACATCTGCACCGAAGTCCACACCCAGTGCACCGAAAAAAAACAGAGGCTTCAGAGAGCAAGCTAAAACCAATAGAGGCTTCAGCATGAGCAGGTGAAAACCACAACATCAGCAGATTTGCAAACCAGCTAGAACACAGCTTTTTTTTTTTTTGGTAATTAAGTGTGTAATTTGGATTATAGAGAGAAAAATTTACAAAAAAAATTATGTTATAACTCCAGGTTTTTTGACATGGAGTTAGAACATAAAACGCTAGGGCATGCCCCGAGCACCTGGTACATCATAGAAATCCTCAAAAAAACCAAGAGGAGCAATCAAACGGCAGAACAAAAAAGAAAAGAAAAAAGAAAAAAAGAAAAAAGGCCCTCAGGCTACCAGAGGAGCCAACGTCAGCAAGGCCTGCCCGCCTTTCATAGCGTCCAAAAGCAGACAACAACCCATCCAACATCAGCAGCGAAGAGGGTTACACTTCAGCATCTATATAGGGGCAGCAAGAGAAGCAAGATCCCAACCCGATCCTCGCAGCTGAAGATCGGCAAGAGATTCAGCTTCTCATAGGGCGCCCAGCAGGCACATGGCCGAACTGCATACCCACCAGCAGAAACAAAATTCCAGCAGGCATTTATGCAGGGAAACTGGATCCGAACATGGCAAGACGAGCTACCAGACACAGCTTCATTCAGCAGCTTTCAGATGGAGCAAACCAGTGATCAGAGGACATTTCACTTCAACGGCGCCAACATCGCAGCACATAATAGAGCTGAGGCAGAATCCATGGGCTTCATCAGCATGATTGTCCATGCAGGCCAGCGCTATCACCATCAGCATCAGGAAATACTCTCCCATCCGCAATTCGATTGTGGAGTGCAGCATGAGAGAGCATACTAAGCAGCAGCATTGAATGATTCGGTACCAAAAAATAGCCCCATCAACCAAGAAGCAGATCTCCCAATATCAACGCCAACAGCTGTTAGACCCCATACCAGATAGCAGCAACACTACTGCACTGCCATCAAAGAAGTCAACCAAACAGCTCTGGGGCGAAGGGAAAGGCAACGAATGGGGAATTCGGCCCATAGCATCTCTCCAGGAGGCTACGAATCATAACTCAACAATCAGGTGGGACTACTTGATCAGCACACAATATATAACCAAGGACTTACTCAGGTCTCAATCAGCAGATAGCTTACACATCGATGTACCAAACCGTCTGCAGGTCTTCATCAGCTATTATCATTTAATTTAAAAGCAACAGGCAGTACTAATCTGACTACAGCCTAAATGCATCATCACGTAGTAACCAGGCCATACCCGAGAGTTGCACCAAGAGAGATTAATGAAACAGTACCGCTAAATGCTTCAATGCATCAGAAGCAGTTACAATACCTCATACGCACAACAACCTAAATCGGGGCCAGTTGCAGAAACAGTCGCAAAACAGATCAGCTACCACAATGCACCACTGCCATCATATTAAGCACCCAAACAGCACCAGAGTAGTGAACAACAGCAGCTGGCCAACAAACCAATTACAGTATCCCAACACCATTAAACACACGCAACATAATGCCACAGAATCTATCCATGCTTCAACTATTGGAAGCTAACAGGTCAGTTCAGAATGAAGCAAGACCACATTCCACATCACATCGACAGTGGGAACCAAAATCAGCGCAACCACAAAGCCCTCAACATGATGAACATGCTATGCACCATGGGTATCAACTCGTCCAACTCCAGCAAGATAGTGCCAGCACGCCAACCCTATATATACCAACTATCATCCCCCAGTTTTGCTCCTATCAGCCCAACATCCAGCACTAGAATGGCAGCAGGGGGGACCCGAAAGGCGGCAGCATCCCAGTTCATCAACACTGAGGAGGCACAATCAGCCAACCCCAGCCACCAAAAATCGAGCAACAGGAGTCAAGCAATTCTGAATTACTTCCCAGCGAAGCCTGAGGCACCGGAGCATTAGCAGCAGCATCTAGTGAATAAAGAGATACACCATTGATTTACATCAGATCCAACTCGAAAACCTTGCCAGCATCCTACCACACTAAACTCAACAACCAATGGCAGTGACTACAACAGATCAGAAGAGTCCGAGGGCATACACATCCCCATCTTCATGAGCAGCCCAACAGCACGATGGATGGCTTTGGCACCCTGTTTTTAACTCAGCATATTCAAAAAACAGCATGAACTACTACACCCAATACTCAGCATCAAGCCCCTCGCCATACCATTGATATCAAACCGCCAAAGCATCACCAGCTAATACCTCATTCAGTATCAGCATAACAATTCAATTCACCAAAACACTGGATCAACTTTTATTCAATGAAAGAGCACCAAATTAGCAGACTACCAACCCCGTCCAGCCCCGGCAGATGAACCAGCCACCCAAGAAACACACACGCACACAGAATTTTCTTTTTTTTTTTTTGGGAGGGGGAGGGAGGACAGAAGGGGGAAGGGGTCAAACAGGCGAGAATGCAATTCTGCAAAAGAAGCAGAAACATCAGACATCCAAACAAACCAACTCTTTATTCAAAGACAGTATTTTAAATTATCTTCTCCGCCTATCTACTTTAATTCTAAACTTACAACAAAATTTATTTTTTTTATTTTTTTATTATTTTTTTATTTATTTTTTTTTTGGGGAGATGAGATGACAACAGGGATAACGGCCCGACAGCACAACAACAGTCCCTTTTTTTTTATATGCCCCACCGAATCCGAGTCGGCCAATAGCCATCCCTCTTAGAAGTCGAGATGGTCATCAATTTAATCCTCACAATATCCACCACCGAAGAGAAAATACGAGAGATGTCTTGAGGGGGAGATTTTTGAAAAAACGATTATTGCGCTCATTCCAAATGAAATAAACCGTGGCGGCCAGTGTCAAACGCTTAGAGACAGCCATAAGATTACTCCCTTTCCAGATGGAGGCAGCCCAAAGTATATTTTGGTACCACTCAGGATGGGGCCAATGAATCCCAGCATGTCTTTGAACATCTTTCCAAACCGCTCTGGAAAATGGGCAGGAGAAGAAAAGATGTTCAATGTTTTCATTTCCAGCTTTGCAAAGAATGCAGATGGGAGAAATATTGGGAATATAGTGGAGTCGATCGATGGTATTCAGTCTCCTCCTAATGGCGAGCCAGAGTGTAAAAGCGTGGGAAGGGATATGGGAAGGGCCCCACACCAAGTGGGCCCATGTGACCTTTGGATTAGGGGGGTGTATGAGAGAGTATGCGGATTTGGTCGAGAATTTTCCATTGAGCGTCCCAGCCCATCTTAACGAGTCTTTTAGATAACTATAAGGAGGGTTGATTGGCATATTCACGGCAAGGTGGGAAACCTCAGTGTCGAAGGGGTTGGGCCAGACCCACCTGTTTTCTCTGATTAAAGCATCGACCTTAATATCCCAGTGCAGACCCGAGACAAGGCGGGTACGATCGGTACTCACCTCACTTAGGGGGCCAAGGGGATGCCAGTTATCGTGCCAGAGGAAGGTATCAGAACCATCCCCAATGTCCTTAATAGAGTAAGCGCGCATAAAAGGCCGAAGTTTCATAATTTTACGCCAGCTCCACGGGGCCGATACCGGGACTTTGATGGTCCAAATGCACCGATCTTTGATTCTGTTCTTGTAAATCCATAAAGACCAAGCAGAATTCGTGTCTCTAGTGAGGAGACGCCACAGGAGTTTGCAATTGAGGGCCTTGTTTTGATCAATCAAGTTCTTGATGCCCAATCCGCCTTCGTTCTTGGGGTATCAAATATCATGCCAAGCCACTTTAGCATTGAATCTGCCTTCAAAAGATCCATTCCAAAGGAAACGTCGGAGGATGCATACAATATCTTTAAGGATGGATTTTGGTAAGATAAAGATGGAAGCCCAATAAAGGTGGACAGATGAGAGGATAGAGGCAACAAGTTGCAGGCGACCCCCAAAAGAGAGCCATCTATTCCTCCAAGATTTGATCCTCTTAGTGATTCTATCGATGAGCGATTTGCAGTCATTGACCGAAAGCCTAGAGGTAATCAGTGGGACCCCCAGGTATCTGATGGGGAGTTTGCCCACTTTAAAGCCTATGTTAGCAGTGATATTCTGATGAAGAGATGAGTCCTTTGAACAAATGAAGATCTCACTCTTATTTGGGTTAGCGGAGAGACCAGAGACATTTTGGAATTCATCAAGGCATTCCTTGAGAATCAAGATGGACTTGGTATCAGCATGCGAGAAGAGGAGGAGGTCGTCAGCAAAGGCAAGCATAACAGATTGAGTTTCTGCACATTTCCAATGGAATCTGAAGTTGTTATCCCGTCTAGCCTTGACCTCTATAATTCCATTGAGAACCTCCATCACTAAGACAAATAGATAAGGGGAAAGAGGGTCCCCTTGGCGGAGGCCTTTACCTCCTTTGAAAAAGCCGACCACTTCCCCATTGATATTGAGGGAATAAGTCGGAGTCGTGATGCATTGGTCAATCCAGTTGACCATTTGAGACGGAAATTTCATAAGGGTCAAGATATTAATGATAAAATCCCAATAGACAGAGTCGTAGGCTTTCTTAAGGTCAACCTTCATGGTGCATCTAGGAGGGTCCGCCCCTAGATGATACTTGTGCAAGAGCTCCTGAGCTAAGAGGATATTATCACTAATCTGACGCCCCTCCACAAAAGCCGTTTGGCAGCGGTCAACAAGGTAGGGCAGGGTGTTCTTGATTCTGTTAGCAATAATTTTAGATATCACCTTATATATGACATTGCAGCACGATATCGGGCGAAAGTCAGTGACGGAGCTCGGGGATTGGACCTTAGGGATCAGGCTGATCAATGTGGTATTCAACTGTTTAAGGAGCTTCCCATTCTTAAAAAAATCCTGGATAGCTTCACAAACAGTACGGCCGGTGATCTCCCACGAGTCCTTAAAGAATTTTGAGGTGAAGCCATCAGGCCCAGGCGCTCTGTCATCACCAATAGAAAAAATTGCAGAGCGAATTTCCTCCTCACTGACTGGCCTAACAAGGGGGCCAGTTAGTGAGTCAGGAACAGAGTGGAGGATGAAAGGGCGGATCCGGTTAGCCTCCGCTGTCCCGTGGGAACGACCAGATCCCAGGGCATTTATGAAGTGGCCCTCAATTAAATTGAAAAGCTCCTCCGACCCTTTAGTAGGGTTGCCAGACTCATCGAGAAGGGAAGAAATCCGGTTCCGATTAAGATTCCCACTCACAGACTTAAAGAAGAATTTCGTACATTGGTCCCCCTCTTTGAGCCATTTGATCTTGGCTTTTTGGCGGAGGAAATCCGTCTCTCTCGCAATAGCTGAGTAGTACTCAGCCTTACAATGGCGTTCAAAGTCATGGGTCCCAGAATGAGGATGGGACATAGTTTGGACCTCCTCAAGGCATTTACGGGTCCGCAGAACCTCTTCATGAACATTTCCATTAGTAGCATTAAGGTTCTTAAGCGCACTCTTCACCTTTTTGAGGGAGGAAACCAGTCTAAACATCGGCGTACCAGCACTCTCCGTCTCCCAAGCTTCTTTAACCAGTGGAAGGAAGTTTGGGGATTTGGTGAGAAAGTTATTGAATCTAAAGATCCCACGATTACGGGCAGCCCAGCCCACTGGAAGAAGAACGCAAGGAGAGTGATCAGAAAGACCGGCAGGAGGAAAGACGGCTTTAGATCTTCTAAAAAGATCAAGCCAATGACCATTAGCGACCACTCTGTCAAGCTTTCTGAAGATACGAGTGGAGTGGTCGCGACCATCATTCCATGTGAAAAATTGACCCTCATGGCAGACATCATCAAGGTCGCAATTCCTAAGGCACTCGTTAAGGTCGGTGGAACTTTTATGATGCCAGACGCCACCTCGAGCCTCATTTGCCGAGCGAACAGCATTAAAGTCGCCCAGGACCGCCTCAGCTAGAACACAGCACTGGACATCGGTAGCATAGCCTCACCAATCACAGTCCTGCAAAGAGAAAACCACAACATAGCCGCTGCACCCACTGCCTCAATTGCACTTCCAACAAGCAGCAGATGCATCAGCATTTTAGCCACTCATGGCAGCAGGCAGTGCAAAACAGAGAGCCCAAGATCCACCCTCAGTAATGCCAACAATATCATTGTACAAGTAGGCTAGCCTAATCCTAAACTACCCAATCTGGCCAAAAGGATCAGCCATCGAAGGATTAGCATCCATTGCAGTTCCTACAAAACTGCTGCAAACGGTGACACCTTGTGGTTCTGACTACAAAACTGATGTGGCGGTTGATGGTTCTGACTACTTCTGATGGCGAGATTTGGATTGAGTTCCTGGACTAGACTGTTGTCTCTCCATTGGATGACACCTTGTGGTTTGGCTGTGTCTGCTGTGGGGCCCTGGGCTTGCAAACGGTGCTGATTGATGCATCTTGATGGCTTGAGAGCCCTGTCCTATGGAGCAGCTTCAGCTGGCTTCTGCTTTTCTGTGAGAATGATGGGCATGAGACTGCTACTGGTCTTTTGCCTGATGATGCCATCACGATGCTGATGTATTTAGTCCCCTTGCTGTTGGTTGCTACTGGACCATTGCACTGGTGCTGATGGTGCTGGCATTGAATCCATGATTGAGTTGTCCTTTGTGTTCTGCCCGGTTGTTGTTTGTTGGTGCTGATGTGCTGTGGCCGGATATTGAGGTCCTGGTTCTGAATGCAGATGATGAAACTGCTGCAGTTGGAATTGATGATATAATGTGCAGTCCCGGTGCTGCTTCTGTCAATGTCTCCTCCTGCTGCTTATGATTTCGGGCTCTTGGTAGTGGTTTTTTTTGCTTCCAGCTGGGCACGTATGTTTGGAACCTGGAGCCGTCTTTCTCGCATGTTGCTTCGGATGCTGTTGGATCTTCATGCCCTTCGAAGAAGTGTTCTGCTGTTGTGCCTTATGGATGTGGCTGAGGTGCATGCTACCTTGGGTTGCTCTTTATTGCATGGTGCACTCGATGCCTTGGACAGTGGCTGCATTAAGCGCTGAAATTACTTAATGCCCCTGATCCTCGGTTTTTTGCCGATGAAAGTTGCTGCTAGATTTGCTGCTGATGTAGGCTGCTGCCTCACGTGTAGTATGCTGCTGATGTGCTGCTGTTTGCTGCTGTTAATAAAGTGCAGATGTTTGCTTGCTTGATGCTGCATTGTTCTCCTTGCTGCTGGAAATCTAGGATGCTATGGGTTGCCGGCAGATCCACTCTGCTGTTGTTTGTTGCTTCGAGATGGTCCTTCGCTGAATTGAATTTCCTTCTGGTACTGCTGTTTGGATATGTTCTGATTCGGATTGGTAAGGCTGGCTGGCTGGGTTTGCTGAATGTTGCTAGAATCGGAGCCTTGGCTTTGAAATCGGGTGATGCTGCTGTCTGGGGTTCCTTTGCAGCCTCTTGGGTGCTGGAAGCTGATACAGACTGTGACCAGGTTGCTGTATATAGTGGCAGGCGTTACTTGGTTTCTTGCTGATGCTGGTTTCTGGATGAAGCCAGTTCTGCTGAATCATGTTGTGCTGCCCTGGTTTCTATCTCTAGCTGTTGATGGGTTATGCTGTCCATGTTTCCTAGTATTTGTGTGTTATGTGTAGATGTATTGCTGGCGCCTAGCTGCTGTTGAAGTTGATTCTTGATCCTTCTGGCGGTTCACTGGTCCTTTCTTTTTATGATTTTCTGGCTGCTCCTTAATGTACCAAGGTTTCCATTGTCCTGCGCGGGGCGGTGGCCTGAAGGGGGGGTATGGCTGTGCTGTCTTTTGACTACAATGCTGTTGGTTGCAGCTGGATGATGGTGTTGGCGTTGGGTATTACAGTGTGCTGTTTGGCAGAGTCTGATTCTTCTTTTTGATGTTGCTGAACCAATGATGGTCTGCAGCTGATTCTAGACTTGAATGGGGCTGTGTTGATGTCCTTGATCTGCTGTCCGGTAGTTGCTTGTCGATGCAGATGTGCTGTGGATGGCTCCTGCGGTCCTGGCCTTGATGCTCTTTTTCTTTGGCTACTGAAGATAATTGCTTGAATTTTCTTCATCAGTGTTGCTGTTTTTGATTTGATACTGAAACTCAGCATGCTTGAGCTCCCCTATAAATTTATTGATGGATGGCAATGGGTTGCTGTTGCTGCCATTTGTTGGTGTTGGGGGCACTGCAACGCTGGGGTTGTTCTCGGTCTTGCTAGAATTGTTAGAAGTTCAGGGTTAACTCTAGATTTATCCTGTCTGGGCTGGGGTTATGTAGCTGTTATCGATTATGCTATCCGGTTGCTGCTGTGGTTGCTGATTCAGTTGGTGCCGGCTGCCTGGTTTGGTGTATTTCTCTTGGGGTTGCTGAAGGTTTGCTGAAACTTCGACTCCAGATTTCTGCACTGCTAATGCTGCTGCCGGTCTCTTCTAGTCTTTGATCACTGGATCGGTATCACACGCTTAATGTGTGTTTTATTTTGTAATCCGTGTTGATCGGTTTTTTTGTTTTTTGAACTTCTTGATGTATTGGTTGCTCGGGGTATGCCCCAGCGGTTTATGTTTTTACTCCAAACCAAAATACTTGGAGCAAAAACATTGATTCTGTAATTTTTTTCTCCCTATAATCCAAAACACTCACTTACCAAAAAAAAAAAAAAGCTGCAAACCAGCCTCAGCAACCGGCCCCAAGCCCCCTCAACACCAGCAGTACTAGCTGAAAATCAACAAGTTGATACATTATCTGCCATCCCGCCTTGTAGCATAGCAGAACACTGACACAGCCGGCAATACCATCCCAAAACAGCATCACCAAATCTTGAAAACGGCATTACAAACCATGGCAGAGCTATACGCCCGCAGCAATGCCAATCAAAGAAGCCAGCAAGCCAGCAGCCAAACAGCAGAAACCAACACACTGAGGGCCACTAGCAGCCAAGCCTATACCACTGACAACAAGCCAGCAGCACAGGATAAGGCGCCATAGCCAAAGCACAGGGCGAGGCCTACCAAGAGGCCAGAGGAAGCAACTCCTTAAAATGCATCGAGGTACAAAATCGATGTAATTGCCAATTGAAAATAGCTGCATAACCAGCAACATGATAAACGGCACCGTCGTCATTCGACAGCAGGCCAGTGAGAAACCAACAGCCCACAACCTTTGGCAGCGAGCAGAAGGATTTCCAATGCACCCGAAGGATCTCTTGCAACTAAGTAGTCCACAGCCTACTCTTCAGAGCCTCAACCAGTAGATCCAACCTGAGCAGCACGACATCCCCAACCCGTCCAACCGGAGGAAACACACTGGGAACAGACCTTTAGAGCAAGCATAATGAACAAACTTTCATCAGCGCCAGAAACTTTGAGAAGCACAAAAGACGAACAGATCGTCAAATCGCACCTCCTGAAACAAATCATGAGGGCAAAAGGACTGACCAAATCCAGCCAGCAAGCAGATTCGGGACATACTCTTGGACACCCATAGTGTAGCCAGATCCAAACGACGCGCACAGCCAAAATCGCAAACCGAGGGGATTCGGGGGCTGAGCGGCACGGGCGACATCGAAAACCTCAGAGGTCTCAGTGCTGCCGCGGGAGCAAGAGAAGAGGAGGAGAGAAGGGAGGCAACCGGGCGAGGCAACCAGGAGACCGGCCATGGCCGGCTCCGGCGCCTCCCGGCCAGAAGAGAAGTGTCGCAGAAGACGTAAACAAATTCAAAATGAATTTTGAACCGTCCGGAAGGAAGACGCTAGGGCACCTACACCACATCACCACGCCTATCAAGCTAAAAAACAAGGGCAGTTCAATCCAGAGGCAGTGATCGCAAGTCAATAATGCAACACCCAAAAAATCCCAGCACCCAGCCGAACAACAGAAGAACTGCACTAGAACCCACAGAGCTCAACCCAAAGCAAATGAATCAGAATCACATCCCCATCAGAGCACCAGTGCATCATAATAAAACCCCATTCAACGCCAGGCAACCCAATTCTCCAAATGCTACAGCCTCAGGTCCATTTCAGAAAGCACCAAAATAACAGGTCCCCGCAAACCAGTAAAAACAGCTGAAAGCGATTGCCAACCACATTCCTTCCACGGAACCAGCAGTAGCAAATTCCAAGATCTGCCAAACACCTAAATACAAACTCAATTCCCAGCTCCCCAAACCATCGAATAGCTCCAGCAGTACAGATCAACAGCAATTGGCACGGCCAGCACACACCCGACAGCATCCCTTGATTCAGGAGGAGAAAACATGCAGTCCCAACTCTAAATGTTACAGGATCATAGCCAACTAAACCGCTTAAAGTCTTCAACCTAGCAGGGCAAAGACACAAGCAGCAGAAATTTCAAAGCCATCTACCACCACTTAAAAAACATCCCAGCAAAGGCAACAGCCCACAGCCAAAGCCGAAAATAGGCCAAAGCCGAAACAGCCAAAGCCACAGCCACAGCGTCAAAAGCTACATAAAAGAAGACAATAAATCATTCTCATTGCAGCATCACACTATTCTGCCACAATCAAGATCAGCTTGATTCTGTCGACTGTACCAAGCTTCAGCATAGGAATACTGGATCTGCCCAGAATACAAGAGCACAAGCTGCACCAAAATCAGCTTCAAGCCAAAACCGCACCACTTCAGCAATGTCTCCCACCATGCCTCCAGCAGGCGCCTGAAGCATCAGAAAACAGCACCTCAGACTCAGCCAACTTCAGGATGTTGCCTCCCTAAATCTGCCTCCGGCATTGTAATTCCATGCCAAAGGAGGAGAGAAGGAGAAAGAAGCAGACCGACACTCTTCCACCAGAAGAAGTGACTCCCCCAGCTTCAGCAATAATGCTAAAGCGATCAACAGGCCTCCTTTACAGCACAAGAGGCAACATTGTGATCTTTGACATTGTAAACTGCTCTTCACAATCCCAACAGAAGAGCAGTAATTTAGTTACAACCTCCCAAACACTAACATTTGCAAGCAACCCCAGCACCATGCCAGTCCAAAAACAGCCACCAGCTCAGACAGTAACACGCAGAAGCAAAGGGTCAAAGTTGACAACAGCTGGACTGCATCAGAGTTACAGCCAGTAAGCATCACCAGCAAAATGCTACACACAACAGGGTGCTAACAGCCACCAGAAAGCAGCCATCATCAACCGTTGCCTGCAGCAGAGGCAATTTCATACTGCAGCACAACGACTTTCTATCACAAAGTAATAGCAGCACCAGCACCCGCAAAATTAGCAGACAAAATTGCAGAAAAAAGATCTCGAGACAGAAGATTAATCCAACGTCCCTCAATCTCATTCTGGCCGCAACAAAGAATCAATACAGCCAGAGGAGGCATGTAGAAATCATTGCAGCAAGCCATACATCAGATGAAATTGTTGCAAGGCAACAACATCAACACACTGGCTGAATTAGCCAGACAAAAGCAATCCAATGGACTGCAACACAATCACCACAATTAAGCCGCGCACAGGCAGGGCATCACCTTGATCAAGAAGAACATATAGCCACCAAACATAACCACAACCAGCTGCCCAGCCCTCAGCCGAAGAATCCCAATCCATAAGCCCACGGGCTCCCCCTACCCAATCAACAAATGGGAAACACAACCAATCAGAGCAGCATCCGGGTACATTCGGCAGCATCACATCCTTCGAGATGAGACAACAGCCCACCGGAAGCCCAATCGCAGAAGCCCTCCACTAATGCAAACAGGCATCGCACCCCATAAGGCAGCGAACAGATAGGGGCAACACCACACCAAGAAGGGAGATTAGCAATCAATAAGCTCCTCAGCCAGCTCTTCGGCCCTCTGCCGAGCTGTCCCAATCCAAATACGCACGGGCTCACCCAACCCTTCCAACAAATGGAACAAACAGCCAGATAGCAATCAGAGCACCGCCACAGGACTAGTCGACTGCAACCAATCCATTGAGCTGCACGTGTGCCAACCAAGATTACAGACGGCAACTCCCAAACCAGAAAGTGCCGTCCCAAAATTCATTGGAGTTTGTCAAATGAAGGGAGCAGCTATGCCCGCACATATGAGATATGAGAAATGGCACAATCAGTTGATATCAAGCAACAACCCACCGAGACCGCAGCACACCGAAGCTCATGACTCCAAGCCACAGCAGAAAACAGTAAAAGAAAGGACCTCACCGCAACCGAAGGAAAGCAAACAACCAATCAGAGCTTCAGCCAGCTCTTCTGTACCCCGCCAATCAGTTCGAAACCAGATCTGTACGGCATCCCCAAGCCCTCCAGCAGGATCGAAACTCAAAAGGAAGAACTTTAGAGCGGCAGCACAGCCAATCGGAAGCGCCAGAACCTTCGAGAAGCACGAGGGCCAACCAAGGTAACAAACAGCCTCGCGAGCGAATGAGCCAGAATCACCAGAATCCTGCCAGGAGACCAGCCGGCAACGACACCACCCGGCCAGAGGAGGCGAAGCCCTAATGCAACTCACAGAACGAGCATAGAGCCACGCAAACTTGCCAGGACTAGCAGGAGATGAGAAGGAGAAGGGGGGCGGCCGGGTTGAGCAACCAGGAGGCCGGCCAAGGCCGGCTCCGGCGCCGCCTGGCCAGAGGAGGGTCACCGAAGGAGACGTCGGGAGGGCCGAGCACCAGCAGTTTCAAATTTCAAAATTTGAACCTAGAGAGAGGCGAGAGCACCTCTCTCTAGGCAGTTTTTGATGGATGTCTCCTTTTTTTTTTTTTTTTTTTGGGTAAGTAAGTGATTTGGATTAATGGGAGAAAATATTACAAGTACGGATTATCCTCAAGTGTTATTCCGACTTAAGGATAAGCCAAAATAGCTAGGGCATTCCCTGAGCACTTAAATACAACCAATGAAACCAACTAATAGATAAAAATGCTGGTATTCATACTACACAAGCAACTACACAAAGGCAGTTCCTAAATAAAGCAGAAGAAACAACAAAATGCCACTCCAAGGGCAAAGCTCTTAATATTAGCACCATCAACCGGGAACAAATCCCAGACAGCTCTTCAGAACCCGGGAGACAGCAGCCATGACCCCTTCGTCCAAGGTCAGCAACACATCATCATCCAATAGCATCCACTATGTGAACAGCCACAAAACAAATGATGAAACCTTCGACCAGCAAGGGGTGCAGGGCCAACAGAATCCACCACCACAAAAATCTGGCTAAGGAAGCCAGTATGCATTTTTCACTCTCGCAAAGAATTCCAGGCAGGATCCAACAGCCGGTCAGCATTCCGATGAATGGCCCGTACGCCAAAAGGTATAGAAAGGGCTTTCACCCAATCGATGCTGCATTACAGGTCAAGACCCAGATCTGCACAGCACGCCAATTCGAGTAAATTTTGTGAGCTGCCGCAACAAAAGCAGCATAAACGCCAATTCCAGGTACAGCAGCACTCCATCCTCCATTTCCAACATCTTCAGAAACAAACAGGCAGCAGGGTGGAGCTTTAAAGCAACCACACATACTCCACCAAGAAATCTGCCGGCTAATTCACGAGAATTAGAACAACCTAACTAACCACCTTACAAGCAAATATAAAGCGGTTCATCCACCTAACAACAGCAACCCATGAAAGTGTAAACCAATCACTACCAACCCAAGTAGCCAACTCGTCAGCACCAAGCCAACATCAGCACACCACAAGGGACCAGCATTTGGCTCAACACAACACAGTGCTTATGCAGGCAGCACCAACCAAATTGCACTACTGAACTGCAGGATGAATTAAGTTGCAAAAATCAACAGAGAGGCATCATGGCCCAAAGATACGGGTACAGCACCATGACCCAACATCATCCAAGGCGATGAATACAGCAGCCACAGTAGAAGTGCAGCTACCGAACATCCTTCAAGATGGAATCCATTCAGCCGCAGCAATAGCATCAATAGACCATTGCAGCAATCCATAAATCATAAGATTGAGAATTGATGCAAAGAACCAAATTCAGCTAATTGGCTGAATTAGCGAGCACAAATAAACCGAGTACATCACCAGAGGCAACAGAAGCACTGATGCGAGAGGACGAAGCATCCACCACTTCAGCAAGCAAAGTTGCGGAAGAAAGATCTCGAGACAAGAAAAGTCCACTATCCCTCAATCAAATTCAGCCGCAGCAAAGGATCAATACAGCCCGAGGAGGCATATACCGATCACTTCAAACAAGCCATACGAAAGATGAAGTTGCAACAGCAACAACATCAATATAGGCTGAAAAGCTGGACAAACATCCAAAGGACTACAACACGATTACCACAATTAGGCAGCTCACCGCAAGCATCGCCTCAAAACAAGAAGAGCAAAAATCCACCAAAAAGGACCACGAGACATTGCTCGGCTCTCGGTCGAAGAGACCCAATCCATAAGCCCACGGGCTCCCCTACCCGAACAACAAATGGGAAACACAGCCCATCGAGCGGCATCCAAGTACAATCGGCAACATCGCTACTACGAGAAGAGGCAACAGCCCACCGGGGAACCCACCAGAGAGCGAGACCCACGGGGGCGGCAACGTAATCTGCTCCCAGAGCCACGTAACGAAAGTTCAAAGGCATCCAACAGTCCACGCCGGTACATCCAAGCTTGGTCAATCATCACCCAACCAGCCACGAACTCTTCTACCAAGGAAAAGCCTTCGCTCCCACAGAAGGCGAGAAAGGCCTGCAGCCAAGCCTGAATCAGCTGAAAAGAAACACACAGCAGCGGCCGAAAGTTCAACGAATGCCGACACTTGAGCGAGGTCGAACACGAAGGAACCTAGAATCGGGAACCATTAATCGACCGGGCTAAGCAACCAGGAGGCCGGCCGAGGCCGGCTCCGACGCCGCCCGGCCAGAGGAGGATCACCGGAGGGGCCGGCCGAGAGGGCCAAGCACCAGCAGTGGGCAGTTCAAAATTCGAAATTGAATTTTGAAAATCGCCTTGTCAGAGCGAAAACTTTTCCTTTTGATGGATGTCTCCATTTAAGCAGCTTGGCAATTAGATGGCAGCCAAGCCATCATCGCAGAACAGACCAGTATGGTGATCATGCATGACCATATCTCAGCACTAGAACGCAGGAGTTCAGCACAATTACTACTCCCTCAACAAACGGGACCATCTGCACACCAATAGCAGCAATGCTACAACCGGGAAGAGGCAGCCCGGAGGAGAAAGCTTTTTTTTTTTGGTAAGTAAGTATTTTGGATTATAGGGTGAAAAATATTACAGAATCTATGTTTTTACTCAAAGTATTTTGACTTGGAGTAAAAACATAAACCGTTGGGGCATACCCCAAGCAACAAATACATCAAAAAATACCGGCAAACCGGCAAAATTAGAAGGCTGGCCACTTCAGCAGGAGACCATCCCACCGCGCCATCAAACCGGCCATGAAGGAACCAAAACCGATCTAGCCACATCAGCAAAAGGAGCTGAAATCCAAACCGGGACAGTAGAGAGCAAAAGCTGGATTGCTCATTCCACGTCAGCTGTTTGGATTCCATTTCGGCAAATAAGATCGGCATTCGTCAACACCAACCAAAATAGCATCAAACTGCCCAACATGATCAACTGAAAATGAAACCAGCAATTCAATTCGGCCACAGAAACGCCAAATCAGCCGAAAGTCAAATCTGCCTTGAAATCGGCAATTGAAAACAGCCACAGGTATGCCAAACCAGCCATAAGTCGAATTGGCAGATGAAGTGCAAGGCCAGTTCAGCAATAGACATTCCATGTTCCGCAAGCCAAGTCGGACTCAGAGTCGCACCGGCAATTGATGTGCCAAGTCCGCAAATCCAAAACGGCCACAATTCGAAGTCGGCAGTTGATCATCAACGCCAACCCGGCCAAAACCAAACCGGCATCAAGATTGGCATTCTTATGCTTCGGCATCTTCAAGATAGCAACAAAAGCACTACAACCTCAAAATCACATCGCAGCAGCAGAGTTTTGCTCCTCAGTAAACAAAGAGGGAACAACAAAGTAGTCAAAGCTACAACATCTTCAAGACAGAATCCAACTACACCTGATGCAGGGGAGCTCATCCTCCACCTTACCCAGGTATGGCAGATCAGCCCAAAATCTCATTCACACCCAACAAAGCACATGCTCCTAATCACAAAACATGTCCACAGACAGAACCGGTAGATTACAGGATACTGGAACCGGCCAAATTCCTGAGCTGCAACAAACAGCAAGCTCTGGTCTGGACAATGGCGGACCGGGAAGAAAGGGTCGCATCAGTGACCTCCAATCAGCAACCAGAGTCAGAACTTCCGCATCGAAACCAGAAGAGGGACAAAAAGTTCCAGCAGCCACATCAGCCTAAGGCATGGAAGCCCAACCCTAATCTGAGGAGGCGAGAGACCCACCGAAAGTCAAATTTTAAATTTGAAATTTGAGAACCCAAAGGGAAGCCAAAACTTCTCTCTGGAACATCCGCTCCTAATGGGTGAAGGACTTCTACAAAAAGCCCAAGACGAAGAAAGGGTGCAACTTGCAGGAGCCGACAGCCCAATCAGAAGGCGGCACACAGAAGGATCTCACCGCAACTGAAGGGACTCTAGCAACCAATCAGATCTTCGGCCAGCTCTTCAGTACCTCACCTAATAGTTCCAATCCCGAGCTGAACGGCATCCCCCAACCCGTCCAACAGGAGTGAACACACAGGAAGAGGATCATCAGAGTCGGCAACAAAGACATACGACTGCGCCAGAACCTTTGAGCAGCACATGAGCCGACAAATGCTACAGACAGCATCGAAATCGAAAAAGCTTGAAGCCCAAAATCGCAGCCACACTTAGCGCACGCCAAGGGGTGAACCGAGAAGAAGAAAGAATCGGTCCAGACAGAGCTATCGAGCCTCAGAGGAAGAACATGCCGATGACGACAATCTGATACAGCGGATAGGAACCATTCTTAACGAACAATGGTGGGAGAATCGGACCGCGCTCACAGCCACAGTCGAAGTCGCAGAGGACACCGACTAAGCCAAGATCGATGTCTGGAAAGGAAGAGAGCTGGAGCCAAAAAACGGGAGGCAACCGGGCGGAGCAACCAGGAGACCGGCCGTGGCCGCTCCGGCGTCGCCCGGCCAGAGGAGGAGCACCGCTGGCAGAACCCTAGGCGCCGAGTTCAAATTTCAAAATGAAATTTAAAAGGTAGAGAGAAGGGAGAGCTTCTGTCTCAACCCTAGGCGCCTGAAAAACTTTTGCCAGCAGCATCACAGCACCACTGTCTGCAATCTGCAATCTGCATCCCGACAACTACGGGTGAATCAGGCAACGGCATTACTTCAGCAACCCAGGACCATAGAACAAATAGCATGCTACAAGCCATGGGCAGCATGGATCCTGCTTTCCACAAGAGGATGCAGACTGGTCAACTCAAAATGTTTTAGCATCACAGCCCACAACCCATCATCAATGCCAACCCAAACCAGCAATACAGGCTCCACCATAACCAACATCAGCAGACCAAGCATCTGCTTCAATGCATCATAGCCAAAAAACCAGCAGAGCAGATGGTACTCATAAGCAACACAGCTCCTCCCAGCTGTAAATTCCATTATGGCAATGATACTGCACTAGCACCACATAACACAGCATGCCTCACATACTAGCTAATAGCACCAAGAGCATACTGAGGATCCATTGATCCAAGAAAAACAGCAAAGGAAAAGCCAGGCTAACAGCATTGACCAAGCCTGGGTTTACAAGCCAGCATGTCCTAATCGCACAGAATAAGACATGCCATTTCCGGGCTGTCCAGCAGAAGGGGCCTCACCAAGAAACGATAATCAGCATGATAGCTTGCACCACCACAGCACAGCCCCTTCAGCAGCCATCCGGCAGCTGATACAGCCAAAACAGAGATGGGACAGATCACACATCAATATCTGTCCACAAACCAGGCAATACTGCTGTGCCAGAGGCCCGAGCAATTCTACACCAGCAGAGAACCTGGCAGCAAAAGTCTCCACATGTGGATCAACACCTGCAGCAAAAACCAGGAGGAGAAACCCCCGACAACAGAATCTGCTACCATCCAACCAGATTCATCAACGACCGAATACAATCCTACTGACTAGCTGCTGGAGCCAAGATCAGCAAACCAGATATTATGTCAGACCCAAGACTTCCGTCCAGCCCCAGACAATCAAGCCCCACCTATGCCCAAATCCCTTGGGAAATGGTGTTACCACAGCAACATCACACCAGTCAGTGCCCAGCCAAAGCAGCTACTGTAAACTGCAGATTACCATCAGCATATCAGACTGGATCCTGCATCAGCAGCCCAGCAACTACATACAGGTACATCAACCCACCACATTGAATCGGGTAATTCAATACCAGTGTACAGCCTCATGAACCATCACGCACAGGAGACTGGTAGCTCCACATCCAGCAAATCCCTGGACACATGCTGCAACTCCAACAGCATACCTCATAAGGGCTCCACCCTCAATCAGCAACAACACTGCACATACAGCTTCACTGACCATCGGCAGGGAGGGTAATCCATCCGCAATCCGAATCAGAGCCTTCACAACAGAAGAATCACAGGGAAATGGAAGGAGCATCAGCAAAGCAAAACCAGTAGCCATGGGCAAAGCCAAGCACAACCCCAACAGCAAAGGACTGGGAGAAAAATAGCCCGCAAGAGGAACATTTCAGACACTCTTTTTTTCTTTTTTTTTGGTAAGTAAGTGATTTAGATTAACGGGAGAAAAATTTTACAAGCAATGGTTTATTTCCAAGTGTTTTACCGACTTGGGGATAAACCATTAACGCTAGGGCATGCCCCGAGCACATTGATACAACGAATGAAACCAACAGAGAAATAAAAATACTAGTAATCACTCAATACAATCAAAATGCTCCAACACCAGTAAAGCAATTTCTAAACAAACCATGCCAATCCATAGGCATAACCAAAAGTGGCAACAGGTATACATCAAGTCACCAACTGCTTCAGCAACATCGCCAGAATGGAATTCATGCCAGCCAAGGGCCATCACAGCTCCACTTGCTGAATCAAAACCGGGAAACCAGCTACAGCAACAGACAGTAGCACCAAAGGGGAACATTTTTCGCCATCGAGTAACAGAAGACACTCAATTATGAGGAGTCCTAGTTTTCTTGGGCACGGCTTTTCGCCGTCTCCTAGACTTGGACTGTTGCCAGGTTTCATCAGGCTCAGGCGAACCATTTTTTTTTGGTAAGTAAGTATTTTGGATTATAGGGAGAAAATTACAAAAACTATGATTTAACTCCAAGTATTTTGACTTAGAATTAAATCATAAAAAGTTAGGGCATACCCCGAGCAAACGGTACAACCGATAATACCAAAATAGCCTCTAAGAGGACAACGTTCAACAACAAAAAAAACAACATATGTAAACTGAAAATACATATACGCAAACACACTATCATCAACAGCGGGTGCAACGCGAAAGCAACACCGGGCTTCACCGGGATCAGCAGAGATGACCATCAAACCGCTCAGTGCACCAAATTAGCCTAGCAGCCATTCAGCAAAGGAAAGGAGCCCTGGCACCTACCCACTGCCATATAGCAGCTAAAGCATCAGCAGCTATACTTCAAACGAAGGAATAGCACCACGTGGCTACACGGGATATCAAGCATGCAACTGACTTCATCAGCACTGAATATCTATGCATCTATAAACCTGCTTCCATACATCTATAAAGCCAGGTAGAAATCCATGGACACAGAAGGCCACTCCCAGTCCAGAGCTGTGACCAATTCAAAGAGCAGAGGCCTCACCATCCATCAGATCCCCGATTCAGGACCACACATCAAACCCCAAACCAAGTTTCACCAAACCGCCAGTTCAAGAGCAACAAATCAGCACACAGAAATTACCAGCAGGGCCAGGATCAGCAGAACACCAACTGGAGGCAGCCAGTATACTACCAGTGCACCATACAATCCCATCAGCCCATCCAAGATCAGCAAAGGAAACAAATGGGATAAATCGAATACATCGGCATGGGATATCATCGGTGGCGCTTGATAGCAACAAACACAAGATGCTGAAACATCAAACATTGCAATCGCATCAGCAGAAAGACGCCAAATAAGATCAAGCCTACCAAGGGCCTCTTTGACATCTTGCATTCGTCTTCAATCGAGAGAAGAGGAAACAGCAACCAAGAAATGCAACACTGGGACCAGCTGGATCGGTGTAGACAGCAAAAGGAGTCGCGCGAAAGAAAGATCAATAGCAGCTTCCTTCATCAACAGTAGGTAGGATTCCATGTATAACCATCAGAATCTACCAACACAAGACAGCAGCTCACAATAAGAGTAAATTGAGAGACTCTGCCGAAGAAGTGGGCAACTGTAATAAACACCAACTACAACCACTTTAGAGTATCAATCACAAGTGGCAATACGGTGACAGCATAATAGAAGGGCTTTACAGCAACTCCTACTTCAGAAGCGTCACTTCACAGCAAATTCAGAAACAAGCACAGCCCACAAAACACTCCACAGGACAATTCCATTTGCAGCCACATCTCCTGCACACATAAGCCAAACAGCAGCATCCCACCATCATGCACAACCCAAAAAAACCAGGTACTGCACCTACTGCAGTAGTTATCAGGAATGAGGTCGCCGCGCCTTCTTGGAGGCAGATTTACGTCGTCTGCGATCAGCAGCCACTCGTTCCCACCCATTTATAGCCTGCCGAGCAAATAGCTCATCCATGTAACGTTGGCGATCGTCATAAACATCCTCATCACTAGCAATAGGATTCGCAGAGGACTTAGCAGGGCCAACACTACAACCAGAATCCATGGAAACAGCCACTAAAGGATCGGAAATCACATCCGAGCAAACTGTATCAGGGACCCGCGATGGCATAGGTCGATGAGCATTTTCAGCTGGAGCTACAAAACCATCACCAGATGGATCATAAAGGCACAATTCAGGAGAAGAAGCAACCTGGGAGTATTTACAGACGATCCGCGTAATAGACTCTGGTGTAGAAACATCAACCCCAGGAGTCAGGCACATCACACTAGCCAAATTCCTAGCAGGAGGCCTATCAACCTGGCTAATGGCCACCAGGTCACAACGCTCCGGTTTGGGAGGGGACATGGGCAGAGTATGGACCAATCCACGCTCCAAGATACAGGGCATCACTGCCCCTGCCATTGAATCCTCATAGTCCTCAACCGGACAGCCAGGCAAGGGGCACGAGCTGACATCAGGAAATTCAGATGGAGCCTTGATCAAGGAAACATCTACTGACTTGACCAAAGAGTACTTGCGGGTGATCCGCGTGATAGACTCCGGAGTAGAGTCATCGACCCCAGGGATTGGGCCAAACTCCACAGAATTAGCTACTCCGTTTGACCCGGCAGCATGATCAGCCACATTCTGAGCACCTTCATCCAACTCAGGGTGCTCAGAATTAGTGTTAACATTAGCAAACTTGACACTCATGGACCCAGAATGAGCCTCATCAATCTCATAAACATCTCCAACTAAACCTGAGGAGCACTCTGCATAGGTAGTCGGGATAGGACCGGAATCAATTAGATGGGCCGGCATTGAAGATACCAACCCACGTGCTAGGCAATCATCAGTGGCAGGATTACACGTCTGCTGATCCAAAGCATTAACATAAGAAGCATCAGCATTCCTGACATCCAACACAGGGTGTTCAATGTCGGTGGCAACATTAGCAAGCTCTTCATTCATGGACCCAGAATGAACCCCATTCATGGACCCAGGCTCGGGCGAACCATGATCTCCGCCCACTGTAGAGTCTCTCTGATCCTGTCTCTGCGAAGGGATTTGAGAAACAATACTTTTTTTTTGGTAAGTAAGAATTTTGGATTAATGAGAGAAAAAATTACAATACCTATGTTTTATCTCCAAGTATTTTGACTTAGAAATAAAACACAAAACGCTGGGGCATACCCCGAGCAGACTTTTTTTTTGGTAAGTAAGTATTTTGGATTAACGGGAGAAAAAATTACACAACTATGTTTTATCTCCAAGTTTTTTGACTTGGAAATAAAACATAAGATGCTAGGGCATTTCCCGAGCAACCGGTACATCAGATAATACCAAAAAGCCTCAAAGAGGACACCGTTCAATCAGAAAACAAAATATGTAATATGAGTTTATATATTAAATCAATGGACAAAAAGCGACACAAGTGCTGCGTCAAACTATTCGCCGCAATCAACACGCGAGATCGGTCTTGAAGATCTTTGGATCCGCCTGAGATCGATTTCAAGCCAATACAGAACCACTTGGCAATGGCTCACACCATGCCTCGGGAATTCCATCAGCCATTTCAGCTCCAAACAAGGCGGGAGCAAAATTGGATGCAAGTTGCACACCAGCCAGGCGGAAGGCCGCCAAATGCATACGCAACTACCATTATACACAAGCTCAGTGCAACAAATCAACAGGCAACATCCACAGCCTGCATAACAGCATCACTGGAGAGTAGGATCACCAAAAACCAGCAGCACCAGATCTACAAACCACACTAGGATCACTGGAATGGAGCATCGTGCCCAGATAGAGCATCAGGAGCGGACAACAACCGGTTTGCCCACAACAGCGAAGGCTCCACCAAGTCTTCAACGATCCCTTCAGCAGAAAAACCAACAAAACAGCATCTAACTAGGCCACCACTGTCATATCACAGTAAGACCCTAACCTGGCAACCCAATCAAGATTCTTTGATGAGCAAAGGCGAAACCGGATCGTAAAGAAACCAACACCCGGAGTCGCAAGTCCAAGCCAATACAACTAGGTCGAACACAGCAACCCAAATTGCAATGCACATGAGCGAGCGGCAGCCAGGCACACACACCGGTAAACAGGGCATAAGATCGCATCGAGCATCCCGGCCACAACCAAAGACAGAGCACCAGCCTGACAAAAAAAAAAAAAAACCACAAGGCACCAGCAACAATGCCTCGAAACTCATATGGTCAAAAGCTGATGCTCAAACAGAGGCAGCACTTAATTCAGCAATGAACAAGCGCCAGTCCCTACTTCAGCAAAGCTCCACAGCAAAGCCGACTGCCCCCACAACCCCAATAGCGAGTAGCAGTTGCAACTGCCAGTTAGCCAGTCCTAGCAACAGGCAATGCAAAACAGAAGGTCATCACACAGCGCCAATGGGATCAGCCAACAAAGGGTCATCAACCATTGTAGCCAAAGCATAATTGTTGCAAAGCAACAACAGCACAAACTGGCTGAATTAGCCAGAAAATAGCAATCCAACGGACTGCACACAATCACCACTAAAAAGCAGCGACCAGGCTAGGCACTACCTCAGTCAAGAAGAAAATTCAGCATCCAAAAAGTACCATAGCCAGCATCTCATCCCTCAGCCGAAGAGTCCCAGTCCATAAACACACAGGCTCCCCCAACCCAATCAACAAATGGGAAACACAGCCAGAGAGCATTCAGAGCAACACCAGGGTGCAAACGGCTGCAACAATTCCTTCAAGAAGAGATAGCAGCCCACAGGAAACCCACACAACCACTAGGCAATTTCGGAACTACCTACAATTGCAGGTTGGAGACAACACAGAGACTATCCCAAACGCAGGATCCCGCCTCAAATGCAGACAGTCATCGCATCCCATCAAGCTGCGAACAGACAGGGGCATCACCATACAAGAAGGAAAAATAAGCAACCAATAAAGTCCTCAGCCAGCTCTTCGCCCCTCAGCCAAAGTGTCTCGACCCAAATACGCCCGGGTTCCCCCAACCCATCTAACAAGAGGAACACACAGCCAGAAAGCAATCAGAGCACCGCCACAGAACCAATCGACTGCAACAATTCCATCGAGATCAGACAACCGCCCGCCGAGATTTCAACACACCGAAGCTCAAGACTCCAAGCCACAGCAGAAATCAGTAAAAGGAAGGACCTCACCGCAACCGAAGGGAAGCAATCAACCAATCAGAGCTTCGGCCAACTCTTCAGTACCCCTCCAATCAGTTCGAAACCAGAGCTGTACGGCATCCCCAAACCGTCCAGCAAGAGCGAACACTCAAGAGGAAGAATATCAGAGCAGCAGCACAGCCAATCGGAAGCACCAGAACCTTCGAGGAGCACAGGAGCCAACCAAAATTACAAAACAGCCACGCAATCGAACAAGCCAGAATCTCTAGAATCCCAGCCTAGTCTTAACGCAGACCCAAGAGTGAACCGATTAGAAACCGAGGGGCCAGCCAAGAGACCGGCTGGTAGTGACACCACCCGGCCAGAGGAGGCAAAGCCCTAAGGCCACGTACAAGACGCGCGAAGAAAAGAGGGCCAAGCGAACTAGCCAGGACAGAGAAACTACACCGAAGCGAGCAGCAGATGAGAAGGAGAAGGGGGGGGGCCGGGCGAAGCATCCAGGAGGCCGGCCGAGGCCGGCACTGGTGCGGCCAGAGGATGAGCGCCGCAACGCCGAGATTCAAATTCAAAATTTGAATTCTAGAGAGAAGGAGGAGAACCTCTCTCTACGGGCTTTGAATTCTCCAAAAATAATTGACCCCGAGCAGACGGTACATCAGATAATAATAAAAAGCCCTGGGAGGACAACGTTCAAGACATGATATGACATATCAATCATAAAAAATATGAAAAATATGAACCTGTGACCGCCAATCGGAGGCGTGCATAAAGCCAACTTCCTTTGATCATCGATCGGAGGAACCTGCAAGCAATGCCGCCTCACCGTGATCGACCAACCCCATGTAACCGATGGGCAACAAAAACCTACTCGCTTGGGGAGCACTTACAAGCCGAGATCATCAGCTTTGCAGAAGCGCCGGAGACCAAGTGACCACCGGCAATTCAAACCAGCGATAAGCACCACCCAATTCAAGCTGCTGCTGAACTCTACACCTGCGGGTCGGCAACATTTAATTCCAGCATTTCCAGAAGATAGCAGCAAGGAAAGACAATTCGTTACTGCCGCGTTCCAACAAAGACTGCAAGCCAAAAACTGCTGTGTTTGCCAATTTCAACACAGCAAACAGAATTCGCAACCTTTTTTTTTTTTTGGTAAGTAAGTGTGTATTTTGGATTAAAGGGAGAAAAAATTATAAAAACTATGTTATAACTCCAAGTTTTTTGACTTGGAATTAGAACATAAGATGCTAGGGCATACCCCGAGCAACTGGTACATCAGAGAAATACCTCAAAAAACCTCAAAGAGGAACGATCTAACTGAAACAAAAAAAGCTCACTGTCATTATACATAAGCAGGAGCAAAAACAGTGACTCCCGAAACGAACGGATCGACAACATCCGAACGCCCCGCAACAACTTACTACATCAAAACTAATCTGCCAGCATCCTAGAGGTACCCCTAGTATTCCACCAGTAGGAAGCAACTGGCAGCTGCATCACACCCACCACATATACCAGCATCGATTTCAGCCAGCAAGGGCACACCACAACGCTGCCGCCCCAAACTTTACATCCAGCAGGTTGCAATCTTTCCAGAACAAAAACACATGGCAACTACTAATGCACACAAACGTTACAACCAACAGAGATGGCAGCCTCAGTAGGACAGAACGTCCATCTCAGGGGCATCTGATTAACCACAGCAACGAGGTTGAATTTGCCAGCAACCAGCAATTCGGCAATCTTACAGGCAGCATATCCACCAACCTCAAAAGCAGTAACATTCAAGCATCAGCAGGGACCAAAGCAGCATCACGTTCCTCCAGAGAGTACACCTCAACTTCAGCAGAATACATGGCAAAAACCTACTTTCCAATGAGCCACCAGCCACAGGCGCAGCTTCAGCAGCAAAGTGACACCCGACATCAGAAACCCACATCAAGTTCCCAATTCAATCCCAGGAGATGGCCGGGACAGGCCGTCTTTGCATGGCAGAAGAACGGCCCAACCAAAAGCCTACAGCGTGAGCATTCCAAATCCAACAACAACCCTTCACCAGAACTAGCATTGCAGAGCGATTAATCGCGGCAAATTCATCGAGAACAAGCATTACGTAATCAAGACAGCAAAGGACTAACCCTTAACGCAGCTGGCCCACATCAGATCGAGACTAGGCATCGCACCACATTATGGCGCGAGCAGACAGGCACCATCACAACAAGAAGGAAATTTAGCAACCAAAAGGTCCTCGGCCGGCTCTTGACCCTCGGCCCGAAGTGTCCCGTCCCGATCCGTAAACGCGGGCTCCAACCCAACCAACAAGTGGGACACACGGCTTGAGAACAATCGGAGCAGCGCCACGGGACATTCGACCGCATCAATTCCATCGGCGGTGACATCGACAACAACCTACCGAGACCTTAGCAATCCGAAGCTCAAGACGCCAACCCACATCGAAATCAACAAAAGGAAAGACCTCACCGCAAGAGGAATCTATCGTCAATCAGATCTTGGCCAGCTCTTGATACCTCGCCTAACAGATTCGGATCCATAGCTGCCACGGCATCCCCAACCCGTTCAACAGAGCGAATACTCAAGAAGAGGAACATCGGGCGGCAACAAAGACAATCGGTTGTGCCAGATCCTTCGAGAAGCTCATGAGCCGACAAAAGCTACAGACATCCTCGTAGACGAAGAAGCCTGAAGCACCAGGAAGCAAGGCCCTAAGGCATCGCACAAGACGAGCGAAGAGAAGAGGGTCGCGCAAACGAGCCCACATCCATGCCGAGCCCTCAAAGGGAGACGGCGAAACCAGGACAGAGGTCTGGAACCGAAGAGAGCAAGAGATGAGAAGGAGAGAGGGGGGCGGCCGGGCGAGGCAACCAGGGGACCGGCTGTGGCCGGCACCGGTGCCGCCCGGCCAGATGAGGAGCGCCGCAGTGCCGAGATTCAAATTTCAAAATGAAATTTGAAAATGGAAGAGAGAAGCGAGAGCTTCTCTCTCTAGGCGTGAGGCTAATAATTCGTGGTGTTTTCAGAATTCGTGGTGTTTTCAGAATTTACAACCTTCCACATAGAGATAGAAAGGGAGCACCTCAGGATCGAAACATATCTTTGGCGGCACATCTAGCACATCAATGCGGTGGCGAGAGGCAAAAACAGTGACAAGTCAGCTTTATACCCAGCACACCCATGCGGAATTTAAGCCGACCAATAGGGAGGAGATGGAACAACATACTCCAAAGTTCACAATCCATCCGAGGGATAACAAAAGTCATATGCGAGAGGCTGCTGCAGCATTTTCAACAGCCGAGTGGGCATTACCACCCCCATGAAGCAAAGGTAACATACGGTGAGATTTCTGAAGAAATCGAGGCGGTGACTTAATGGCGGTCAAAGCAACAGCATTTTCTCTACTATTAATGACTTTTTGTAAGTATCTTTACTATTATCGGCAAGAGCAGCATTCCGTGCCAACAGCGGCGGCGGGGACCCATCGAAGGCTGCTATTCAAGAGCAAAAAGGCGGTAAGGTTGCGGCATACAACACACCATCAGCCAAAACCAATGTAGCTTCAGACAGGCATTTCGCCATCCATCTGCGCCGAGATGATGGAGCCCAACAATCAGCAAATTGAATGGCCTTAAGACAACAACCAATATCACCATAGCTAGATCCCGGCTAATAAGCATAAAGCAAGAGATAATGGCAACAATAGCGATTCGATCCATCCATCCGGCTCGCTAAGGGTGAAAGCAGCGACCATGCCCAATTACACCAGCCCACTACAGCGATTAACTCCAACCACTAACCTGTCCGGGAAGGTGAGGAGATAGCTCAAGAAGTTATCTCGCTAAGAAGGATAATTCCTCTTGAATAACTCAGCGAGAAGACGGCGGCCGCAAAAGCAAACATACATATGACAAATCCCTCAGCATACCAAAGGGACCAAGGATCATCATACAAGAATAAACAAAAGAGATAATGGAGGAGTGTTGGCCAACAGTAGAGGTATCATACTCCAGAGGTATCATACTTAGGCCCAAAAGTGGCTCCTTCTCAGCAGGATTCCTGGCAGCCTGTAAAGTCTCGTAGGAATCGGAAATCTGCGTCCAAAAACACTAAGGGTTCCCAAGTTTAAAGGGTTATGGATGGTCCTATGGTTTGGGATCGGGCTGTCTGAGGTTTCTCTCGGCTGTTTGGATCTTTGTTGTTCTCTCCTGTAGGCTGGTTTGATCCTCCTGCACTTTTGTTCTGGGTTGAATTTTGACTAGAGTTGGATGGAGTCCGTTGGACTTTTTGATGGAGTCTGTTCGAGATCTTGCCTCTGCAGCTGTTGTTGAGGGGCAAGCTTTAGCGTTATGCTGGAGGCTGATTGGGGATTTGCTCTGCCAGGGACAAGCTCCTCTCTTGTCTGTAGCTGATGCGGTGTGGTCTCTAACCAGTAATCATGATGGATTGCAGTAGGCATCCGTTAGAATGTAGCTGCTAATGGCTATTTGCATGGAATTTCTAATGCTTACATGGAATTGATGTAAGCTGGTTTGATCTTTTCCCACTTGTGTGAGAACATTTGCTTTGCCTTGTTGGTGGTGGCAACTCATGTGCTGGGGCCTGGGTTGGCAGTTTTGCTCCCCCTTGCTGATGCGTCCATCTCTTTCCACTGCTGGATCATAAATACTGGTTTTGATGATGCTGCCTTTGGCAGCTCGTGTTTTTGGGCTTACTTCCGAGAGAGTGGCGATGAGCTTGTGGTTTTGCTGTATGGTGTGCTGGCAGATTTAGAGTGCTGCTCCTGCTGACCATTACAGTATGCTGATGCTTAGTTGTTGGTGCATGTGATGGTTGGTCCTCAGAATGCTCCATGCCCCTTGCTGTGCCCGTTGTGATTGAGCTTTGATGCTGGTGTGGGATGGGCATTTTTGGATGCCAATCTGAATGGCAGTTGAACTGGCAGTTGTTGGGCAATTCTGCATGGTTTGCCTTCTGCTTCGCTAGGGTAGTTCCTTGCAGCTTGACCCGAAATTGCTGGTTAGGCGCAGATGCTTCATTTTTGGCAACTGTTTGTTGTTGAATTGCTGATGAAATTTTGGTGATGCATACTTGCTGCACTGATGCTGTGTAGTTGGCCAGTGCTGCTGTTTGGTAGTTCTTTTTTTTGGTAAGTAATTAATTGCATTAAATAAATAAATAAAATGTACAATCAGCTATGTTTTTTACCAAGTATTTTTCCGACTTGGTAAAAGCGACATAGGTAAGGGAGACCCTAAAACCATGACAGTAGTCATTAAAAACATGAAACCAGTATCGAGGACGGCCCTCCACCTAATGAACTCCAGGGACTGTAATTCGCTCCTGCCAGAGGATCCTGGGAATGATAACACCACTTCATCGTCCCATGCACTCCGGAAGAAAAGAGAAAAGGCCCGCCGGAAAAAGGTGAGCAAAAGCAACTCCGTCCCAAAGAAGCAATCCAGCCAATTACGATCAGATACGCACTCCGAATTCCGGAGTTCACGAGAGCTCCGGAAAAATAACAGTGAACAAAAGACACTCCGTCAACCAGTGCATCCTGAAAGAAAAGAGTGGAAGCTCTCATGGCAAAGGAGAGCGAATGCAACTCCGTCCAAAGCCACTCCATCCAGTGTCACACCATCCACAGTGTGCAGGACACTCCGTCCAAGCCACTCCGTCAAAATCAGTCCGTCCCAAGTCAGTCCGTCAAAAAGCCGGAAAAAAAGAAGCACTCCAGCCAAGCGCGAACAAGGACGCCCTCCGGAAACGGAGTTCACGAGAGCGCCGGATACAACAGCGAACAAAAAGCCAGTCCGGAAACCGGAGCACCCACGAAACAGTAACTGAGTTCGTAGAATTTTTTTTTTTTGGTAGTTCATCGTGCCGATTGTGCCGAGTTGCTGTTGCTGGCTCTGTGAGATTGATGCTGAGCCTGCTATGTGGAAATTTTGGGTGATGCTGGTATATTTCAGAAGCTGGTTGACTCGGGGTGCAGGGGGTTGGCAAGCGACGCCTCCCCTCTCTGTTGTGTTGTAATATTTTTAAATCTCTATAGGTTTTGTAGAACGTTGGCCTCTTTGAGGTTTATCATGTACCTCCGATTGTACTAGTTGCTCGGGGTATGCCCCAACGAGTTATGTTTTATCCCCAAGTCAAAATACTTGGTGATAAAACAGCGATATTATAATTTTTTTCTCCCATTAATCCAAAATACTTGCTTACCAAAAAAAAAAACGTAGAGGAGCCCCGCTCCAATGGCCAATCCACTAGCAGCTTTTATTTACATCCGAATAGATACCATCAAAGGGCCAAGGCTCCCGGGGAAGCCTTGGGTTTTTTGGGTTTTTTCTTTTTCCGTGATTTTGAAGGTGTCCAAGAGTCACACTCTAGGGCCAACGCCTTATTGACGCTTAAAAATTTCTCAGTGGAGTAAACAATGGGCCGACCCACTGAAATTTCAGCAGGAGATACACCAGGTTTTACAGATTCGGAACCCACATGCTTGAAAGAATCCAAGCCATACTTTTTTGTTATACGTCGAATAGAGATAGGAGTACACTCACTATCTGTATCAGTTTTGGGGCCCGACCTTTTGGGGAGCGCAGTAGGGGGGCCTCCCATCCTATCAGTTGCATTTGAAAGGCAAACCGATCGGCCGGGAGCTAAGGACAGCAAAAAGGAATCTGATGTCGAAGGAGCTGAAACCAAATTGGCCTCCTCATCATCAGGAGAGGGATGGTTGATCACAGTGGGATCAACCACCGTGCCAAGAACATCCACATGGCCCACTTCGGAGGACAGCCTACAGAGCAACCTGGCATCTCCATCATCCACAAAATTCATTTGATCAGGATCTAGCCCAGGACCACGGATCACATCAGCAGATTTTTGATGAGTACATGGATTAGGGTATGCTGAATAGGTAGCCTAAGCAAGAGGCCGCTTATTCAGCTGGGAAGAAACAGGAGACTTTGAATTACAGGTGGTCGAATTGGGGTCATCCAAGGAGTCCAACACAGAGGCCACTGATGCAGTACACACCTCCAATAATGGTTGGACCAAGCCGGACACCGAAGGTTGGTTTATCACAGTTTTTTTTTGGTAAGCAAGTATTTTGGATTAAAGGGAGAAAAAATTACAAATTTGATATTTTATCGCCAAGTAATTTGACTTGGGGATAAAACATAACCGGCTGGGGCATACCCCGAGCAACAAGTACATCCAAAGGTACATAACAGCCTCTAGAAGGCTAACGTTCTAAAAAGTCTACAAAAGTTGAAAAATATAAGATCATAACCCTCAGGGAAAGCGCCGCTTTTCAACCCCTGTGACCAAAATGCGAAAATCCAGATCTGAAATTTCAAACAATAACTGTTCCAGCAACCACAAAGGAGCCGGCACCTTCTAAATCAGCAAACACCAGCACGTCCGGGCAGCAGAGCCAAGAAACAACCCCATCCCAGCCAATTTACAGCTAGTATTGATGCTGTTCTGCATCGGTTCCAGCAAGACCGAGAGTTGCCCCAAGATTACCAAAGCCCACAACACCAGCAGATGGCTCCAACTGCAACCATTATCCCGCATGGTTTACGTCTGGCTTAAGCAAACAGCAAACAGCTGTCCAGAAAAACTTCAGTGCTCACCCGACAGCCATGAGTATAATAGGCAATCTCATCATTCTTCAGCAGCACTGCGCCACAGGACAGCAAAGATGCAAAGAACTAAGAGTTGCGGCTCCTTCAACATCTTGTTAATGCAGGCAGGCCAACTGAATTTAGCATCATAACCACCCCCGCCAAAAATGATAGCCGAACCAGCAAAACCTCATCAGCCAAGATCAAACCCCTCACTCCACAAAGAGAGTGCCAAAATAGCAGCATTGAAATTGTGCCAACCAACTCCATCAAGGCCATTGACCAAAAACTAGTAGCATCAAATGCACCAATAGTGCATTAGAAGAATCAGCATGACATTCACACCGGTCCCTACTGTCAACAGCAGAAATCAGCAGCAATAGGAGCATCAAATGAAAACAGACAAAATATGCACCATGGATAGGAAAACATCACAGCCGCCAAACTGAATTCATCATAACCACCTCCTACAAAATCCACACAGCAGCTATAGTAAGAGGCCACTGTAAGAACAGAACAGCTTCAGCAATAGGCCTTAGCCCATCAGCAACAGAGCGCCACCAGCAAGATCAGCCATTCCAGCATCCACATCCAAGAGTCAACCGAGAACCATCGCCAGCTTCAATCAGCTGTAGGCATCTACAACGGTGCACCAAATCAGCGGCAAAACCTACAGCAACCAAATTGAGAGAGCTTCCAATCCAAAGGCAGCAGAAGCAGGGCCACTACACATTGCAGATTCAGCATCATCCGGCCGGCAACCAAGGACATCTAACCCCAACACCATCACCAAAAAGCAACTTCCACGGGTACCCAGTATTAGCACCCAAAGCAAGAGCATGGTACCAGCCCAGCTTCAACCACCTGCGGAATGAAGACAGCAACCCATCCCTCCTGCAACCTCTGCAAAAGGTTCTAGCAGCAGCCATCGGCTTCATGGTCTTAACCAGCACAGCCATAGAATCCAGCAAGCCATCACCACATGCGGGATATTTGATAATCATGGTTCAACAGACTTTGTTTTTTCTTTTTTGGTAAGTGCATGGTTCAACAGACATCGGACAGCAAACCAAAGAAAGTAGCAGGGTCCAATGATCATCCGGATGTAGCAAGAATCAAGGCAACAACAACTTGGTACCAGCAAAACAACTTCTCATAACCAAGTATCCTAGAAACCGATGACATCACAAACCTTTTACATATGTATATAGCAAACAGGTCCGCTCTACATGATTCAGCAATTCGTCCCACAACGCACCACCAAAGGTAGGCCGAACCAGCAATACCGGCACCATCCCAAAACCAGCATCAGCATAAAAACCGAACAACGCCTACCATAAGACACAACAATTCGTTCACTGTCCGCACCACCACTAACAGAACGTTGCCAACCAGCCATCACAACAGAATGTCCACAGCAGTCATAAAGATACAGCTACCAACATTTGTAAAAGGGCTAGAATTCATCCAACACTTCATCAGCAGGTCCCGCACAAATCAAATTTGTGAGATAGCACCAGATTTCCAGTGTGCTACAACAATGTAAACACAGCCATATCAAAGCCCCAACAGATCAAGAACAAAGTAACCAACATAACAACCCCGAGCCCAAACTGGGCAAGTCATATGCATAATCAGCTTCAGGAGGGCTCCAGCTTGAAAACCAGAACAACCCCAATTCATTCTACATTTACAGGATGCCACCCGTCCAGATCCAATCCAACAACATCACCCAACAAAGGGAATACTAGCCTCTCAAAAGGCAACCACCACGATCACAGCAAAGGAAAGAAAAGTACCGAGCTATAGCGCCAGACAGAGAAGAGGCAAAAGCCCCAGATTCATTTTTTTTTATGGGACTGGGGGAGACAGAGCTGATGGAGGGGGGGAAACAAAAAACAGAGCTGATAAACAGCCCAGAAGTGGATAACAACGGCAAGCAGGGATCAACCAAAGCATAAGCGGGCACCTAGCACCCCTGAGGGTCAAGATTCACAGACTCCAAGGGGGAGAAGCGCCACTAGGAACACAAAAACCCTCCAGATGAGGGCATCCGGGAGGCAAGGTAGGCTACAGGCCAAGTAGCAGCATTTTATTTTTTATTTTATTTTATTTTTTATTTTATAAACCCCATCGAATCCGAGTCGGCCTATAGTCAGCCCAATTTGGAGCCGCGATGGTCATTAATTTAAGCCTCACAATATCGACCACCAAAGAGAAGAGACGAGAGGAGTCTTGGGGAGGAGATTTTTTGAAAATTTGATTATTGCGCTCCTTTTATATGACGTAAACCGTGGCGGCCAGAAACAAGCGTTTAGAGACAGCCAGGAGGCTTTTTCCTTTCCAACGAGAGGCAGCCCAGGATATATTTTGATGCCAGTCAGGGTAGGGCCAGTGAATACCAGAATATCTTTGGATATTATTCCATAAGGTTCTGGAGAATGGGCAGGAGAAGAAAAGGTGGTCGAGGTCTTCATCACCCGTGTTGCAGAGAATGCATCTGGGTGAGAGGTTAGGGATATAATGGAGATGGTCAATGGCATTCAATTTGCCCTTAATGGCGAGCCAAAGGGTAAACGCGTGGGAGGGAATATGGAATGGGCCCCACACCAGAAGAGCCCAACAAACCTTAGGTTTGGGAGGATGGAGGAGAGAGTATGCGGACTTAGTCGAGAAATTGCCATTGCGAGCCCCGGCCCATCACAATGAGTCTTTTTGATTGCTGCAAGGAGGGTTGTTCGGCATATTCAAAGCAAGGTGGGACACCTCCGTGTCGAAAGGGTTAGGCCAGTTCCATCTGTTGTCCCTGATAATGGCATCAACCTTCACATCCCAATGTAGACCCGAGACAAGGCGAGTTCGGTTGGAGCTCACTTCACTCAGGGGGCCAAGGGGGTGCCAGTTATCGTGTCAGAGGAAAGTATCAGAGCCATCCCCAATGTCCTTGACAGAGTAGGCACGCATAAAAAGCCAAAGTTTCATAATTTTGTGCCAACTACAAGGGGCCGATGCCGGCACTTTAATGGTCCAAATGCACCGGTCTTTGATTCTGTTTTTGTATATCCATGGAGTCCAAGCAGAATTCGGATCTTTAGTTAGGAGACGCCATAGAAATTTGCAGTTAAGAGCCTTATTCTGATCAATTAAGTTCTTGATGCCCAACCCTCCTTCAATTTTGGGGCAACATATGTCATGCCAAGCCACTTTAGCATTGACTCTGCCATCAGAAAACCCGTTCCAAAGGAAATGTCGCAAGATGCGATCAATTGCCTTAAAAACGGATTTGGGAAGAATAAAAAGAGAAGCCCAATAAAGGTGGATAGAAGAGATAATGGAGGCAACGAGTTGCAAATGCCCGCCAAAGGAGAGCCATCTATTCCTTCAGGATTTGATTCTCTTTGTGATTCTTTCGGTGAGAGATTTGCAATCAGAAACCGAAAGCCTAGTGGTGATCAAGGGGACCCCCAGGTATCTGATAGGGAGTTTGCCCAACTTGAATCCCAAGCTTGCAGTAATATCCTGGCGAAGAGTGGAATGCCTAGAACATATGAATATTTCACTTTTGTTCGGATTAGCGGATAGGCCAGAAATAGTATGGAATTCATTGAGGCAGTCCTTGAGAATCAGAGTAGATTTGGTATTGGCATGGGAGAATAAGAGGAGGTCGGGTCATAGAGAGAGACGCTCTCTTCTCTCTCTACTTTTTCAAATCGTCCCGCGTGCGATTTGAGCTATCGTCTCCGTCAACCATGGCCGATCACCTCGAGCCTTTTTCGGGCCTTCTTCCGGTCGCCTCTTCCCCTGTCCCCACATCATCTCCTAAGGCTTCGTTGTCTTCGGCACCATCTCCTTCCCTCCCAGAAGGTCAGTTTTCAGGCGACCCGAAACCTAAGGGCTCCGTTTTCGTCTCCAATGGCCCTGTCAAAAGCTCCTCAAGTTGGGCTGAAATTGTACGCAAAGATAGTCGTGAGGAGCGAATGGAGCTGAAATTCTTTCCTTCGGTGGCCGGTGGGGATGCTTCGTCCATTATCTCTCCTCCGCAAGATGTCATTGACCAAGGACAGGCTTTCTGGCGCTTCTCTCTGGTTGGATATTTCTGTGACTCTCCCCCTCATTTCTTGGCGGTCAAAGCCATTGCAAACAAAATTTGGGCCAGATTCGGTCTCACTCACTCTGCTAAGAACGATGACGGTTACTTCTTCTTGATTCTCATCGCAGGAGATGTTGGAAAAATGTCTTCTTGCTGGCCCTTGGACCATGGCTGGAAAGGCGATTTTCCTCAAATCTTTGGGCCAGGGATGCATCTTAATAAGGATGAACATAAACTCTTTCCCATCTGGGTCAAGCTCCTCAATCTGCCGATTGAGTATTGGACTCCGGCCGGGCTCAGCTGGGCGGCGAGTGCTGTAGGCATTCCTCTCCAACTCGACCCCCGAACTGCTCATATGGAGAATATATCCTTCGCAAGAGTCTGTGTGGAAGTGGGAGTCGATGGGCCATTTCCCAAATGGTTCACCATTAAAGCCAGACATGATTCGGATCCCATTGGATGGTCCTGAGGAGGATGGGGCTCCCTCTGGGTCCATGATAGATGGGCCTGCTATTGTTGTCACTAACGCTGACCACTCAGTATTGGATGTGGGGGCTCCGTTTGTGGCTGATCATGCTGCCGGTTCTCCTCATCGGCCGCTAATAAGCACTGGGGTCGATGGAGATGCGATTTCAGATGAGCTTGGTCTTAATCCTGGCGTCAATGGTTCTACTCCGGAGTCTATCACGCGGATCGTCCGCAAGTACTCCCTGGTAGATGTTGTAGATGGTTTATTGAACAAGGCTCCATTTGAATTCTAAGAAGTCAGATCGATCCCCTTGTCTGGCTGCCCAGTTAAGGGCTCTGAGGCTTCAGTGGCTGAAGCAGAGATGATCTGTGACTCGGGCCGTGGATTGGAGCTCGCTCTGCCAAATGTGGATCCTTATGCTGGTGATCCATTGTCTGATGATTATGGCATTCTGCAAAGCCCTGATCATCACCTGCCATGTTGCTCTAAGGCTTCTTGTGCACCAGTGGGACCCTCTTCAGGGTATGTGGCTGCGGTGCAGGGCTTATCGCCTTGTAATCCATGTTCTGGGGATCCTGCGGGACTTGCTAATCGATCTATTTCGAGTCCGGCCCCTGTTATTGGATGCTCGTATATGAATTCTGAGCCTTTAGTGTCTGTTTCCATGGATTCTGGTAGTGGAGGTGGTCCTGCCAAGTCCTGTGCGAATCCAGTTGCAGGTGATGTGGATTATGACGATCGCCAACGTTATATGGATGAGCTATTTGCTCGACAGGCTATTAATGGATGGGAACGAGTGGCTGCAGATCGCCGTCGGCGTAAATCTGCCTCCAAGAAAGGCCGGCGTCCTCTTTCCTGATAATTGCTGCAGCAGGTTTGTCTGCCATGTTTCTGGCAGTTGAGGCTGTTGGGTCATGGATCTGTACCAGTCCAATGGCCATGAGGCTTATCTATAGACTTTGCATTAATTAGATTCAGCTGCCTGCTTCAGTAGTGCATTTGGATGGATATACGTGCAGCTGTGAAATTAGCTGATGTACTCTTCGATCCTGTGTGCTGACTTAGATGCTGATGTTGATGCTGGAATATGCTTGTTGTGTTCCAGTAGTCTGGGCAGTTGCTAGTATGCTTTATGCTGTAGCTGGGCCCAGATCCATGACCCAGATGCACCGCAAGTGGTGTTAACCGTGAATTGCGCTGCTGTTCTGTTGGGTTTTTCCAATGATGATGTATGGCAGGCTGTGGTTGCTGCCTGTCGTTCTGATGCACTACGAGTGTGTTGAGCCATGTGTTGGTGCCTGCTAATGCACTGGCCCGGTTGGTGTACTGATGTGATCTCAGCTACTGGCCTGATGTTGGGAGATGAAGTTGCTGCTGGATTTTGTGGATGCTTGGTGGGAGCCAACGCTGATGTGCTGGGCAGTTGCCATTTTGTCCTATGCTGTAGATGGGCTCGGATGCACCGCTATAATTGGCACGGTGTTGTTTCAGGCTGAACTGCAAGTTGATCTTGCTATGTTGTCGAGTGCCTGCTCTTGTGTATCTTCATATTATATTTTGAACATTGTCCTCTTAGAGGCTATTTTGGTATTTTCTGATATACCGGTTGTTCGGGGTATGCCCTAGCATTTTATGTTTTATTTTCAAGTCAAAACACTTGGAGATAAAACATAACTTTTGTAAATTTTTTTCTCCCGATAATCCAAAATACTTACCAAAAAAAAAAATGATTCGGATCCCATTGAGGTAATGGTGGAGTATAGCTGGCGGCCTATCAGATGCAGTCGTTGCCGTTTGTTGGGGCATGATGAAGATCAATGCCGTCCCAAGGATGCTAAGCCTCCATCCGGTATCTCCCGTTCCAAATCTCTCATTTCTGCTCCTATGGTTAATGTCCCACTGGCCTCAACATCTTGCCATGGGACCGTGGATGCTGTTTGTGCCCCTTCTGTGTCTTCCCCCCCTCACCCAATTGATGCCCAGAAAGTTGCTGTGGGCCAAAGGGGTTGTGGTGGAAGCGGCCCTATCATTGTGGAGGTGCCAGACCCTCAATATTCCCCTGGTTTGCCGGTTTCCCCAAAATCAGTTCCCTCAAACATTGGTCTGGTATCCCAGACTCCCATAAAGTTTTTTACCTGTTCCCCTGTTCCTGGCCCCCCCTTCTGTGATTCCTCTCCTCTTTTCAAATTTCAATTTGAAATTTGTCTTCGTCTTCGGCCAGGCGTCTGTGTTTCGCCTCTAAAATGCGGCGCGGGCGGTCTGACCCGGTCTCACGGGTGCTTCGCCGGTTCCCCCGGGGTCCGACCCCACCTCTCTTCCTCTTCGCTGCTCAGATTTGTCTTCGTCGACCTCTTCGTTTATGAGTCTTCGATTCTCTCTAGTTTCCCTTTCAAATTTCAAACTTTGAAATTTGAGGCCCTCTTTCTGTCGCCATACTTGGCCTTCTTTGTCGTAGCGGTTCCTACCTCGGCGCTGGTGCTTGGGTCGGATCTCGCTTTGGATGTTCAAGTTCACACCCATCATTCGATTGTTCCGAGAGAAGCTTTGGTTTTCTCTACAGGTTATCATTTTCAAATTTACAAATTTCAAATTTCAAATTTCTAGATTCAAATCTGGGAATTGTTTTTCTGCGATTCTCTCGCCTCCACAAATGTAGGCTAGGCTTCCATGCCCCCGATCGATGTGGTTGTTGGGACTGTCTCATCCTGTTTTACGATTAGATTGCGAAAGCAAAGCTCTGTTTTAGGTTGATCTGCCTCGCCCGATTTCCGATTCCATCTTTGGCCTCGTCGTTGGTTGGGTGAGTAAGCGTGGTTTCTGCGGGTATGGAGTTTGAGCTGATTTAGGTATGACCCTTTTGGTGTCATGCCTTCGATCTTTGATCTGCTTTGCCTTCTCTGTCCATGGTCATAGATTGCGGTTTGCTTCGCTTTGACTTGCCTCATGGAAGGCGTGTGTGCCTTTTGCGGGGAATGCTCCATCGACCCGGATGGCTCTTCGCTGGTATAAGGTTTGAGATGATGTGGGCTTTGCTGCTACGTTAAACTCATAGCCGAGAGGATTCAAGTCTGGGTTCCACCCATTCGTCGTTTTGGATCTTCCCCTCTGTTTCTGCCGGTTTGGACATTTGCTGATGTGGCCTGGTTGGCTTTGGCTGGCCTGCAGACATGGCATATATATTTCTCTGGTGGACAGTAATCTCCAATTGCTGTGTGTGGCTCGCTCGTGGTTTTACTGCTAGAATTCGCTGGAAGCTGCGAGCTGATTTTGCTGTTGTTGGTTCACTGGCAGTGTAATGTTGGTTGATGTTTTGCTGGATTGCGCATTTTGTCCGGATTGATATGTTTCCGGTGGATTCTGGCGTGTGGTGCGGCCTTTGTTGTAAGGAATTGGCTGCAATTTTGGATTCGGAATGGCCTTTCTTGTCCATGGACTCCTTCCTGGTTTAATAATGCTGGTGTGGGCTTGCACTCCGGATGGGTGGTGTCTGTCATCCTCGTGCTGCTGCTGAGATGCATCCGAAGTTCCTGATGGAAGAGGTGCAGCAAGGCGGATGCTGCGTTGCTGCCCTCTGGGAAGTCCATCGTGACTTTGATGCAAATTGCATTTGTTTTGTGCTATACTGCTGGATGAGGTTGGGGCCTGGAGTTAAGGTTTCGGTTGTGTTGGTGCTGCTATGTTCAACAGTAGAAGATGGTCTTCTTGGTCTCGGTCTTTGGAGCATTCTGGCATGTCGTGCCTTGCCATGCCTTTGTGTGAATTATGTGTGTCGGCTAATGCATGCTATGTTCTGTTTTGTTTATGATGGAAATGTCATATTTTGTCATTTTCGGTAAATGTTGTCCTCCTAGAGGCCATTTTGTATATTCAGATGTAATGTCCGCTCGGGGTATGCCCTAGCGTCCTTTATTTTATCTTCAAGTCAAAATACTTGGAGATAAAATATATTTTTTGTACTATTTTTCTCCCATTAATCCAAAATACTTACTTACCAAAAAAAAAGAATCAAAGGATGTCCCAGCTTGCTTGGATGGCTCTTCCCAGGCCTCGGACGATGTCCAGACCTTTTTGGGGTCCGGTGGAAATACTGATGCTCCATTCCCTTCTGTTAGGGAGGTTTCTCGGCCTGTTAACCAGGACTCTCCCCCCTGCCAATCGGAATTGGTTGTTCCTTCAATCTCACCAGCTGATAATGGGTACCAAGAGTGCCCTTTGGAGACCTCCGGATGTTTGGATGATTCCCTTCATCCTCAGATGAAGGACTCGGCTCCTAACTCCCCTGATTCCGGGATTGGTCATCATCACTTGGATTTGGATGAGTATTTGCTTACCCCTACCTCTATCAAGAGGATTTCTTTGAAATACTCCTCAAATTCCCCTTTGGTTGATGAATTGCCGGGTATTGAATCTGATTGGAAGATTTCTAAGTCAAGGAAAAAGAAAAAAACGCCTCTCGGAAATCCGGGCGCCTCGGCTCTTAGGAGCATCTTCCAGGGCACATTTTATGCAGGTCTTGCTCCAGGACCCTGTTTTTTGTTTATCTGCCATACCCCTCCTTTCGTCTTTTGCATGCTTTATTAGCATGCCCTTTGAGGCTGAATAATGAGGGCGATTTTCCTCCGCTTTACGAAAGGGTTTTTGCCGTGGTGAGATGTTACATTGTTGTGTAGTTCTTTGTTGGCACTTGGCCGCCTCTCTCTGATGATGGTCGGTGAAAGTTTCATTTTTTTCTTGCTTTAGCATCTTTCTGGTTGATCTCCACATTCTTTGAGAAGCTATTTGCCTACGCATTGCTCTCTATTTGTCTGCTGAGTGGGCCTCTACTTCTGCTGGAGTATGTTGGAGTCCTGTTGGCCATGCACTGGGACTCCATTGTGGTAACAGCGAATGGAAGTTGCATTTTCTTTTGAATTACATTCTGATTTTGGATGATTTCGTGGAGCTGCGGGGTTATAAGTGTGACGGTTTGTCTTTTGCTGAATCTGTTGCCCTTGTGCCGTTAATAAGCCACTTATCTTCTCTCTTTTTGGTCCTCAATGTGACCTGCTTCTGCTACTGATTGGATGTAATCAAGGGAATGCATACCAGATGCATTTTCTCTAGCCTGGATACTGGCCAGTAGCTATTCTATCGTGGGCTGATGTGAGTGGCTGGTGCTGCTCTTGCATGCCCCACTACAATTGCTGATAATGCTAGGTATTTGCCGCTTTGTTCCACTAGTATGCTATGGTTCTGCTGCCAAAATTGGTTTGCTGAAGCAGGAGTGCTCTGGATTAAGGTGGTTGGACTCAGTTGTCAACGAATGGAGTTTGGTCGGCCCTGGAGGGCTACTGGATGGAGCATTCATGCTGCTGATCTTTTTGCGGTCCTGCCCAGTAGTGGGCTGATGATGATGTGCAATGAACCTGATGGGGAGCTGGGTTCGTGGTGGCATCCGTTTGAATGTAGCTGCTGATGGCTATTTGTATGGAAGTTTCTAATGCCTACATGGAATTGATGTAAGCTGGTCTGACCTTCTCCCACTTGTGTGAGAACCTTTGCCTTGCCTTGTTGATGGTGCTTTTGGGGCTTTCATGCTGAGAGAGCTGCTGATGAGCTCGTGGTTGTTGATGTATGGTCTGCTGGCAGATTTAGGGTGCTGCTCCTGCTGACCTATACAGTATGCTGATGCTTAGTTATTGGTGTGGCTGTTAGCTTTGGTGCTGATGTTGGAAGGGCATTATGGATGCCAATCTGAATGGCAGTTGAAATGGCAGTTGGTTTTGTCTTCTGCTTCTCTAGGTTAGTTCCTTGCTGCTCGAACCGGAATTGTTGTTGCTTGATGCCTCTTTGTTTTGTAGTTCGTGCCGTGTTCTTTATTCTTGCCCCTGTGTGATGAGCCTTCTTTGTTGGAATTTTGGGTGCTTTGGATATTCCGGTGAGCTTGCAGAAGTTGCTTCCTGCTTTTGTAACCTTGGGATGCATTTGGGTTGTGGGTAGCATGCTTATGTAAAATGACAGGTTCATTTTCTTTATTTTGTTTGATCGCTCCTCTTAGAGGTTTTTTCGTGAATTTATCTGATGTACTTGTCGCTCGGGGTTTTTTTTTTTTGGTAAGTAAGTGTGTATTTTGGATTATAGGGAGAAAAGAAATTTACAAAACCAATGTTATAACTCCAAGTTTTTTGATAATGGAGTTAGAACATAAGAAGCTAGGGCATGCCCCGAGCACATAGTACAACAGAGTATAACTCAAAAACCTCTAAGAGGAACAATCTAAGAGACCGAAAATGAAAACGAGTCATTTTACAAAATCAAAACCTAAATGCACCCCATGTATTTGTTGATTGGAAGCAACACGCAATATCGCTCCAACGGCGGGAAATCGGCGAAGCTACACTAGCCAATGGCACGGACATGAGCAAGGACATTCCATCATCAAGCGAGGCGAAGTAAAGCATCGGCACCCGGCCAATGGTACCGGCATCAAAAGAGGCTGCTGGCAAGATGTAGCCGGTGGAATGACCTCGGTTTTTAATCACCATCATTGACAGCCAACAAATCACTAACCCAAGATGAGCTGCGCCTTCAAAACCCCGGAGCTTGGCGGCCGTGTCCCCATCGTACAACGTCGCGAGACACATCATCAATAAAGAGCATCCGACCAGCGAGATGAACTCCAACGGTTGCACGCCCGGCAACGAGAACATCGGCTCAGCAGGCATTGCCTCATCGGCTCCGGCCAAATACGTCGGGTTGCACTCTGCGGTTAGCAAACAAAGCACAATGCAACTTAGCGGCTTCGAGGCCACGATCGGCGAGACCAGCAAATGGCATTCTAAATGCGGCGGCGGTATATCCCGCGGCGAGATAAAATTGCCGATCCAATCCGGGATCATGAAATGCCCAAGAGAATCGGCCAGCTAGTTCCAAAAACAGCAAAGGCAATGGCCAAGACATCATCAACCTCAAAGCAACCACGAATCCCAACACCCTGCGCATCTAATTCAGCAAAGCCGAGCATATTATGGGCTCGGCAAACCGAGCGAGCCCAGTGAGAGACCAACCAAGAACACTATCCAAGACCGTTCTCATGTGAAGAAGTGAAGTGACATCCACAACTCCCGATAAAGCAGCACCATCTCCGCAATACTCAAATAGAGAAGGCCGATCAACATCAGAACTCAGCTTTGAATCCAGTTACACAGGACCGGACTCAATAAGCATAGAGGCAACACGATTACAACGGCGGCGAGAGAGCCGACCAAAATACTAACCCAACAGCCGACCATAACAACAAATGCTGCATCAAATGCAACAACATAACAAGAGCACGTAAAGTCGTGCTCAAGCGGTGACAAGATAGGATGTAAACTCGGGACCCAAAATAACAAAGCAGAGCCAGCCGACGAACTCAACCACCTTGCCCGGCCCAAATCAGCAAAAGCTGCCCAATCATCTGAGCAAGCATTGCAGAACGAGCATTGCAATGAACCGCAAGGAATTTCAGCGTCCAAACAAGGCCCCTCCCAGTTCTTAGACATCCAAGCCTATAGTTCCACCTATAGTTCCAGCCAAAAGCAAACCAGGCTCCCCCTAACCCCTTTTTTTTGGTAAGTAAGAATTTTGGATTAATGGGAGAAAATAATTACAAGAAAAATGTTTTAACTCCAAGTATTTTACTTGGAGGTAAAATATTAAGCTCTAGGGCATGCCCCGAGCAACTAGTACATCAAAGAAGAAAAAAACATTAAGAACTACCACAAACCAGAAAATGAAAATTGTCATCTAATACACTTTTTTTTGGTAAGTAAGTCATCTAATACACACGAAAAGTTTTGTGAAAATCTGCGCCTAAAGCAACGAGGACATCAAAACAGACCAAACTGACATATTCATCTTGGATCAGCAACGGTAACGGGTAGCATCTCACTAACCGGACAGCATAGCAACATGAGAGAACAAAAATAGCAGCACCTTCATTTGCAATGGTGCTACAAAATCAGCCATACCCACATCGGGAGCATTAACGCATAACAGTAGTGATCCCAACGAACAAAGCCCGTGAGTAGTAAAGGCCCAAAATGTGGACTGCCCGACCAGCAGAGAACCAATAATTCCAGGCCCAATGAGACATTATGGCAATCCAGCTGCTCAATAAGACATGGTCATTTCAGCACCAAACACACTCGAGAATAAGAAAATTGCACATCTGCACAAAGAATCGGCACCACCCCGCGGCCAACTTACGGGAAGGAAATGAAGCAAGAGAGGCTTGAAACCGAGGCTCGGGGCATTTGTCGGCGTCAATCCCGGTGAGCAGCACATAAGCTTGCCATCTACTCCCAAATTCAAGGGACTTGGCATAAACCCGAAGCACTAAAGCCGAAGCCAACTTAAGGAACCACGAGAGGCAGGCGGTCGGCCCACAGCCATAGCAAAGAAACCTAGGCAAGGACGGATGCGAAGCCCTAATCAATCGAGGGACGAAGGAAAAGAGATACCTTAGCACGAGAAGAGTCCCGGGCGAGCGAGACCCAAACGGAGAAAGACGCATCGAGATGCGATCTTGGCATCTGCGAAACCTCAATCGAATCTTGGCCAAAAGAGCTTCGTCGGGGACCTGAATCAGCATAAAACGGGGCTCATCCGAAGACAGATCCTCAAAGGACCCCGGCAAATCTAATCTGTGTTAAGGGTAAGCTTTTATAGTGGTAGGCCCCACCGCACTCGCGGCCCCATAACCAAAAAACCCCATGCGGGATTTTTGGGAGGCACAAGATACCACTTTGGTGCTTCCGCGGGGATCGAACACAGGGGGGAGGCACACTTCCGTGTGTTTAACCACCAGGCCAATTCCGCTTCATAAACTGTGTTAAGGGTAAGCTTTCTATAGTGACTGGCCCCACCGCACTCGCGGCCCCATAACCCAGAAACCCCTTGCTGGATTTTTTGGGTGGCACAGTACCACTTTGGTGCTTCCGCGCGGGATCGAACCTGGGTCGGGGAGGCACACTTCCGTGTATTTAACCACCAGGCCAATGCCGCTTCGGCAAAACTGTGTTAAGGGTAAGCTTTTTATAGTGACTGGCCCCACCGCACTCGCGGCCCCATAACCCAGAAACCCCTTGCGGGATTTTTTGGGAGGCACAGTACCACTTTGGTGCTTCCGCAGGGGATCGAATCTGGGTGGGGAAGGCACACTTCCGTGTGTTTAACCACCAGGCCAATGCCGCTTCGGCGTCGCTCGGGGTATGCCCTATCTTTTTATGTTCTAACTCCAAGTCAAAAAACTTGGAGTTATAATATTGTGTTTTGTAATTTTTTTCTCCCATAAATCCAAAATACACACTTACTTACCAAAAAAAAAAGAATAGGAGAAGGTCGTCAGCAAAGGCAAGCATAACAATTTGAGTTTCAGCGCATTTTCAGTGAAATTTGAAATTATTATCCCGTCTTGCCTTGACCTCAATAATGCCATTAAGAACTTCAATAACCAGGACAAATAAATAGGGGGAGCGCGGATCACCTTGACGCAGGCCTTTGCCACCTTTAAAGAAGCCGACCACTTCCCCATTGATATTGAGGGAGTACGTCGGAGTCGATATGCACTGGCCGATCCAATAATTGGTTGGTTTATCACAGTGGGATCAACCACCATGCCCAGATCAGCCACATGGCCAGAAGCACAGGTGGACAGTTTGGGGACACCAGAATTATCCATCACAGAAGACCCAGATGCAGTAAACGCCTCCAGCTTGGGTTGAACCAAGTTGGGCACCACGCCATTCAGGTCCAAGGAATTCGAATCAGCACCTGACATCAGGCCATTGTCATGGAAGGAAGCATCAGATTTTTGGCGGCCTAGGAAAATACTTCGACTTCCCCTAGTCTGGGAACCTGGCAAGTCCACCTCCACAACAGTGGCATTCTCCCCCTCATTTGCAGAGTTCTCTAACAAAATCTTGGACGGGAGCACCGAATCGAGAGAGATTTCGACACACACGCAAGCGGAATGCAAACGTCCCATTTTGGCAGTGAACGAATCGAGGTGGAGAGGTTTACCCACCGCGCTACTAATCCAGCTGAGCCCAAGAGGGGTCCAGAAATCAGCCGGAACGTTTCTCAATCTAATCTAAACAGGAAATGACTTGAATTGTTCCCTAACCAACGGCATACCCGGGAGCCAACGCTTGAGAAAAAGAGGATTACCTCTGAAAGTCCAGGGGGCTCTGGCCAGGACCGCGTTAGAGTGCTCGTCAGATGAGAAACGAAAGAGAAAGAGGCCATTTGCACCCTCCGCAACATGACAGAGGCCAAATCGATTCCAAAGCCTACGAGCAATGTTGGCCATGGCATGGAAATTGAGGCCCTTTCCAGAGAAGCAACCAAGCAGCGTCGATTTTCAGGTAATCAGACTCTGTTGAATCACTTCGGGGGGTGGAGAAATTCGTGCGACATCACCAGCCACAGACTGTGGAGGGAAAATTTTCAGAGGCGGAGAAGGAGTGAGACCATGGTTTTTGACGGTATCAGCCCCAGAGGAGTAGGACGACACCGGAGCAGAAGCCAGGCACGAAATCGACGGGATTTCCACAGTATGCGACGAAACAGGTGGAGGAGATAGAGAAGCCTCATGCACAGGAAAATCGGGTGAGGAGGACTGGGGACCTGAATCGATGTGGAGGCAGGGAAGAGAGGAGGGGTCAAAAGGCACATCCGAAGGACCAGCCGGGGCCGGCATCGGCGCCGTCGGAGACGGGAGGAGCGTCATGGATGAATTCAAATTTGAATTCGAAGAGAGAAGAGAGAGTTTCTCTCTCTACTGGTCCTGACGGATTTTTCCAATGTTCTTAATAATACCATGGAGACCAGCCAAAAAATCATCCCGATTGCTAATTTGAGAAGCCGGGAAGCTCATAGTCGCTTTCAGTAGGGAATACAGGACTCCAAATACTACCTTCTCATCCTCGGGAGAGAAAGAGGCATTATGGAGCTGGGAAATGTCAGCCGGCATTAACAATTGGAAAGCAGCCAAGCAAGAATCAGGGGAAAATCCTTGATCTTCCACAGCCAAGTAATCTGAGTTAAACTTACACTTGGTCTCATCACTTACTTCCCGCCAGCATCTGTTCAGGAAATTGAGCACAAGTTTCTTATGCATAGGAAGGGAGACAGCAAAAAGCCGACGAGACCCTTCAGAGTCCAGTACCTGCTGGAGAGCCAAAAACAATGGGTCCTCCTCAGTTGTCACAGCTTCCACCACTTTCGGCTGACTTCCATACCAAGCATCCCTCGTGTTCACTGAACTAGTCTCAGCATGGGCTGAATCGTCCAGGGCGTACTTGCGGGATATCCTCACAATAGAGTCAGGGGTTGAAGTATCAATCTCATTTGCTAAAGACGGAGGGTATCTTTTTTTTTGTTGCACTTGTCTATATAGGGTTGCAGTGTTTCTCTAGTGGGTCGCCCATGAACATGCCTCTAGCTGATGATCAGCTTTGCCTACAGTGGCCATATGTGCACTTGCTCCTCGACTTGCATTATTATTCTAAGGGATGCATTTGCGGCGGCACCATTTGTTGGGTCTGGTCTGATACGTGTTAAGCTGCACTGTTGGTTGCCTGTAATGTGAATCTGCACCATGGCTTCGTCTGTCATTTGCCTGTGGTCTGTATTATCGTTGGTTAGACAATCTGTTGGTCATGGCTTTTCCGATGCTACTTACCAAAAAAAAAAGGCTTTTTCGATGCTTGCCAGGAGTTTACTTACCAAAAAAAAAAAAAGATGCTTGCCAGGAGTTACTGCATCAGTGCTGTAGTGGGCCTGTTTTGGCAGTGTATATGAGTCGTTGATGCAGTGGACCTGCTTGGCAGTTTTCTGGTGTGACCTTGCCGAGTTGCTGAAGCAAAGGAGTGGGATGCTCAATCTGGCCCGCTCTGCTTGTTGCTGCTGTTGCATATGAGTCATTGCTGTTGCATATGAGTCATTGTTACTTACCAAAAAAAAAAAGAGTCATTGCTGATGTGCAGGAGATGGCAGTTGAATGTGATCTACTTCAATGATGCTGGATTTCTAGGACCTCAGTTAAGCTACGATTCCTCCCGGAGTGTAGGTGTAGGGTGGATTCCTCATTCAATGTGAGGCTAAATCTGGTTTTGAGTTCACGGTTCCTTATGCTGATCCAGTAGTCTGTGTGTGCACTGCTGTGTTGGTGGCACCCCAATGCTGCTGTGTTGGCATTCTATCAGCCGTGAGCTGGACTGTGTTGGTATGAAGTTGCCTTTGGTTGTCCTATGCTGTACTGCTGCTGGAGGTTGATGCTGAAGTTGACGAAGCAAGGAGCTGCTGTCGTAAGCTAGCTCTATGTGCATTGCTATATGTTTCTTGGAATTCTAAATGTGGTTGCTGGGGCTGTGCGCTTTGGCTGTTGAGTTTCGGTATCCTATGCTGCCATCTCTCTTCCCCGTTTTTCAAACTCGTTGCCTGTTTTGCCCTGTCCCACCTTTCAGTCTCCTCACTGGCGCCCATGGTGCCGGTCCTCCGTCCATGCTCTGGCTCGCCTCAAATAGCCCCCCTTTCGTCCTCCCTTCCGCCTCCTTGCGCCAGTCTCTCCTCTGCTTCCCCTCTCTCCTCCCCTCCCCCTCCTCTTCCCCTTTCTTCTCCTTCTCCTTCTCTGCCTTCCTCCCCTTTTGCCTTTTCCGCTAGGGTTTCTGATGTCTCTTTAGCGGGTCCCGGGTTTGTTGCTGACGATAGTTCTTTCTCTGCCTCTTGCCCCATCGTTTCTGGTGGCGAGTTTCCCCTGGTGGAGTCTCGTGTTGAATCTCCTTCTAAAGTGACCCACATCTCTCCTTCGCTGGTTGAGGATGCGAACCCTAAGCCGAGCATCTCTCCTGGTGCTCTGGGGATTGTGAACGGTGTTGCCCCTAGGGGCTCCTCTTGCTCCACTGGCAGCGATGATACTCTGGCTGTTGCTGCCTCCTCTGCACCTTTGGGTTCCTCTGTTGCGTCGTCGTGGGCATCCATTGTCAATAAATCAAATTTGGTCTCGGTAACTCCCCTCAAGTTCTTTCCTCCCCCTTCCCTTTCGGGCTCTGTTTTGGAGCTCTTCCCCCCTGCTGAGGTTATTCAGCAGGGTGATGCTGTTTGGAAAGACTCTCAGTGGGGTATTTCTATGAAGCTCCATTAAACTTTCACGTAGTAAATCACATCGCCAGGAAGATTTGGGCGAAGTTTGGTATTGCCCATGTTCTTTGAAGCTGGATCATGATTTTTTTCTGTTTAGATTTGATTGCGAAGCCCACGATGCAAGATTGCACGAATCATGGTCCTTGGACTTTTTGGGCGACCTTTCTTCTGAAGAAATGGTCCCCACAAATGGCACTCTCTAAAGACGATCATAAATCTTTCCCATGTGGATCCACACGAAGGGTGTGCGGTCGATTCAGACCCCCTAGACTTAGCTGGATTGCCAGGCGCTATTGGGAAGCCCCTTCTGTTGGATCCCTCCACTGCCAAGGGTGATCGATTAGGGTAGCCCATATCTGTGTGGAAGTTACAGCCACCTCCCCTCTGCCCGACTGTATCAGGGTCTACCTTGGCGATCAGCGTGGAGCTTCGCTTGGTGTAGACGTTTCTGTAGGTTACCCTTGGAAACCTGGAAAGGGTGTTCCCCCCATTAGTCCTAGGAAATCTGCCACTAAGCCCAAACCACCGGGTCATTCCCCGCGTTCTGGTCTTGCGGTCAAGACCCATATTGGTGGAGCTCCTGCGCACAAAGCCGGAGTGGCTGCCTCCTCAAGCCCTTCCGCTGTTCCAGTGTCTTCTGCTAACTCCTTTGCTGCGTTGCAACCTCTGGTGGACGCCTCTCATCTAGAGTGCCCTGATGTTACTCCGGAGCCTGCGGAAGTCCGCCTTATTGGGCCTATTTCTATTTCCAGTCCGACCTTAGAGGCTGATGTGTTAGCGCTCCTTACACCATCCATGGAGGTCCATCCGCCTCCGTCTGTATCCCACCAGGAACCCAGCTACAATGGACACATTGACAGTAGTGGTCCCCTTGAACTTCCCCCTCCTTCAACTCCTATACCTGGTGTTGATGCTCAGCATGCTGGACCCTCTGGTCCGCCTGTTCCTGACTGTTCTGTTCCTTGGCAGCAGGCTGACGCCTGGGCTCCGAAAGGTCCTGCTCCCTTACCTCCTGGTGAGCGGACCGGAGCTCCGTTCTATCCTAAATCAATCCTAAAAAAACCCAAGGGGCCTAAGAGAAGACAATCCCCTTCTTCCAAACCTCATGGTTAATGTCGCTGTTTGGAATGTCTGTGGACTTAATGGGGCAATCAAATCCCATGAAGTTAAGAATGTCATACGGTCCTCCCGTAGCTCCATTTTTAGCCTTGTGGAGACTAGGGTCAAAGAAAATAAGGCAGCTCATATCTCAAATATGTTGATGCCTTCTTGGAAGTGGGAGATGAATTATTCCGATAACCCTTCTGGTCGTATTTGGATTGGATGGGATGACTCCCTTGTCGATCTAGGCATCTTGTCCAAGTCTGACCAGTTTATGCACTGCAGAGCTGTTTCTAGGAGCAATAGTTCATCCTTTTTCATTACATTCATCTATGCTTCTAACTCTGAAAGTCTTAGGAGGACCCTCTGGGATAACCTTCGTTCCATCCACACCCTTACTTCAAGCAATCCTTGGGTTGTTTTGGGTGATTTCAATGCTATTAGATCGCCTTCTGAAAATATTGGGGGTTGCTGGCATGGTAACAGTGCTAAGGACCTTGACAATTGCCTCAATGATTGTGATCTCCACGATCTGAGTTATGATGGTGTTTTTTCACCTGGAATGATGGTAGGGACCCGGGATCCCGCATTTACCGTAAACTTGACAGAGTGGTGGTTAATGGTCCCTAGCTGGCGGAGCTCCAATACAAGGCCTCCTTCCACCCTCCCCGCCTCTCGGACCACTCTCCCTGTTTTTTGTCCCCCATATCTTCGAGGCCCTTCAAAGCTGGGTATTTCCGGTTTAACAACTTCCTCACCTGTCATCCTGGGTTCATTCCTACTATTCGGAATTGCTGGAACATCCCGATTCAGGGTGTCCCCATGTTCCGGGTGGTGTCCAAATTGAGGCTCGTCAAGCTGAGACTTAAAGAGCTTAATCGTACCCTGGGAAATGTAGCTGAGGCCGTCGCTCGTTCAAGAGAGGCCCTTGAGGTTTTTCAAAGAAATGCCCCGTATGTTGTTCCTCCTCCTAGGGCTTTTGAGGAGGAGCGCCTCTTATCTGAGTATCGCTGTGCGGTCAGAAATGAACTCGACTTTCTTCAACAAAAAGCGAAAATCCGATGGCTCAGGAATGGTGATCAGTGTACAAAATACTTTTTCGACTCAATTGCTGGAAAACGTAACATGAATCGTATTCTCGCCTTAACTAAAGATGATGGAACTGCCTCGAGTTGTCTGGAGGAAGTTCAGCACCTCTTCATTGATCATTTTTCAAAACTCCTGGGTACGGGCAGATCGGATGGACCATTTCCCAAAGAGCACCTCCGACCTTTTATTCTGCACTCCGTCCCTGATGAGCTCCGGCAGGAGATGTGTAGGCCCATCTTGACTGAGGAGATTCGTTCTGCCCTCTTCTCCATCGATGATAACAAAGCCCCTGGGCCGGACGGGTTTTCGGCCAAATTCTTCAAAGATTCCTGGAATGAAATTGGGCCTTCCATCACCGAAGCTGTCCAGGATTTTTTTCATCATGGGAAAATGCTAAAGCAATTAAATGCGACCTTATTGTGCCTTATTCCGAAAATTAATTTGCCGTCCAAAGTATCTGATTTCCGGCCCATTGCCTGCTGCAATGTTCTTTAGAAGATCATATCCAAGGTTAACGTCACCCGCATTAAACCCTCACTTCCTCTCCTGGTTGCTAAGTGTCAAACTGCCTTTGTGCCTGGCAGAAGTATTGGAGATAATATTTTGCTTGCACAAGGATTTCTTCATAAATACCACTTGAATAAGGGAGTTCCTCGTTGTGCGATTAAGGTGGATCTGATGAAGGCTTACCCTTAACACAGTTTTCGATCCCCCGCGGAAGCACCAAAGTGGAACTGTGCCTCCCAAAAAATCCCGCAAGGGGTTTCTGGGTTATGGGGCCGCGAGTGTGGTGGGGCCAGTCACTATAAAAAGCTTACCCTTAACACAGTTTTTTTGACTTACTTACCAAAAAAAAGTACTCCATTTGCCTCAATGGTGAGTCGGTGGGTTTTTTCCGGGGGGCCAAAGGTCTTAGACAAGGGGATCCCCTTTTGCCCTATCTTTTTGTTCTTGGGATGGAAGTGCTTAATGGTATTCTGGTTAGGATGACCCAGACCAATCCGGATTTTCAGTTTCATTGGAAATGTGCAAATACTCGAACTGTGATGCTTGGGTTTGCGGATGACCTTCTCCTTTTTTCCAAAGCTGATCGCAAATCCATCCAAGCTTTACATGATTGTCTCAAAACCTTCAGTGTTAGGTCTGGGCTTACCCCTAACCCTAATAAAAGTGCGATCTTTTGTTGCTCATCATGTGAGACCACAAAAAGGGGTATTCTCGACATCCTAGGGTTTAGACTGGGCGCCCTTCTTGTTAAATATCTTGGTGTCCCCCTCATAACCACTAAACTCTCTGCTTCTGAGTGCAAACCGCTCTTGGATAGAGTCCAGCTTCGGATTTTCTCTTGGAGGAATCGCTGGCTCTCGTTTCCTTGCAAGGCTTAACTAATTTCGTCCATCTTATCCACAATTCATAACTACTGGGCCTCCATTTTCATTCTTCCCAAAGCTATCTTGAAAGGCATTGATAAATCTCTTCGTTCCTTTCTTTGGCACGGGTCCTCAGTTGAGCGTTCTTCTGCAAAGGTTGCTTGGTCAGATGTGTGTTCGCCAAAAGAGGAGGGTGGGCTTGGAATCAAAAACTTGATTGCCTCTAATAAAGCTCTATTGGCTCGGCATTTCTGGAGGATTATCACTAAGGACCCGGATTCCATCTGGGTTGCTTGGTGTCATGGCCATCGTATCAAAGACCGTTGCATCTGGACCATCAAAGTTCCAGATTCTGCCCCCTGGAGCTGGAAAAAGATTATGAAGCTCCGTATTACTCTTCGCAGTAAGATTCGCCATGTTAGTAATGGTAATGACACCTTCCTCTGGCTTGACTCTTGGCACCCTCTTGGTTCGCTCCAGGATAGATTTAATGAGAGAATCAGGTGTATTACTGGCCTGCCCTTGGATGCTAAACCAATTTGATATAGAGGTTGACAGGATTTTGAACAACATGCCTTCATACCTCCCTGACCCATCTCTCAATGATGCCGTAGTCTGGACTGCGGACCACAGTGGGGTCTTCTCTTGAAAATCTGCCTACGGGCTTTTCCGTGAGTCGAGAGGTGTGGTGGAGTGGTCCTGCCTTGTCTGGGGCCCGTTGTCAATCCCGGCTCACACCTTCATCCTCTGGCTGGCAATCCGCCAGCGACTTAGCACTCTTGATAGGATTGGTAGATACCTACACATTCCTGCGTTATGTATTCTCTGCTCCTCTGATAGGGAGAGTCATGATCACCTATTCTTTAAATGCCCTTTTTCCTCGTCTGTCTAGTAGAAATTGTGCCACAAAGCCGGATGCAGGTGTCCCCACCCAAATTGGAGTTCTAACATTTTATGGGCAGCTAAGCGGTGGAAGGGAAAAAATCTCAAAACTTTTTCATTCCGCCTTACCCTTGCTGCTTCCGTCTATTTCATCTGGAAGGAGAGGAATCATCGTATGTTTAAGGTTGCGGGAAACCTTAACGCAACACAACTGGTTTCCCAGATCTCTGCGGCAGTCCGGGGGAAGATTGAGGCATCCCATAAAGCTCTTAATGTGCAGGACTGGCGAATCTTGGATAGGTGGAACATTCCTTGTTCCAACATGCACCGGGATGACTAGGGTGCCGGTCGTTGTTTGGAGGATGTAACCTGAATCCGGAGTTGTAGCGCCTGTTGGCTACGGACTTAGGAGTGATCTTTGCCATGAGGATGCTGGTTCCGGAGTACTAAATGCTCTGTCTCTCTTTCCGGAGTTCTGTTTCCTCCTGAGGACTCTGGATTTGGAACGTTAGTTGCCTTTCATCCAAAAAAAAAAAATAGGGGGGGCGTGTGATCTCTGGCTTCCGGAGTGGCTCTTGTGCGCTTCTTCATCGGAGTTTTTGATTCTTTCTGCTTTCTTTTGCAAAAAAAAAAAAATAAAATAAAAAAAAAATAATTTTTTAACTTTCTTGATTAAAATAAAAAAACAATAGCAATTCGGCCACTGTTGTCATCGCTTGGCATATATGTTTACATATGCAATGAAATGGATCAAACACAATCAACATCCAGCTGCAGCTAAATGTCACAGCCCCAGCAACTTCACACCAGCACCCATTTCCATCAAGGTTCTGGCATAAACCTTTCATCTCAGCAGACAAGAGGCTCAGCCCCAGCTATTACAGATACAACAATCCAACAGCATTTCAAACTGGATCATCATATAGGATCTGAACGGCAGAAGGTGTTCCATGGACAACAACTACTACCACTAAGAGGAGAGAAGCAGCAAAACGCCACATCATTCAGCTGACAAAGGACTAATCCTTCTATAGCATCTTACCACGTTTCCAGGCCTTACCTAGTAAGGCTTCGAACCACAGCAGCATAATCAAAAACCATGGCCCTCCACAGCAAAAAGAGGGAATCCCACACAACAAAATCCCCATCAGTAGAGGCCTAGGAGCCTGAAGAGCCCCTGGATTTTTTGGAGGTAGCTTTTTTCTTCTTCCTAGACATGGAAGTCTTCCAATCAAAGTCCAAGCTCCTCATTTCAGCTACCTCACTAAATGAGGTATTCAAAGAATACTTCTTGGAGATCCTTTTAATAGAGCTGGGAGTAAGCTCAAGGTCGCCAATATCAAAGGGATGATTATGATGCTTGGAATCAGGAGACTCAAAATCATCAGCAAAATTCACCAGGGAATCCAAAAATGCCTGATTAACAGGCAGGGAGTCCCGAGTCACCTTTGGAGATGGTTCGAATGGCAGGGCAGGGGCCAACACCCTCATGCTTTAGAGTATCCCGCCCATACTTTGAAAGCACGGGAGAAGTTTGGCTAGGCGATGGCTCACTTAGAGTGTATTTTGGATTAAAGGGAGAAAAAATTAACAAAAATTATGTTATAACTCCAAGTGTTTTGACTTAGAGTTAGAACATAATAAGCTAGGGCATACCTCGAGCGACTAGTACATCAGAGAATACCTCAAAAAAACCTCTAAGAGGATCGATCTAACAGAAAACATAAAATGTACACAAACATTTTACATTAGCAGAATCAAAATCAGTTGCTGCCGAGACGACGGGTCAATACATCCGAACGCCTCGCAACCGCTAACAACAGCAAACAATGTCTTTAACACCCTAAATGCATCCCAAGTTTTCCAGCAGCAGAAGGCAATAGGCAATTGTAGCACTTCCACCACCCCACCTCCAGCTTCAGATCAAATCAGTAGCCAGCAGTGTAGTCCCAACTGCCAGGCCCACCCACTTCCATGCAGCCAAAAACAGCAGAGAGAATTCCAGATCAGCAAACAGCATAGCACTCCAAGAATCAGACAGCTCAGCAATATTCAGAGACAGAGCATCCATAAGATCACAGGGCCAGCAACAGCCAATCGGCCGGTGCACTTCTAAACAGACGCTCTGTACATAATCACAGGCCAATGGTACACATGTCAACAAGGAGATGCTACTCAAGGTAATCGAAGAAAGCCAGTGGCCAAGGTACCAAAAAGCCACCAGCACCAGGCGCAGCACACAAACCACCTACACCAGGGACAAAATCCAATAGGCGCTGTTGTTCACCATCACCAGTGTATCAGATGTGCATCAAACAAAATACCTTCAGGATAAGGAGAACCAGCTATCAGCCTAATAGGAAGTAGCCATCATTATACAATGCACCAGCAGACCGTTTCCATCATCAGCCAAACAGCACGAGTTATTGTTTTTTTTTTGGTAAGTTACAGCACGAGTTATTGAGCCCTTCAGTTGTTGCTATTTTACTGCAATTTCAGCATCAGTTAGCAGCCAACCAAAAAACAAATTCAGCAGAGACAGCCGGGCATATTCGAAGAGAGAAGAGAGAGTTTCTCTCTCTTCGATTGGAGCCCCATCAGCACAGGCAGATTACCTACTAAGGGTCGATTCACCCATGGCCAGCAGCTGCATCCAGAATAGAGCAAACCGGCTGAACCCCATGAGATAGATCTTGCAACTCAACTGATACCACCAGCTGAGTGAAGTCCCAACTCCATGCCAATCCAAGATCAGCAATTAAACCCAGCACAGATTCAAAAAACTGAAAAATAGCACTATCAAGAGTAGCAACACAGTTGTAACAGCAGCAGGAACAGCATGGTAAAATTCCACTGCAGCGCTGCAGAGCAAATAGAATTTAAAGACTCCAAACGTCAGCATCACCAAATCTCAACATTCAGGATGCCAAGACAGGCATCAACAGAACCCAAATCAAACTATCCTACAGGACAAAATTGCAGCTCAACTAAATCAGCACCAGGTAGAGGAACTGCATCTGGAGGCCAGCACATCAGTACTACAGAGGCCATAAATCAAATAATACAATCTGACACAAAAAGACCAGCAAAGTAACAACTGGATTTATTGCAACCAAACAAATTCAAACATCAGCAACACAGCCCCTAAGAATGGGGAGATGCCTTGGATTTTTTGGACTGTTTCTTTTTTCAAGATCTAGCAGGCTTCCACGTATCACACTCCAAAGCCAGCGCCTCATTTACATTAAGAAATTTCTCTTTAGAAAAATCAGTGACCCGCCCCGTACAAATATCAGTTGCAGGGGCAGATCCACCATTCTTAGAAGAGGCCAAACCATACTTGTCTATAATACGAGATATGGAATTGGGGGTTGAGTCACTGTCAGAGCCAGAACCAATAACCAATTCATTGAGATACACATCTGTAAGGCCATCCAAGCATTCGGCAGTATCTGAGGGGCGCAATAGAAGCCCAATTTCAGTAGAGGAGCACTGAAGAACATGGGCCAGTGACATGGTCTAGAGGCGAGACAGTAGGGGAGCAGTCAGAATGGACCAGAGGAGCCAGGGACGCCAGATCAGGATTAGGGGGATCTGTGTTCGGGGGAACCGGCAGACTAGGAATGGATTGAGAGTCCAAAACGGCCCCATTCGGGGAATTACTAGCGCAACCTCCACTACATCCATCAACAGCATCAGATGAATGAGGGGGGGAAACCGGATGATTCAATACATCATCATCCACTGAATTTGGCACACAACCATCGGTCGAGAGCTCTGGGACCAAAGGGACTTTTTCCACATGGGCAGATATGGGAAATGCTTCTTCAGCCACAGAACAAGGTAATTGACCAAAGTTACCAACAGCGTCGATTGGAGGCACAGTTAATTGGCAACCAGACTCCACATTAAAGACTAGACTAGTTGCATCAATAGTTACAGGATGCCTTACATTGTCACTTTGGACAGGAACGGCAGGGGTTGAACCAAAAGGCTTAGGATGAGAGGTACCTGGATCAGACTTGGACAGGCATTTTGTCTCCAGATGACCAATCTGTTGGCATCGAGCACAACGGGTTGGCTTCCAGCTATATGCCACATTCACCATAGCAATTTCATATTTTGGTTTGGGGCTGCATTGTTGTGGTTTCTGCTTCCTGGTCCTATTCGAATCCTCTCGTCTAGACACTGTTCATCTTCTCGCTGAAATTTGAATCCCGTCTGCCCCGCCCTCTTCCTTCGTCGCCGGCGCCCATGGCGCCGGTCGCAAGCCCTCCCTCTAGCCTCCCAGTAATCTGTCGCTCTCCTCCTACCCCTGCTTCTCCTCCCACTTCTCACTCGGCCCCAGCCTCTCCTCCCATTCCACGACCAGCCACCCCATATCCCCTGAAATTTGCGTCCTCGGCCTCCTGTTCCCTTTTCTCTTCCTCTTCACTCGAGCTATCTTCCCCCCTTCCTTCTGCTGTCCTTAGACACAGCCCTCCGAGGTGCATTCCTCTGTCCGGGATTGAAACACACTCTGCTCCTCACTCCCATTCTCCCGTTCGGCCTGCTTCTCCCGGACCTGGCGTCAAGGTTTGCGAGTTTCGTTCGTCCCCGAATGCCCTGAGCTCCCCTGATGGGGCTTTCCTTGCTTCGGTAAGGAAGGGAGGTCATGCTGCACATTCCATTTTGGTGGGTTCAGTCACTGTCGATGGGCTTTCTGTGGTGGCATGGCGCCGTCGGCCAAAGGATGTGGGCCCCCATGTTCCCTTCATCACTCCAGATGCTCTGCCGAGCCTCTTACCAAGTCAGCCGTTCCTCCTTCAGGGGTTCCGATCTTTCCAAGCTTTCCGATTCCTAACTCTGGAATTGGATGCCCCTTGGATTCTGCTCGAATCCCTTCCTGTAAGGCTTCTGACCAGATCGCTCGTCCAGATTCTATGCATTGCCTCTCTCCAAGGTCACCTGATGCACACACCCTAAGTCATGGTGTCCCTGGGACTAACTCTGGAAGCAGCCTTGGCATTCCGATTTATTCGGACTTAGGTTCGAATGGAGTCTTTTGGGCTTCGATTGTGGGAACGCGGGCTGGTGGAGGTAAGTCCGCAATAAAATTCTTCCCTCCTTCTCCCTCCGATATGGCTAATCTAATTTTGTCCCCCCCTCCCGATGTACCCCAACAGAGTGAGGCCATGTGGGGCTCCACTCTTGTGGGTTATTTTAATGGTTATCCGCTGCATTTTAATGCTGTCATAACATCACTAGAAAAATTTGGAGGAGATTCGAGCTACAACATGTAGCCGGGAACGAGTCGGGCTTCTTTTTCTTTCGATTCTCCTCGATCGCAATGCTCGAGAACTGTATTAAGAGCGGCCCGTGGTCTATTGCCGGCCACACCATTTTCCTTAAGAAATGGGAGCGGGGATGGTTTTATCCCGTGAAGAGCATAAATCCTTTCTGTGCGGATCTCTATGTCTAGGATCCGGTGGAGTATTGGACCCCTTTGGGTTTATCTTTGGATCGCGAGTGCGAGTTGGGAAACCCATTCGGCTGGACCCAGTCACGGAAAAATTAGAGCGTTTGGGTTTTGCTAGAGTATGTGTCGAAATGGGGGCCGAAACCCCTCGACCGAAATCGGTGAAGATCCGCACTAATGGCTATGGTGATCATTTGGATGATAATCTTAGGGAGATTAAGATTGTTTACCAACATAAGCCGACGGGTAAGGAGGTCCCCATGAAGAATGGGAGTAAAGGCCCGCGAATTAAAAAATCATGGGTCCCTAAGAAGGTGGACCATGCAAATGACCATCCCAAGGTGTCCCCCGGCAAGAAAGATGTTATACACCTTGGAGCTTCTATTCAGAATGATGTTCAATCTGACAATACTTTCAGTGTTCTCCAAGAGCCTCTCCTTGATGACCCCATGGCATGCGATGCCTACATCCCGCCGAATCATCGGACTGAAACTGCCACGGATCACTCTCATAGTGTTCCTGCCCATACCCTCCTCTCAGGAAATCGACATGACCATACATCTAATGGCCCTGAGGTGGAGTGTCTTCATGATGGGATTGAATCCCAAACTAGGTCCTCCCTTACCCCCGGTACGGTACAGCCTCACGCTGGATCTGAATGCTCTAATGATGAGGCCCAGATTTGTGATCTTCTTGTCCCGCGTCTGGCTACGAGAGATGACCATGTGGATGACTCAGGCCATTCATCCTTTGAGGGACCACATGACCCCCTGTGTTCTGGCCCTTCGTCGGATGGATTTGAATCCATTGGTTTTGAAATGGTGCAAGAGAGCAGGCGCCGCAAATCCTCTAAGAAGACGAGGAAAGTCCAGGGGCCTAAAAAGAAGAACCCCCTTACGCCGGTTTCTAATGATTAACATTGCATGTTGGAATGTGAGGGGACTCAATGGGGTTGTGAAAGCCCATGAAGTCCGCAATCTCATCAGGACTCACGATTGTTCCATTATTGGCCTGGTTGAAACTAAAATTGCAGAGAATAACGCGGCCTCTATCTCTGATAGGATTAACCCTCAATGGACATGGTCCATGAACTATTCCAACTCCTCTGTTGGGAGAATCTGGGTTGGATGGGACCCGAGGAAGGTGGATGTTAAAGTTATCTCCAAGGACGACCAGGTTATCCATACCGAGGTGAATTTCCTTGAAGATAATGTCCATTGCCTCCTGTCATTTGTGTACGGTGCAAACCTAGAGGTTTCAAGAAAACCCCTTTGGCAAAGCCTTAGGCGGCATTCGGGCATCTCGAGTGTTATTCCTTGGGCTGTCCTGGGAGATTTTAATACTATTCGATCGGCGACTGAGGCCCTTGGAGGATCCTGGCACTATAAAAGTTCCACTGACATCAACGAAGATGTCAGTCATGAAGGTCAGTTTTTCACCTGGAATGATGGTTGGGATCCCACTATTCGTATCTTCAGGAAATTAGATAGAGTCGTCGCAAACGGTCCTTGGGTCGATCTTTTTAGAAGATCTAAAGTAGTTTTTCCACCCGGCAGGTTATCTGATCACTCCCCATGCATTCTTCTTCTTGCTGGTTGGACTGCTCGTGAACGTGGGATGTTCCGGTTTAATAATTTTCTCACCAAATCCCCTAATTTCCTTCTTCTGGTCAAGGAAGCGTGGGAGTCTGAAAATGCGGGTACCCCAAAGTTCAAGTTGGTGTCATCTCTCAAAAAGGTGAAGATTGCACTCAAAAATCTTAACGGTCAAAGTGGAGATGTTCATGAAGAGGTGTTACGTACTCGTAAATACCTGGAAGATGTCCAATCTTCGACCATCCCTCACACAGGGAATTGTGACATTGAGCGTCAATGCAAGGCTGCTTATTATTTTGCAATGGCTAAGGAGGCTGACTTCCTCCGCCAAAAAGCCAAGATTAAATGGATCAAAGAGGGTGACCAATGCACCAAATTCTTTTTCAAGACTGTTAGTGGGAATAATAACCGAAATAGGATTATCTCCCTCCTTGATGAGTCAGGTAACCCCACTAAAGGACCGGAGGAGCTCAATGATCTAATTGAATGCCATTTCAAAAATGCTCTGGGATCTGGTCGATCCCATGGGACGGCGGAGACAAATCGGCTTCGTCCTTACATTCTTAATACTGTTCCTGATTCTCAAATTGGCCCCCTTGTCAGGCTGGTTAGTGACGAGGAAATCCGCTCTGCGATCTTCTCCATAGGGGATGACAGAGCTCCTGGTCCTGACGGATTTACATCGAAATTCTTTAAGAACTCTTGGGTGATAACTGGTCATACTGTTATTGAAGCAATCCACGATTTCTTTAATCATGGAAAGCTCCTTAAACAGTTGAACAACACTTTGATCAGCCTTACTCCTAAAGTTCAGTCCCCGCGATCGGTTTCAGACTTCCGCCCAATCTCATGTTGCAATGTTATGTACGAAGTCATATCCAAAATTTTGGCTAACAGAATCAAAGCCACTCTTCCCTTCCTGGTCGACAGATGCCAAACAGCCTTTGTGGCGGGGCGGCAGATTACTGATAATATCCTTCTAGCTCAGGAGCTCCTGTATAAGTATCATCTTGGTTCAGATCCACCTAGATGTACTATGAAGGTTGATCTTATGAAAGCATATGATTCTGTCTATTGGGATTTCATTATCAATATTCTGACCCACATGAAGTTTCCCCCACAAATGGCCAATTGGATCTGCCAATGCATCACTACTCCGATGTATTCACTCAACATCAATGGGGAAGTTGTTGGTTTCTTCAAAGGTGGTAAAGGACTTCGCCAAGGGGATCCGCTTTCTCCCTATTTATTTGTCCTTGTCATGGAGGTTCTTAATGGCATCATTGAGGTCAACGCCAGGCGGGATAATCAGTTTAAATTTCACTGGAAATGTGCCAAAACTCAGACTGTTATGCTTGCCTTTGCTGATGACCTCCTCCTCTTCTCTCAGGCTGATACCCAGTCTACCCAGACCCTCAAAGATTGCCTTGATGAATTTCATTGTATCTCTGGCTTATCAGCTAATCCAAAGAAAAGTGAACTCTTCATTTGCTCTAAGGATGTCTCCCTCCATCACGACATAGCTGCTATCATGGGATTTAAAATGGGCAAACTCCCAATAAGATACCTGGGGTCCCATTGATCACCTCTAGGCTCTCGATTTTTGACTGCAAATCTCTCACTGACAGAATCACTAAAAGGACCACATCTTAGAAATGTAGATGGCTCTCCTTCGGTGGGCGATTGCAACTCGTTGCCTCCATTCTCTCTTCTATCCACCTCTATTGGGCCTCTATTTTTATTTTGCCCAAAACCATCCTAAAAGCAATTGAGTGCATTCTTCGCCGTTTCCTTTGGAATGGTGCCTCCGAAGGAAGAGTCTGTCCTAAGGTAGCATGGCATGATATTTGTTTCCCCAAGTCGGAAGGTGGGCTGGGTATTAAGAACCTGCTAGATCAAAACAAGGCCCTCAATTGCAAGCTTCTTTGGCGCCTCTTAGCTAAAGACCCGAATTCGGCCTGGTCTTCATGGAATTATAAGAACAGAATCAAAGACCGGTGCATTTGGACCTTGAAAATCTCGGCATCTGCCCCTTGGAGCTGGCGCAAGATTATGAAACTGAGGTCTTTCATGCGCGCCTACTCTGTTAAGGATATAGGGGATGGTTCTGATACCTTCCTCTGGCATGATAACTGGCACCCTCTTGGTCCCCTAAGTAAGGTGAGTACTGATCGCACCCGCCTGGTTTCGGGGTTAAATTGGGGTGTTAAAGTTGATGCAATTATCAGGAACAATAAATGGTCCTGGCCCAACCCCTGTGACATTGAGGTGTCCCAACTTGCAATGAATATGCCGAGAAATCCTCCCCGCAGCAACCAAAAAGACTCGTTGAGGTGGATTGGGAATGTCAAGGGCATTTTCACGACTAAATCTGCTTACCGTCTCATCCATCCTCCCAAACCTAAAGTTATTTGGGCTCAGCTAGTGTGGGGTCCTTCCCACATTCCTTCTCACGCCTTTACCCTCTGGCTTGCCGTTAAGAACAGATTGAATACTCTTGACCGCCTCCATTTTATCCCAAACCTATATCCTCAATGCATACTATGCAATACTGAAAATGAAGACCTTGGTCATCTTTTCTTTTCTTGCCATTTCTCTAGAGCTTTATAGAATCTTGTCCGCAGACACTCCGGTATTCATTAGCCCCATCCCGACTGGAATCAGAACATATCTTGGGCTGCTTCGAATTGGAAAGGGAAAAACTTTATGGCTGTCTCTAAAAGATTATCTCTGGCCGCCACGGTTTACTTTATATGGAGGGAGCGTAATAACCGTATATTCCAAAAATCGCCCCCCAGGACATTCCCCAGATTTTCTCTTCGGTGGTCAATGTTGTGAGACTTAAACTATTGACCATCCCGGTGCCTGAAAGGGGACTCTCTAGGACGGCTTGGATGAGGTGGGGAGACAGCTTCAGCATAGGAACCACCCAGCGTTGAATAGATTTCAAATTTCTCTCTGCACTCTTCATCTTCTTCCCCGACCTCCCGATTTCAAATCTAGCCGAACCCGCCTTCAACCTCTTGCCGGCGCCCATGGCGCTGGTCGACCCCCCTCCGCCTTGCTGTCTGATTTCATCGAAGCCTACCTCCCCCGTCCTTCATTCGCCCTCTTGCCTTAAACCGAATTCTAACGTCTTCTCCCGGCCCGCCACGCCCTGGCCTCACGGCCCCCAACCCCAATCCAGTTCTTCCCCTTCCATTTCCTCGAGCTCGTGTCGCCTCCCCTTCTTCGTCTGGCGCTTTCGGCCGCCATAGCTAGATTCGCCGCTCCCTCTCTTCCCCTTCGGTGACGTTGTTGCCTCTCTCTTCGCTTCCTTCTCCTCCCTCGAACTATCAACCCCCCCTTATACCCACATCTCGTCCGGGCTCCAATGCTCTCTCCCTACTCCTTCCCCTTCGAATGCGCCTCTCAGCCATGGTAAGGCCCCCGTCGCTTCTATGTCGCCAGCATCTTGCTCTGCCTCTCAGGGTTCAGCCGTTTATTCCCACTCAGCCATGCCCATCACGGCGTCGTCTCCTGGTGCCGTCTGCCATGGTGTTCAAATCGGCTCTCCTCTCAATGCATGTGATCTTGTTTCACCGGCGTGCTCTGCCGGCTCTCCTTGAGGTGGTAATTCGGCGAGAGGCATGGAGAAGGATGTCACGCGATCAGCCCTCCGGCTTCATTTCAGTCATCTTGCTCAATCGTCAATTGCTCTCGGTTGGTGCCCGATTTCAAATGCCATTGGGTCCACCACTATTGATGACTCATGCCCCACCATTGATCGTGGCTCATGTTCGCCAGGTGTCTCTTGGGCATCTATTGTCGAGAAAAGGGCTATTGGAGGTAAGTGTCCTCTGAAATTTTACCCTCCGGTTACTTCCGACTCGGAGAATATTATCCTATCCCCCCTCCTGAGGTTATTAAACAGGGGTCGGACTTGTGGGGTACCACCCTTGTTGTTACTTCGTTGGCGATCCCGTCCATTTTAATGTTGTCAGCTTTATCACTAAGAAAATATAGAAACGTTTTGAACTGCAACATGTGGCTGGAAACGAATCAGGTTTCTTTTTCTTCCGCTTCTCCTCAAGCCAAATGCTTGAAAAATGCAGCTAATGGTCCGTGGTTGATTCTTTGGGCATGCTTTCTTTCTTAAAAAATGGTGGCCGGGATGATTTTATCCGTGAGGATCATAAATCCTTCCCTACGGATTACCATGTGGGATCCCGGTGGAATCTTTGGACCCCTTTGGGTTTAAGTTGGATCGCGAGTGCGGTTGGAAAACCTCTTTTTTAGACCTGTCCTTTGAAAAACTCGAGCGTTTGGGTTTTGCGAGGGTTTGTGTTGAAATGGGGTCAATGCCCTCGGGGATCCGTTAAGGTACATGCTAGAGGCTCTTTGAACACCCATCGATTATCTATGCGAAATCAAAATTGAGTACCAGCATAGGCAGCGCGTAGGACCGATCACGAAAAAGATTAGGAACAAGAGTCACCCTCTCAAAACTTCTTGGGTTCCAAGCAATCGGTCTCTTCCCGGGTATCCTCCCATCCCGGTTTCCCTCGGATGGCCTCCCGTTCAAAATCTCCGGCTGGTGCGGCCCCTTAACCATAGATCTTGAATGTATGGCGATAACGACTTCTAACTCGTTTATAGCCTTACGGGAGGATTTTCGAGAGCCTCCACCCAGCCCTTGATAGCTCGACTGTTGCGGTGCCTGAAGTTGTTCGGGCTGATCTCTCTCGGCCTCATAGCCATATCGCTATCGGATCTCTAGTCGGCCTTCTAAGTCATCTACCTCTCCCGAGCACGGGAGCCCCTCTCGCTATCGATCCTGAGCCACCCGGTTCCCTAAATTGAGGGACAGATGGATCTTCCTGCGAACCAAGTCTATCGACTCTTCTAATCATCATACTCCTCTTACATCGAGATGTTACGATGGTCTCTACTCATCGTGATCCTCCTCCGGAACTCTGGTTGCCTAAAAGCGCTGGCCCTTGCCCAAAACCGAGGAGCGTGTCTCGCTCGGAGGAATAAAAATCTCGGGGGATTAAAAATAAGCCCCCTCACCCTCTATTCATGACTAGTATTACTGTTGGAACGTGAGGGGCCTTAATGGGTTTGTAAAAGCTCATGAAGTCTGCAACCTCATTAGCTCCCATAGGTGAAGTATAGCTGGCTTGGTGGAAACCAAAGTCGCGGAAAAAAACTCTTTATTTGTTTCCACGAGAATCGGACCCAATTGGTCTTGGATCATGAATTACTCTGCGTCCCGAATGGTCGGATTTGGGTGGGCTGGGATCCCACCTCGGTTTCGTGCAACGTTCTCGCCTCGGAGGATCAAGTCGTTCATCTTGAAGTCCTTTTCCTCGAGGAGAAAACCCGATGCATCTTGTCTTTTATCTATGGTGCTAACTCTGAAATCTCTCGTAGGCTCCTTTGGGATAGCCTTCAGATGATGTCTAACCATCCGGGCAACCTCCCGTGGGCTACCCTTGGGGATTTCAACGCCATCAGGTCCCCTTCTGAGGCCTTGGGTGGTGTCTGGCACAATAAAAGCTCGCTTGACCTAGACTACTGTCTTAGAGACTGTGATCTTGACGACGTCTGCCATGAAGGTATGCACTATACTTGGAATGACGGACGCGATTTGTCCCTTCGCATATTCAGAAAGCTTGATCGTGTAGTCGCGAATGGTCACTGGTTTGATAAATTCAGACGAGCTAAGGCCCTTTTTCCCCCCGCTAGACTCTCTGATCATTCGCCCTGTATTCTCCTCACTTTCGGGTTTTCTCCCAGGAAAAGAGGGATGTTCCGATTCAATAATTTCCTCACAAAATCCCCAAATTTTTACCCCTTGGTTGCGGATGCTTGGTCGGACGCCACCAATGGATATCCGATGTTCAGGCTGGTGACTCGTCTTAAGCTGGTGAAAAAGGCTCTGAAAAAGCTTAATGTCCATGAGTAGGTTGCCCACCTGAGGACAAAGCTTGAGGAGATCTAGGGTCAAACCCCTCCTAACCTTATGTGTCATCTTGAAGAACGCAGATGCAAGGATGCCTACCATGATGCACTGGCCAAGGAAGCCGACCTTACTAAGCAAAAAGCTAAGATAAGGTGGCTTAAAGAAGGGGATCGGTGTAATAAATTCTTTTTAAGGACATTAATGGAAACCCACAATAAGAATCGGATCATCTCGCTCCTTGATCATGATGGGACTCCTATCAATGGTATCGAAAATGTCGAGAATACGATTGTGGATCACTTTAGTAAGGCTCTTGGGACCCGGCCGCACACACGGGTCGGCTAACGCGGATCGCATTCGCCCTTACATCCTCCACACGGTGTACGAATCACTCACGGACCTTCTTGAAGGCCCTGTAAGTGATGACGATATCTGAAGACCATCTTCTCTATAGGTGATTATAGAGCCCCGTGCCCCTGATGGGTTCGGTGCCCATTTTTTTAAGGAAGCATGAGATATTGTGGGTCATTGTTTGTGAAGCCATCCGTGACTTCTTCACTCATGGTTTGCTCCTCAAACAAATGAACTCTACGATCATTAGTCGATCCCCAAGATTGAGTCTCCTCGGTGGTCTCGACTACCGTCCCATTTCTTTTGTAATGTCATCTATAAAGTTATCTCGAAGATCATTGCCAATCGTTTAAAGATGGCGTTACCTTATCTGGTTGATAAGTGCCAGACGGCCTTTGTGGCGGGTCGCCAATCGGTGACAACATTCTTCGGCCCAAGAACTCCTCCACAAGTACCATCGGGTCATGGCCCTCCTCATTTGTACTTTGAAAATTGACCTCATGAAAGCCTATGACTCTGTTCATTGGGATTTCATCATTTCTATCCACGACCATCATGAAATTCCCGCCCAAAATGATTAATTGGATTAGCGATGTATTACCACCCCTCGTACTCGCTCAATATTAATGGGGAAGCGGTTGGTTTCTTCAAAGGGTAAAGGTCTTCGCGAGGCGATCCTATGTCCCCTTACCTCTTTGTCTTTGGTGATGGAGGTGTTGAATGGCATCATTGATCTTAAGGCTCGTAGGAATAATAATTTCACATTTCATTGGAAGTGTGAAGCGACTCATCTTGTCATGCTTTGGCCTTTGCCGATGACCTTCTCACATTCTCTCGGGTTGGCGTGTGCTCCATCCGGATTCTCAAGGAATGCCTTGAGGAATTCCATTGGCTTTCGGGCTTGTCGGCGAACATAAATAAGAGTGAGACCTTTATTTGCTCTAAAGACCCAGTACGACCCGAACATAGTTGATGTTTTGGGCTTCAAAGTGGGCTCTCTCCCCATCGGATACCTTGGCGTCCCTCCAGTCTCTACAATTTTGTCGATTCGTATTTGCCACGATCCTTGCGAGAAAATTACCGGACGCATTAAATCTTGGAAGAATAGGTGGCTCTCTTTTGGAGGCCGCTTACAATTGGTTGCATCAATTCTCTCATCATCCACCTCTTACGGGCTTGATCTTCATCCTCCCTAAATCCATTCTTAATCGGATCATTGCTGACTTGAGGCGTTTCCTATGGAACGGATCTTCGGAAGGTAGGGCTAATGCAAAAGTGGCTTGGGCCGACATACGCTACCCTAAGAGCGAAGGAGGGTTGGGTATCAAGCATTTGCATGATCAAAATAAAGCCCTCATTTGTAAACTCTTTTGGCGCATCCTGTCTAAAGATCTGACTCGGCTTGGTCTACTTGGGTCCACAAGAATAGAATCAAGGATCGGTGTATTTGGACTCTCAAAGTTCGGACTACGCTTCTGGAGTTGGAAGAAAATCATGAGTCTCCGTCCGTTCATGTACGCCCACACCTCTAAGATCATCGGTGATGGCATGGATACCTTTATGCAGCATGACCTTTGGCATCCTCGAGGCCCTCTCAATAGCTTTTTGCTCGAAAGGCTTAAATGTATGTGGGCTATCTAGTGACGCCAAGGTATCTCGGATAATTAGAGATGATCGGTGGGCTTGGCCTAACCCTTATGATCGGGAGGTTTCGTGCTTAGGCGATAACATGCCCCTTTATCTTCCCAATGGCGACGAAAAGACTCCTGAGATGGATTGGTTGCCATAATGGTATTTTTCGACTAAGTCTGCCTACCTCCTTTTTCACCCCCCCCAAGCTGAAATTGTGTTGGACAAAATTAGTCTGGGGCCCTCTTCATATTCCTGCCCATGCTTTTACCCTTTGGTTGGCAATCAAAGGCAGACTTAATACATCCGACCGTGTTCACGGCATCTCGAATCTATCTCTCACCTGCCCTCTTTGTGCTTCGGATGCTGAAAATCATGACCATCTTTTCTTCTCCTGTCCGTTCTCTAATTCGATTTGGACCACTATTCAAAGGAATGCCGGGTTTCATTGGCCATACCCAAATCTGTCACAAAACGTCATATGGGCTGCTCACATTTGGAAAGGAAAAAATCTATCTCACTTTGTCCAAACGCCTCTCTCTAGCGACTCTTGTCTATTATATTTGGAAGAACGCAACAACCGTATCTTTGAGAAATCTCTACCTCGGGACATTTCCCATATATGCTCTCGGATATCAAATCTGCATTCGCGATAATTTGAAGGCCTCTTTGCCCGTCTTTGGTCTCGGCCACCGTTCGTTAGCGAGGCGTTGGATATTATAAAAAAAAATGTTATATATATCTATATATATATATATATATATTTAAAAAAAAATGATTTTCGTCCCTGGTCATCTCCTTTGTAAAAAAAAAAAAAATTCGTGAGTTACTGGGGGCTCCTCCCTTGGGCAATGATGTGGCTTCCGGTGGTTTTTTGGTTCCAGTTTGTTACATCAAGCTTGGCTGTTTTTTTGAAGGGCTGTTGGCTGGGTTCTAGTGGTTTTTTTGGCTCTTTGGTGGTCCCTCTTGATGGATTCCACAGTCTTTGGTATTGATATTTTACGGGTGGCTTGGTTGAGGATGGGTAACCTTTGCTGGTGGATGATACCATTGCTGGATTGGACTATATTGAGTGATAGTAGATGGCTCTGCAACTTATGGATGCTTGTGTTGTGGGCTGCTGGAGCCGATCCGATATCCTCTGTTGCCTTTTCTCTGCCTAGCTTGTTTTTCTTTGGAACTTTTGTGGTGTTATGCTTGGAAAACCCAATGGGAGTTGCTGATTTTTGGTCTCCTTTGGTTGGTGTGGATGTCCTGGAATGTAGCTGCTTGTGGCTTGGATGCAGGTGAAGACTCTTTTGAAGATCTGTTGGCTATGTTCACATTCTTTGCTTGAATTTGGGTGTCGGGGGTTTGACCATGCCAAGCTGGCATTCCAATGTCTTGTTGGGCCCGATGGTGTAGGGGTTTGGTCCCGCCTTTCTTCTTCTTTGGTTCCATGGTTGGTTAGAGGTTGGTATTGGGTATTGTTGGTTCTGGCTGGTTTGCGGGCGCCTGCTCTTTGTGGTGCTCTGAAGTGGTTCTAGAGGTGCGGCGGTGGAAGTTTGGTAGACCTAGCTGTGGTTTGAGGCCTTTTTGTAATGAAATGTTGTCTGCTATGATTGAGATATTCTTGCACTTGCTTTGGGCAGACCTGTAGGTTACGAGTGCGATGCTTCATCCGAGTGGCTAGTTCTTTGGGAATGTGTCGCTTTCTAGTCTTATAATCACTAGCTCACGGTAGATCGGCATTTGGTTTTCGCTTAGGTTTGTGGAGATGAGATCTTTGTTTTTTTCTTGTAGTCACTCTTGGTTCTGCGGTGTTTCTTCTGCTGCTTTGCCTTCGTTCGTGATGCCGCGAAAGTGGCGGCTTGATTTATTTTCTTTGTTTCTTTGTTTGGCGCCTATTTGTCCCAATCCCCTTGATCTTTCTTTGGTATCTTTGAGTTTTGGCGGTTGATGTCTTTGATGTGCTCAATTGTTGGCTTGGAATCAGTTTGTTGTTGCATCTTTCCTTGCTGATGCAAATATGATGAACTCCTTCTTGCATCTTTCCTTCTTTGCATTGCCTCATTGAGCATTGATTTGGGCTGAACTCCACAATCAATTTGCAATGGGAGTGCCCCTATTCTTTGTTAGTATTGGCTGATGGTAGAGCTGTTGGTAGTGATAGAGATGGCTTTGCATGGTGCTAGATGCGATGAGGAGTTGTGTTGCTGATGTCTTTGCTAAATGCCATTGATCCTCGGAATTTTCTTTGATGAAGGTTCTTCTTTGGATTTCTTTCTTGATGCATCTTCTTTGCCTCACGTGCGGTATGCTGATGTTAAGCTGCTGATAATAAAGTGCAGCTGTTCCTTGCTTGCTGCTGTAATGCTCTCCTTGCTGCAGGATATCTAGGATGCTATGGGTTGCCGGCTGATCCGGTTTGCTGTAGTTTGTTGCCGCGAGGTGATCGGTTGGCTGTTCCGGTCCTCTCGGAAGTAACTTTTTGCTTTTGATCTTGTATAACGACAGTGCTATTTTTCTTTCTTCTGCTAGATAGATCCTTTTAAGTTTTTTGAGGATCTCTCTGTTGTACCAGCTGCTCGGGGCATGCCCCAGCGTTTTATGTTCTAACTCCAAGTCATAAAATTTGAAGTTATAACATAATTTTTTGTAAACTTTTCTCCCTTTAATCCAAAATACACACTTACTTAACAAAAAAAAAAAAAAAAGATGAGGTGGGGAGTATAAAAAAAAAAAATATATATATATATATATATATATATATTTTTTTTTTTTTTATAAAAAAAAAAATCAATAGGGGTTTTTTTGAATTGAGTGGCTGTTGGTGCTGGCTCTTGGCCTACCGTTTGATCTTTGGCGGTTTTCGCTGTGCTCTCGTCCGGAGTCTGAGCATTACGACTATTGTTTTGGATGGCTCTGGTGGGGCTTGGCTCCCGGTTGTGGTTATCTGTTCTTACATTTATATTTGTATTGTGTTTTAGATCTCGGTCAATGCTATTTCCCTTGTCATAGGTCCCCTCCCTCTATCTGACTCCCCTCCCCTTTCCCCAAAAAAAAAAGGGGTGTGCGTATGTTTTTCTGTGAGTGGCGTTCCTGGTTCTGATGGGTTTGTGACTGTGGGTGAAACATTTTGGACGGGTGGTTCCTTTGTCGAAATAGTTTGGCCGATGTTTGGAGTTGGAGTGGTATTTCCTGGTTCTAGTTGTTGGCTTCCATGCTGCTGTTGTTGGTTTGATCTGCCCGGGGGTGGCCTGTGGATGATGTATTTCGTTGTCCCATTGTAGCTTCAAATGTGCTGTTACGGATTTGAGGCAAGTGCCATGGACTTAGTTGCTTTTTCATTAAATTGGATAAGTCTTTGAGTGTCGGGTGTGGTTTTCTTTGAAGCCTGGTGGGCTGGTTGATGTTTCTTGTGGTGATCGGATCAGTTGCGAGTAGTGTGGTTCTTGTCGGTTGAAATTTGTTGTGGCTGAGTGGGAGATTTAGTGGCATTTCTCTTGAGGCGGCTTTGATCTTGGTGGTGTCATGTGGGGGCTTTCTTTCTAGTATTGCCATGGCCTGCTATATCTTATGTATCTGTGATGTAAATACGGGTGTCAATGGTCTCATCAAGGCTTCGGTGCATTGATTGGATGATCATGTTGAAATGCTCCGGAACTCTCGAACATATCTTGTCTACGCATTTCGTCCTGCAATTTCTGTAGCCATGCCGGGAATGGTTGGCTGTGTTAATTCATTGCTGTTGGCTGGGGTTTGATTTAGTGCGGGGTTTGACTGCAATTTCCAGCTGGTGGGAAGTACTGCCAGCTTGTTGGCTCGAGGCTATGATTCACCGTTCAGTGCTGCTGTTTGGTTGAGTTTCGTGCTATGTGCAATGTTCGCTGCTGGTTTGCATGCTTCCTATTTTCTTGACATTTTCTCATTTGAAGCTCATTTTCTTCTGCGGCTGTATATTGGGGTTTTTTTCTACCTGCTGAAATGCTGGATCGTGGTTATTTTGGGTGTGATGGACTGAACTGTTTGTGTTTCCGGATGGATGCGGATGATTCTGTTTGATCCAAAGTAATTGCTGATGCGTCCTGCTTGCTCTCTCATGATAACATGGTCCGATGTTTCTTTGTCTTCTTGGTATCTTGTAGCAGGTGTGCTCGGGCCGTGCGATGGTTATCAACTGGCTATGTCAGCGATGGCCTGTCTGCTGGGCTTCATCTGCTTGGCGTTGGTTGGATGACAGTGAGATGGTCTTTATTTGTTTTGAATTTCCTTCCGGTGGGAGGTTGTATCTTGTAACTTTTGTTGCTGATTTTGCTACCGAAGTGGATGGTACTATGATGCCGGGCTATCTGTTTCCCCTCTGCATTAATTGTGAGTTCTTGCCCACGTCTTGGTGGGAGCTAATTGGTTTCAGGACGAGTGTGATGTGTTGGACTGTTTATTTGTTTTACGATGTGGCTTTGGCGAGATGCTAAATCACGAAGTGGAATACTCAGTCAGGCCCAACTGATTTGATCTGGTGGTGCACATGAGGCATTCTTTGAGGTGGGAGTTGTCAACACTTTCCCTTCTCGCTGATCCGGATGTCCTGTGGATGATGCTGAGCGGATGGAGTTCGACGACCATGTTGATGGTGGAAATGATGATCGTGAAGGTGCAGTATTCTAGGCTACCGATACACATCTTGAAGAAAATGGTGCTGGCTTTAAGGAAGCATATCTTTGGTGTATGATGCCGATGCCCATCTCGGTGTGTGGTACCCGCTTGCTGAAGCATTGCAGTTTACGAGATGTGAGATGTTTTGGCTGCCTTGGCCTGCGATCCTTTGAGGCTCTCGGCTGCTACTGGAGGGTGATGAGAGTCTAAAGCTGGGCTTCTGAAATCTGGTCTACATGTTTGTTGCGCTGGGTTTCACTTATGGTTGCGGTTTCTGAAGCATTTGGGAGCAGCTTTTAACTCCAGCGCCTCAAGACCATCAACAACCGATGGAATGGGGTGCATTCGGGTCTTGTTGGACTGAGCTGGAGTTTACTGTGGGGTGATCGGATGGTTGTTCCGGTCTTCTCGGTAGTAACTTATTTTGCTTTAGATGATGTATAACGACAATGTACTTTTTTGTTCTTCTGTTAGATAGTTCCTCTTAGGTTTTTTGAGGAATTCTCTGATGTACCAGTTACTCGGGGTATACCCTAGCGTTTTATGTTCTAACTCCAATTCAAAAAACTTGGAGTTATAACATAATTTTTTATAAATTTTTCTCCCGTTAATCCAAAATACACACTTACTTACCAAAAAAAAAAAACAATAGCAATTTCAGCAGAAGCAGGGCAGGTTTGAACAGCGATTCCCGTCACCGTCTCCTTTTGGGGTTATATTGGATATGCTGAACCATGTATTGATAGGACCCCTTTTTTTTTGTTGATTATAGAGATAGCTTGTCCTCCTAGAGGATTTTTCTTTTGTTTTTTTATGACTTTCCTGTTGTTTAGATGCTCGCGGTACGCCCCAGTGGTTTATGTTTTTAATCCAAGTCAAAATACTTGGAGAAAAAACATAGATTCTGTAATATTTTTCTCCTTTTAATCCAAAATACTTACTTACCAAAAAAAAAAGGTTTGAACAGCGATGGAGCTGGGGAACGGCCCATCCACACAACTTCAACACACATCTTTGCAAAGGAAAGATTCTCCATTCGGGAGGTCCTGGGATCAAGCTGAAGAGGAATCCCAATCGCACTAGCTAACCAGCTAAGTCCAGCGTGAGACCACAGTTCGAGCGGTATGTTTGACATTTTTATCCAAATTGGAAAACGCTTGTGTTCTTCTTTTGACAAATCCATTCCTGGCTTCCAGCGTTTGAGGAAGATTGCTTTTCCAGAGAATACCCATGGACCGGCACGCAAGCATTTCTCCACCATCTCTTCAGAGGGGAAACGAAAGAAAAAGAAGCCGCCTTCGTTGCCAGCGGTTTGCTTGAGACCGAATCGGGCTCATATCTTCATGGCGACTGCCTTAACAGCCATGAAATGGGAAGGTGTATTAAGGAAATAGCCTACCAAGGTATGGCCCCAATAGACGTTTCCTTGCTTGATGACCTCTGGCGGAGGAGACAGAGCTCCATCAGAGGACACAGAAGCCTGTTTAGAGAAGAACTGTAGTTCTGGGCTACACCCAGAACCGTCCTTCTTGACTACATCGGCCCAGGAGTGGGGGGGACAAGGTCACCGACTGATTTGCCGAGAGCGGGCTCCGGGAACGCAGACGAAACGAAAGCGAGGGACCTAATCGAAGGTAGGTTCAAGGAAGGATTCACAGAGGGATTGACGGTGTTCAGTGGAGAGGAGAGTGGGGAGAGTGGGGGACGGACGGGGGAGGCAGACACCAGAGGAGCAGGGGAGACGGCCATGGCCGATGACGTGCGCCGGCGCCGAAGACGGGAGGAGCGTCAGGCAGAAATCGAATTCGAATTTGAATTCTCTAGCTGGTGCTGGAGCTGGCTATGATGTATAAATGCTCTAGCTGTAGATGATGTTGCTAGCTACAGAGAGTCTAGAAGTGATCAGAGGTACTCCCAAATATCTAATGGGAAGTTTGCCCTCTTTGAACCCCAAGATATCTGCAATGAGCTGGTGAAGGGAAGAATCTTTGGAGCATATGAAAATTTTACTCTTATTCACGTTAGCCGATAGGCCCGACATGAAGTAGAATTCTTCAAGGTAGTCCTTAAGGATCTGAGCGGAGTGAGAGTCAGCATGGGAAAAGAGAAGGAGGTCGTCAGCAAAGGCTAGCATGATCGTTTGAGTCGCGGCACATTTCCAATGAAATTTAAAATTATTATCTCGCCTAGCCTTGATCTCAATAATGCCATTAAGGACCTCCATAACAAGTACAAATAAATAGGGAGATATAGGATCACCTTGGCGGAGGCCTTTGCCCCCTTTGAAAAAACCGACCGCCTCTCCATTAATATTAAGGGAATATGATGGAGTGGTTATACACTGATTGATCCATTTAACCAACTGAGGGGGAAAATTCATGAGGGTCAGCATGTTAACGATGAAGTCCTAATGTACGGAGTCGTACGCTTTCATCATGTCAACTTTCATAGTACACCTAGGAGGGCCATGGCTGAGGTGATACCTTTTTTTTTTGGTAAGTAAGCTGAGGTGATACCTATGAAGGAGTTCCTGAGCTAAGAGAATATTATCGCTAATCTGACGCCCAGCAACAAAGGCCGTTTGGCATTTGTCAACAAGATAGGGAAGGGTTTGTTTGATCCAGTTTGTAAGAAGTTTTGATATCACTTTATAAATGACATTGCAACAGGATATTGGGCGGTAGTCAGAAATCGTACAAGGGGATTGGACCTTTGGAATGAGACTGATCAATGTGGAATTCATTTGTTTAATACTTACCAAAAAAATATATATATTTTACTTACCAAAAAAAAAAGGAATTCATTTGTTTAAGAAGATTTCCATGATTAAAGAAATCACGGATAACTTCATAAACAGCAGGGCCAGTAATCTCCCAAGAATCCTTGAAAAACTTGGAGGTAAACCCGTAGGACCAGCTGCTCTATCATCTCCAATGGAGAAAATCGCTTTGTGGATTTCTTCCTCACTAACCGGCCTAGTGAGAGGGCCAGTTAGGAAGTCAGGGACTGTATGTAACAACCCAAAATTTGAATAAGGAAATTTTAACCATCAAGTCCGGTCAACGCCCGTTGACTGGAAATCCAAAGGTGAAGAAGTCCGGAATTGGCATTGAGGAAATTACTGTCCGGATTTCCTTAATGCAGTCCGGATTCCCATAATAAAAGAAGTCTGGATTTCGTTTGGGCAAATGAAGTCCGGATTTCCCTTGGTAAATGAACTCCGAATTTTCGGAGTAAAACGCGTGCAGAAAGAAAGCACTCCGGATTTCCGAAGTAAAGAAGTCCGGTCCCAGTAACTGAGAATTTTGGGAAGGAGCGGCAATGAATTTCAGCTGTTCCCGAGAAGTGTAGGAAAATGAAATGCTCATGGGAAATATAGGACAATTTATAGCACCCTTGGAAAATAGGAAAAATTATAAATGAATGCCACCAAACCCAGGGCCTATAAATAGGGACTTAAGATTAGCAGGAAAAGACACCACTAGAAGCTCCTAGTAGAGAAAGAAACCAAAGGCTAAGGCAACATAAGAAAAGAATTCAGGCAAGATACTCACCCCTATTTCTAAAACTCATGTTTATTTATGTTATTATGAAATTATATGATATTCTCGTAAGAATATGATTTTCTTATTGTTCGAAATGCATGTTTAAAGGAAATTCTGTTATGCATGATATTACATTAATGTTCATCACAAATTCAATCTTTGAAATTTAAAATAAATGAACTTCGGCGTCCTTACAGAAAACGAAAATGAACTCCGGCCTACTGTAGAAATGAAATGAACTCCGGCCCTTTGAACAAATCTGCTCCATCCTTTGTGAAAAAGAAACTCTGGCCTTATGTCCTAAAAAGAAGTCCGGCCTACTGTAAAGAACTCCGGCCCTTTAAATAATATGCTCGTTCCTTTGTGAAAAGAAACTCTGGCCTTATGGTATCCGGCCTTTGATGTTTCGGTTTTGCTGTGTTAAAATCGAAATCGGCTTTCTTCATAATAAAATCGAAATCGGCTCTCTTCATGTTAAATTCGAAATCGGCTCTCATCATGTTAAAATCGAAATCGGCTTTCTTCATGTTAAAATCGAAATCGGCTTTCTTCATGTTAAAATCGAGATCGGCTTTCTTCATGTTAAAATCGAAACCGGCTTCCTTCGTGATAAAATCGAAACCGGCTTTCTTTGTATTAAAATCCAAATCGGTTTTCTTGTGTTAAAAATTGAAATCGGCCCCTTTGTGATATCAATGAAACCGGCCCTGAGTACTTGAAATAGAAACCAGCTCAAATTTAAATTTGAAACCGGCCATGTGTCTTGGAATTTGGACTCCGTCCTTTGAGCTCCGGATTTTAAAGGAAGATCCACTCCGGCCCTTTGAACTCCGAAATTTAAAAGAAAAGCCACTCCGACCTTGAACTCCGAATTATTTATTAAAGACAAGTCACTCCGGATTTCTGTAAAACAAAAACACTCCGTCCGTTTAGAGCTTCGTCCAAGTCCTCCGTCTTTTAAAGGAAAACGGCACTTCGTCCGTGATTAAAGAACTTCCAACTTTTGGAGCATAATGTAATTGTGCTCCGTCCTTCGTAAATAAAGAACTTCGGCTTTGATTAAAGGAAATGAACTCCGGCTTTGACTAAGATAACGAACTCCGGCTTTGATTAAAGGATATGAACTCTGGCTTGGACTAAAATGAACTCCGGCCTTGTAAGAATTCCGGTTTCAGGACTTCAGTTTCTCATTTAAAAAGAACTTCGGAAATTAATGAAGTTCTTCCCTCAATAAGAACTTCGGATTCTTTTGAAAATGAACTTCGGCTTTAATAGATTTTATGAACTTCAGAAAAGAACAAGAAAACTTATGGATTATGGACAGCAAGTGGAACTCTTCTGACTTTTGAACTATTATATATGGACAATAAAGAACACGAACCAAGAACCAAGTTTCCATTAAACTTGCTGTTAAAGATGGATGAAGGATATTGGAGTGACACTCGAGGATGCCTCCTGGGCCACGAGAGGGGACCTTTTGGTGGCATAAGAACTCTGGACTATGGCCCCGTATGCCGGGTTAAAGGCATTACCTCCCGCCCCGGGGAGCATAATGAGGGGATACGGCTTTAGGTTGTGGGGTAGCACACAACCCGTCCTCGATGTTGTCCGCTCCCGTCCGGTCCCTAAAGATTATATGAATTCCGAATGATTATGATGAAGACAAGATGAAAAGAATATGAACCAAGAAAAATGATATGATGATTTTTATTATGCTATATACTTTGATTATTTGTATGCTTGTGTTTTATGCATGTGAGTATCCTTTGGGCTTTGTAAGCTCACTCTTGCAAATTTTCAGATGACAAGCTTATGGAGGACGAAGTCGAATAAAGTCCTATGTTTTTGCTGGCTGGAGCAGATTTTTTGGAGTTTTGTTTATTTTGTTTGAAGGAACTTGTAATTTTGATTTCCGCTGCTTATGAACGTTAGAATGTTTCCATGACACTTTTGGGATTTATGAAATTATTTATTTTTAGAATGCATCTCAGGTATGAATGAAGAAAAGAAAAATTTTTATGTTCACTTTTATTTTTTTAATTGTAAGGAGATTTAGATTTGGCGACGGCTTTTGATGGTATAACAAGTCGGGTCGTTACACTGTATGGAGAATGTATGGACGAAGCCGGTGGGCATCCGCCACACCAAAGAATCTTCCAGAGCCAAGAGCCCTTTGGAAGTGATGAACCACCAAGCGATGGAGATCCTCCGGCCCGCTTGTTGGGTTGCCAGAGTCATCAATGAGGGAGATAATTCTATTCCTGTTGTTATTCCCACAAACAGTCTTGAAGAAAAATTTAGTGCTCTGATCCCCTTCCTTGAGCCACCTAAGTCTGGCTTTTTGTTGAAGAAATCCGGCCTCCCTCGCCATAGCGGCATAGTATGCGGCCCTATAAGACTGCTCAGTATAATTGAGACCTATAAGTGAGGGAGCCTAGGATTGTAATTCCTCTAAACGAGTCCTGGTACGCACTACCTCTTCATGAACATCCCCACACTGAGCATTAAGGGATTTGAGACCATTCATCAACTTTTTGAGGTAAGACACCAGCCGAAACATAGGAGTTCCGGCCATCTCAGTCTCCCAAGCTTCCTTTACCACAGGAAGAAAATTTGGGGACTTAGTGAGGAAATTATTAAACCGAAAAAGCGTGCATTTCCTAGCCAACACCTCAGACGGAATGAGAATGCAGGGAGAGTGATCGGAGAGTCTGGCAAGAGGAAACACAGCTTTAGCTCGAGTGAATTGATCGAGCCAGTGACCGTTAACAACCACTCCATCTAATTTTCTGAAAATACGGATAGAGGGATCACTTTTTTTTGGTAAGTGTGTATTTTGGATTAAAGGGAGAAAAAAAATTTACAAAACCTATGTTATAACTCCAAGTTTTTTCACATTGGAGTTAGAACATGAAAAGCTAGGGCATACCCCGAGCACCTAGTACATCAGAGTAAAACTCAAAAACTTCTAAGGGGAACATTCTAATAGATCGAAAATGAACAGAGTCATTTTACATAATCAAAAACTAAATGCACCCCAAGTATTTCAGCAGTTGGAAGGAACACGCAACATCGCTCCAACGCCAGTAGGAAATCGGCAGAAGCTGCACTAGCATATGGCACAGCATGAGCAACCTGGAAATCAGCCATTCCATCTTCAAGCAGGCCAAGTAAGCATCAGCACCAGCATATGGCACCAGCAGCAAAAGAAGCACCCAGCCATTCGCAGCATCCACCAATCAGCCTGCCTGATCAGCAACCACGCTATACTGTTTGATGAGGTTGGAGCCTTGGAGTTAAGGATTCTTTTGAGTTGTTGCTGCTATGTTCAATAGCCGAAGATGGTGCTACTGGTCTCGGTGCTGGAGCATTCTGCTGTCTCATGTGCAAAGTGCCTCTGCCGTGCCACTGTGTGAAGCCGATTATGTGTGTCAGCTACTGCATGCTTTGTTCAGTTTTGTTTATGATGGAAATGTCATATTTTTTCATTTTCGGTAAACGTTGTCCTCCTAGAGGCCATTTTGTATATTCTGATGTACTGTCCGCTCGGGGTATGCCCTAGCGTTTTATGTTTTATCTTCAAGTCAAAATACTTGGAGATAAACATATTTTTTTTGTACTCCTTTTCTCCCATTAATCCAAAATACTTACTTATCAAAAAAAAAATGAAAAAAAGATAGAGGGATCGCTACCGTCGTTCCAAGTATAGAATTGACCTTCATGGCAAATATCCACAAGGTCGCAGTCCTTGAAACAATTATTGATATCCACGTAATTCTTATGGTGCCCAGAGCCTCCAAGAGCCTCATTCGCTGACCTAATTTTTTTTTTGGTAAGTAAGTGATTTGGATTCTTGGAAGAAAAAATTTTACAGGTAATGATTTATCTCCAACGCCAATTGATCTGACTCAGTGAGATGGGATGACAATGCTAATGGTAAATTTTCATCTAAATCTGCTTACTTTCTTATCTATCCTCACAAGCTGACTTTGACATGGACTAATCTAGTTTGGGGTCCCTTCCATATTCCCTGCTCATGCCTTTCACACTGGTTGGCCATTAAAGGTAGGCTAAGTTTTTTTTTTTTTGGTAAGTAAGTGTGTATTTTGGATTTATGGGAGAAAAAATTACAAAGCATAATGTTATAACTCCATGTTTTTTGACTTGGAGTTAGAACAAAAGACGCTAGGGCATACCCCGAGCGACAAGTACATCAGATAAATCTACAAAAAACCTCTAAGAGGAGCGATCAACACAAAACAGAGAAGATGAACGTGTCATTTACAAAAGCATACTACCAACAACCTAAATGCATCCCAAGAAATGAGGCAAATCGGCGGGGCAAGAAGCAACCAAACATTCCTACATCAGGTTCGACTTGGTCACACACAGGGCCAGCAGGCAATTACGAACGCAATACACGCCAACAACAGATCCGGTTCGAGCAGCAAGGCACAAAACCAAATAAGCGTAAGATAAAACCTTCATCGCCCATCCATCATCGGCGCTAAATCAAAGCGCACAGCGAGGGGGCATGGAGCATTACGCACACCATGAGCGCGTCTGACCAAGGTCATCGGCAATGCAAAATGCCTCGAGCCCATTCGACCACCAGACTTTTGATTAGTAGTAAGCACCACCCAATTTCAATGCTACCACACACAACCTCTGCAGTCGTCAACATATAACCAAAGCATTTTGAGAATATTGTATCATGGATCCTTCAAAGATTGAAACAAGATGAAGCCGGTAACCTTCAATCGAGCCCAAGAACAATCCGGATACCAAGCTTATTACCCAAGAATTCAAAACAAGGCAAAATAGGCATCACCCGAGATCCAATAGTTAACCAAGCCGATCAAAGACACAATAGTTAACAAGCCCCACTAATCACCAGCCATGCATAGCATAACTAATACAATCCACATCAACAATCAAAACAAGCCCCACCAATCTGATTACGGCCTAACAGAAGTGCCAACAACTTCGGAGGGAACAATCGCATGTCAACCGTGATACCAATTCACGGAACAACAGCTGTGACTATCAAAAAGGTGGACAGCATAACCAACTGCCCACTCACAAAAGCGAGAACCAGTCAACAATGCGAGAACATCCGAGCACGCCATCCACCAAAGCTGCCGCCAACCGAGCTAGCGAGACCCAAGGCAACATCCATGAGCATCGGCATAATATACTTCCAAACAGCATAACTAACACACAAAAACCAAGGGCAAATCAATCCAGTCGGTGATCACACCATGACTCCAAAACACCGCAGAGAACTACCCCACATCCATTGCGGCAAATACACATTCCCATCGATCAACACGGGATAACAATTAATCCTCCTTCAACGTCCAGGCAAACCATAATAGCTAACAACAAGCTGCGGCAGGCCTAAGCCTAAAGAATCTCCTCGGTTTGAGTCCACCGAAAACTGCGGCATCCAATTGCCAAGCAGAGACAACCGCGGAACCAGCCTCATCAAAGGCCAAACCCGGTGAACACCAAAATGTCACCCTCTATACCCAACACCCCAGCACCATCAAAAGGCTCCAAAGACAGACATTGCAACAAAGACGTAGAATGCTCAAGGCACCCGACAACATCGAACAAAATGAGTGGAAAATCCAAACATGCCAAAATCCGGTCATATAACCAACAAACACAGCATTGGAATTTACATCCGGCGGAAATCGATAGGGTTCATCGGTCCATTTCACATGCAACAGCAATTAGTAAGGTCAACCACCGTCACATTTTAAAAATAAACAGCCCAGCAAGGCAACAAAAACCATCCATAGCAGCCCATCCTCAACATAGGTCACCATGTAGAAATCTACACAGACTCCAAGGAATCGACAACAAACATCCAAAGGTAAACCGTGGCGAGAAAGAAGAAACGCCAACACGGACTCAAAGTACATCCAAAAGAAATTAACCAACACTAATATTTACAACACAAAGAACAAAGTGGACCAATCGAGATCCAAGCCAAGACCCCCCCAATGCAGACCATATGGAACCAAACAAACCACCGGAGGCCACAGATACAATGAACGTGATACCACCGGTTACAAAACTCTTTTTTTTTTTGGAAAACGACCAAAGAATAGCACCGGGAGGCAAAGGTACCTCATTCATTATATCAACATTTTTTTTTTTTTGAAGAAAGGAGGCCCAAAAGGACATTTAACAACTAAGAAGAGGAGAGAAGAGAAAGAAAAAAACAAAAATAAAGGAGAAACAAAGGAAAGGGGCTTTTTTTTTTTTTTTAGAGTAAATTCCAACGCCTAGCAACCGAACGGCTAGGGTGACCAGCACGGGGCAATGAGGCCATCAATTTGTCCCGCACAGCGTTTGATATCTGAGAGCATAAGTGGGAAGTGTCCTGAGGGACAGATTTCTCGAAGATATGGTTGTTTCGTTCTCTCCAAATATAATAGACAGTAGCCGCCAGAGAGAGACGTTTAGATAAAGCAGAGAGATTTTTGCCTTTCCAAATGTGGGTAGCCCAGGTGACATTTTGAGACTAGTTAGGGTAAGGCCAAAGGATACCGGCATTCCGTTGGATGGTGGTCCACACGGAATTAGAAAACGGGCAGGAGAAGAAGAGATGGTCATGATTCTCAGCATCCGAGTCACATAGAGAGCAAGTAAGAGATAGATTTGGGATACCGTGAAGACGGTCAGATGTATTTAGTCTGCCTTTGATGGCCAACCAAAGGGTGAAGGCATGGGCGGGAATATGGAGAGGGCCCCGGACTAATTTGGTCCAGCTCAATTTCAGCTTAGGGGGTGAAAAAGGAGGTAGGCAAACTTGGTTGAAAAAATGCCATTTTGGCATCTCACCCATTTCGGGGAATCTTTTCGCTCGGCATTGGGAAGATAATGGGGCATGTTTGCGGCAATGCTCGAGACCTCCCCGATCATAAGGGTTGGGCCAAGCCCAATGGTCATCTCTCGATAACCGAGAAACCTTGGCGTCCTCGGATAATCCTGTGCCCCAGTCTGAATGCGTTCGGTGCACACCCCTACCGAGGGGGCCATGAGGATGCCAATGGTCTTGCCAAACAAAGGTGTCCATGCCATCACCAATGATCTTGGAGGTGTGAGCGCACATGACAGACGAAGATTCATGATTTTCTTCCGGCTCAAGGAGCGGAGTCAGGGACTTTAAGCGTCCAAATACACCGATCCTTGATTCTAGTCTTGTGGACCCAAGAAGACCAAGCCGAATCAGGGTCTTTAGACAGGATGCACCAAAGAAGTTTACAGATGAGAGCCTTATTTTGAGCTCATGATTCTTGAGACCCAAACCACCTTCGCTCTTAGGGTATGAGATATCCGCCTGTGCCACTTTAGCATTAGTCTTACCTTTCGAAATCCATTCCAGAGAAATCGCCTCATGATGCAGTCGATCTGTTTAAGAATGGATTTGGGAAGAATGAAGATCGAAGCCTAGTAGAGGTGGACAGATGATAGAATCGAAGCAACCAATTGTAAACGGCCTCCAAAGGAGAGCCACCTATTCTTCCAAGATTTAATCCATCGGGTGATTTTCTCAGTAAGGATCGTGCAATCACGGACCAACAATCTGGTGGAGATCAGAGGAATGCCAAGGTATCTGATAGGGAGAGAACCCACTTTGAAGCCCAGAATATCAACAATATCCTGAATCAGAGCGGGGTCTTTAGAGCAAATGAAAGTCTCACTCTTATTTGTATTTGCCGACAAACCAGAGAGCCAATGGAATTCCTCGAGGTAGTCCTTGAGGATCCGAATGGAGCTCACATCAGCATGAGAGAAAAGGAGAAGGTCATCTGCAAAGGCCAGCATGACAGTATGGGTCGCTTCACACTTCCAATGAAATGTGAAATTGTTGTTCCTGCGAGCCTTAAGGTCAATGATACCATTCAACACCTCCATTGCCAAGCACAAAGAGGTAAGGAGAGATTGGATCGCCCAGCGAAGCCCTTTACCCCCTTTGAAGAAGCCAATGATTCCCCATTAATATTAACCGAGTATGAGGGGGTGGTAATACATTGCCTGATCCAATTTATCATTTTGGGCGGGAAATTCATTACGGTCAGGACAGATATGATGAAATCCCAATGGATAGAATCATAGGCTTTCATAAGGTCAATTTTCAAAGTACAAATGAGGAGGCCCATGACCTAGATGGTACTTATGGAGGAGTTCTTGGGGCGGGGAGAATATTGTCACCGATATGACGACCCGCCACAAAAGCCGTCGGGGCACTTATAAACTAGATAAGGTAACGTCATCTTTAACCTATTGGCAATGATTTTCGAGATAACTTTATAGATGACATTACAAAGCAGGAAATGGGGCGGTAGTCGGAGACCCAGTAGGCCGAGTGAACCTTGGGGATCAGGCTAATGATCGTAGAGTTCATTTGTTTGAGGAGCAAACCATGATTGAAAAAGTCACGGATGGCTTCACAAACAGAAGGACCCACGATATACCACGCTTCCTTAAAGAAAAGAGCACTGAATCCATCAGGGCCCGGAGCTCTATAATCACCAATAGAGAAGATAGTCTTGCGAATCTCCTGATCACTTACGGGCCCCACCAGAAAGTCCATCAGCGTTTCAGGTACAGTGTGGAGGATGTAAGGGCGGATGCGATCCACGCTAACCGAACCGTACGAGCGACCGGTCCCGAAAGCCGTACTAAAGTGATCCACAATCAGATTTTTGACATTTTCCATACCCTTGGTAGGATTCCCATCATGATCAAGGAGCGAGATGATCCGATTTTTGTTATTATTTCCGTTAATGAGTCTTAAAAAGAATTTATTACACTGGTCACCTTCTTTAAGCCACCTTATTTTAGCTTTTTGTTTAGTGACTTGGCTTCCTTGGCAGTAGTGAAGATGGTAAGCATCCTTGCATCTGCGTTCTTCAAGATGACAAACCAGGTTAGGGGGGGTTTTACCCTGGATCTCCTCAAGCTTTTTCCTCCAGCGGGCAACCTCCTCATGGACATCACCCTCGTGGACATTAAGCTTTTTCAAAGCCTTTTTCACCTGCTTGAGACAATTAATAAGCCTGAACAACGGATATCCCTTGGTGACTTTCGACCAAGCATCCGCAACCAGAGGGTGAAAATTAGGGGATTTAGTGAGAAAATTATTGAACCGGAACATGCCTCCTTTTCTAGGAGGACACCCAGAGGTGAGGAGGATGCAAGGCGAGTGATCGGAAAGTCTGGCAGGTGGAAAAAGGGCCTTAGCCCGTCTGAATTTGTCGAACCAATGCCCATTCGCAACAACGCGATCAAGCTTTCTGAATATGCGACGGGAAGAGTCGCGCCCATCGTTCCAGGTATAGTGCATACCTTCATGGCAAACATCATCAAGATCACAGTCTCTAAGACAGTAATCCAGATCAAGCGAGCTTTTGTTGTGCCAGATACCACCTAAGGCCTCGAAGGGGATCGATGGCGTTGAAGTCCCCAAGTGCTGCCCACGGGAGGTTGCCGGGTGATTAGACATCATTCGAAGGCTATTCCAAAGGAGTCTACGAGAGATTTCAGAGTTAGCTCCATAGATAAAGGATAGAAGGCAACGGGTATTCTCCTCGAGGAAGACGACATCAAGATGAACGACCTGTTCCTCAGAGGCGAGGACGTTGCATGAAACCAGCGTCTGATCCCAGCCCACCCAAATCCGACCATTCGGGGACTCAAAATAATTCATAGTCCAAGACCAGTTAGGTCTGATTCTGGTGGCAACAGTCATTGAGTTTCTTTCCGTAACCTTGGTTTCCACCAAGCCAGCAATGCTACACCTATGGGAGCTAATGAGACTGCAGACTTCATGGGCTTTTACAAAACCATTAAGGCCCATCACGTTCCAACAGGCAATGCTAGTCATGAAGAGTGGTTGAGAGAGGGGGGATGATTTTTAAACCCCCGATATTTTTTATTTCTTCGAGAGGAAACACGCTCCCCAATTTTGGGAGGAGGACCATCGCTTTTCAATCCACCAGGAGTTCCAGATGGTGGCTCCCCATGAATGGTGACCAGTGAAGCATCTGGTATGTCAGGTGGCGGATGGTTAATAGGACCAGACGGCCCTGGTTCGGAGAAGGACCTACCAAACCTCATTTTTAGAGAACTGGGCAGCTCCGAGCTATGAGAGGGACTCCCAGGCCCAAGAGGGGAAGCCGATTCAGGAGGCCGGCAGGAGGAACCGATGGCAGCGGGGCCACGATACAGAGGGGGGTCGGCCAGGGCCTCGTCGGGCATCGAAAACTGGTCAGAGTTAGAATGACAGGGAAGAGGTTCATGAGACTCCTCCTGTAAGGCCATGACCGAGTTAGCAGTCGTTATGACCTTATCTTCAGCCTCAATGGTCAGGGGCGCCGCCACAACTGGAGATTTAGGACGGGGCGACACCTTTGGGGAGCTGGGGGAGGGGAGAATAACCCGAGAAGTGACCACCTGCTTAGGAACCCAAGAATTTTTAATAGGGTTACTCTTGTTCCTATTCTTCGCAGGGGGGTCTTACGAACCGGCCACAGCTGGTACTCAATTTTGATTTCGCATAGGTGATCAGCCAGATGATCGACGCAGCCACTAGCTTGAACTCTAATGGATTCCGGATGAGGAGCATTGATCCCCATTTCAACAAAAACCCTCGCAAAACCCAATCGTTCAAGTTTTTCAGTGACAGGATCTAAAAACAGGGGTTTGCCAACCGCGCTTGCGATCCAGCTTAATCCCAGCGGGGTCCAATATTTGACCGGGATGCCAGACATGGTGATCCAGGTAGGAAATGATTTATGATCCTCACGGGAAAAAATCATTCCGGGCCGCCATTTTTTAAGGAAGAAGGGATGACCAACAATCGTCCACGGGCCATTAGCCAGGCATTTTTCAAGCATAGGGCTTGAGGAGAAGCGGAAAAAAAAACCCGATTCGTTTCCCGACCACGTGTTGTAGCTCAAACGCTTCCATATTTTCTTAGTGATAAAACTGACAACATTAAAATGGACGGAGTCATCGACAAAGTAACCAACAAGGGTAGTACCCCACAGGTCCAAACCCTGTTGGATGACATCCGGGGGGGGATAATATGATATTCTCCAAATCGGAAGAATGCGGAAGGTAGAATTTCAGTGGACACTTACCTCCAATAGCCCTTTTCTCAACAACCGACGCCCAAGAGACACCCGGCGAGCAGGAGCCATTAGCAAACGAGGGGCAAGATGCATCATAAGCGGTAGACCCAATGGCTTCTGCAGAAGGACTATGCACCGAGGGCAAGCCGGACTGATTAACCAAACTAGGCAGAGCTGCTGGAGGACCAGACAGGCAAACCACCTTCTCCATGGGTCCAAGCCGAGGACCCGATTCCAATGAGGAGTCTGCAGAGCAGGACGAGGGACCACCAGCACTAAGATTGCGAAGGGGACCATTTAGACTACCAATGGAGACGACGCTATGGAGCTCCACGGAGCAGGGCTGGGACATGTGGGAAGAAACGGCCGAATCCAGAAGGGCAGGCTGTGGGACTCCCGTGAACGAAACGATCGGGACCTCAACAGGGGATTGGGATGCAGCCGATGGGGATGGAGGCGGGAGTGGGTCATGGAGGCCGACAGATTGGGGGGAATCAGGGAGTAGGGTTTGAGATGCAGAGGGAGGAGAGGGGAGCGCAGAGAGCATCAAAGACACCATCGAAGGGGAGGAATTAGAGCGATGCAGCTTGCTAAGACGGCGCAGGGCGGCGGACACACTAGGTGGGGCGGAGTCGGGTGAAGAGGAGCAAGATGGGGTAGGCGACGATTGGGGATGGGGGCCGAGAGGCCAGGGTGTTGCAGGTCGGGAGAAAACAGGGGAAGGAGAGCCTTTGGAAATGGACAAACGAGGGACGGGGGAGATAAAATTCGAGGTTGACGGACAGGAAGAAAGAGCAGGGTCGACCGGCGCCCATGGCGCCGGTAGGAAAGGATAGAGGCGGGGAGGCAGAATTTCAAAATCGGGAAGAAGATGAACAGTGCAGAGAGAATTTCAAAATCGGGAAGCTATGTTCAGTCTTTTGGCGGATCCCTCTTCTGCTAGTGGTATGTCTTTAGAGAATTTCAAATCGCATCCATGGGGTTCCCAATCTCTCTTCTAAATGCATCCTTTGTGACTTGGCTGATAAAAATCACGAACATCTCTTCTTTTCCTGTTCATTCTCTAAAGATATTTGGTCCTGAATCCAAAGAAAGGCGGGCATTCAGTGGCCCTACCCTGATTGGAACCAAAACATTGATTGGGCGGCCCAGAAATGGAAAGGAAAGAATTTTATGGCTCGATCTAAAAGGATTACTCTTGCCGCCACAGTTTATTTCATCTAGAAGGAGCGTAAGACGCGAATTTTTCAAGAATCCACCCCACAAGATATTCCACAGATTTTTTCGAAGATTATCAATGCAGCTCGAGATAATTTGAAGACAACATTGGAAAATGACAAACGCACCCCGAGAATGTATATGATGCGTTGGAATTTATAAAAAAAAATCATTGTATCGGGATTGGTTGTCTTCCTGTATTCCAGTCCCAAAAAAAAAAATCATCGTGTCGGGATTGGCTGTTCTCATTTTGATACTTTCCCGTGTTCTAGTAAAAAAAAAATTAGCTTTCGGGATTGGCTGTTCTCATTTTGATACTTTCCCGTGTTCTAGTCAAAAAACAAAAATTAGCTTTCGGGATTGACTGTTCTCATTTTGATACTTTCCCATATCCCTTAGATATGGTATGTGTGTACTGGGCCAAATCTTGGCAGAATTTGTCTCGTTGCCCGTGGTTTGTATCGTGTATATAAAAAAAAAAGAGGAGCTTTCGGAAGTGTCTGTTCTCACCTTGTTATCAATCTTGTATGGTCCCGATTTGCTTACCAAAAAAAATTGTATGGTCCTGATTTCAAGATTCTTCTAAAAAAAAATCCTCGTTTTTCGTTCTTGTAGGACACGTTTTCGTGGAAGTGGACAACTCCAGGCACTGGCATATATTGCTTTCTTACACAGGCGATCCCATAGGTTCTAAGAGAAGTCAAATGAAGACATTGGGCACTTATGAAGCAGATTGATGACTTCAAGCTGACACAATTCCATGGGAGTGGACCAATCCAGCCGATGGCTAATGATGCTACCTTGAACAAGTGTTCCCATGGGTTCCAAGAGACGACAAATGAAGACATTGTATATTTGTGAAGCTGATTGATGCATAATTGAGGCTTGCCTATCCAATATACACACTGATGGATGATGAACACGTGATTTGCTAAATGTCTCCAGTTCCCTTTTCTTCGTGGATGTGGATTTCTGATTGACAAGATGAGTTCCCTCAGCCAAAAAGATCTGTGATGGATTAGCCTTTTTGTAACCTAGAAGAGAATTGCTATTCTGTCTTTTTGTACGTTTTCATGAATTGGTCTATGGTAGTGTTCGGCGTATGCCATAGCGTGTTGTTCCACCTCTAAGTTGGCAAAACCCTTGGAGGTTGAATATCGTTCTGTAAATTTTATTTAATTTAATCTCATCTTACTTACCAAAAAAAAAGATTTATCTCCAAGTGTTTTTTTGACTTGGGGATAAACCATAAGCGCTAGGGCATGCCCCGAGCATATTGATACAACGAATGAACCAACAGAGAAAAATGCTGGTAATCACTCAATACAATCAAAACATTCTAATATCAGTAGAGCAGTTCCTAAACAAAACATGCCAATCCAAGGGCATTACCAAAAATTGGCAACAGAAGAAATCTAGTCACCAACTTCTGCAGTATCAACGCCAAATTGGAACTCCATGCCAACCATGGGCTTTTCCTGCTCCACTTGGAGAACCAAATCCTGAAAACCAGGCGTAACATCCAACAACAGTGCATCCAATTTCCAACTCCAGCAGCACAAATCACTATAACAGGACGCGGCCAGAGGAAAGATCAACCGGACCGGCACCAGTTTATCCCAGCTATTCCTTGTCACAGCAGCAGGACAGCACTACCAAGTAACTATTCATCACTGCCACCTCCAGCAGATCCAGCAAACCAAGCCATTCATTCCCACACAATTCGGTGAAATACAATCCAGCTTACATCATTCCATGAAAGCAGTAGGATATTCCATGCAAATATCCATCAGCAGCTGCCATTTCTTCACAGCAAAAGGAAATCCGCACCAATCCAACCTCTTTTTTTTTTTGGTAAGTAGCACCAATCCAACCTTTTTTTTTTTTTGGTAAGTAGCACCAATCCAACCTTAGCTGCTGCACGCACACGCCATCAGATCATCTTAGTAATCCAGCAGCAACACCCAAAAGAGGCACGTTCATCACTGATGCTGGAAGCACAAGAATTTAAATCAGCAGGCCTCAGCAAGAACATGGCATATGCCAAACATCACAAGAACAAAGTGAAATCAGCAGCCTTGGCCCAATGTTCCAAAGCCGAAACTGCCGAAGAAGTGGGCACTTGCAACTGCTGCCATTCACCCATCAGCAAAAATTAGCAACAATTTGCAGCATACAACACTCCACCAGCAAAATGGAAACACTACTAAGTCACTTTTTTTTTTGATAAGTAAAACACTACTAAGTCACCCAAACAAGATGGATTCAGTCTCCATACCCCAGCATCAAACAAAGCAACAACAGCATACGGATCAATCTCATGCACCATCTGCTATCATCCAAAAGCGGCAGATCTTGGAGCCCAACTAATCAAAAAATTAAAGCCTCCATAAGACAACAACCAAAACCACCACAGCAAGAACCCAACTATTGAGCATCAAAGGCTTTTTTTTTTAGTAAGTAATTAAATGCATTAAAATTTGAATAAAATATACAAGCAGCTATGTTCTTTACCAAGTGTTTTGCCGACTTGGCAAAAGAAACATAGAAACAGGGAGTCCCCTGAGTCATGACTAAAGTCAATAAAAAAACAAGATTACAATATCGGAATCAGCACTCCGACCCTTGTACTCCGGAATCAACACTACACTCCGGTCTTCCGCCTAACGAACTCCGGATTCATCCAATACACTCCATCCAAAGCACTCCGGAAGAAAAGAGTAAAAGCACTCCGGCCTTCAGATAAAGCAAAGACCAGCCAAAACCACTCCGTCCAAAGATTCTCCGAACAGGTCACTCCGTCCAAAGTCACTCCGTCCAACTTCCCTCTGTCCAACGACACACCGACCAAAACACTCTGTCCAACAGCACTCCGGAAGAACGAAGAGAAGCGCTCCGTCCAAAAGGAGGAGATATACTCCGGCTAATCCACACCATCCAAGGATTCACACCGGGTGATAGGGGGACAGATCATGAAACTCCGTCCCTTTATGTGCTCCCCCTCTACCAAGATCATTGGAGACGGCGTTGATTCCTTTATCTGGCATGACCACTAGCTCCCCATGGGCCCGCTCACCAATATTTGCACGGATCGTATTCGTCTAGTCACGAGCTTATCTTGGGACGCAAAGGTTTCTCAAATAATTAGAGATGACAAATGGGCTTGGCCTAATCCTTATGATCAGGAGGTCTCTAGGCTTGCTGAAAATATGCCCCATTACTCCCCATGTTCTGAACGTAAAGATTCTGTGAGATGGGATGGGAGCCCAAATGGTCTTTTCTCTACCAAGATTGCCTATTTTCTCTTTCACCCCCCAAAGCCCAAACTGAGCTGGACAAATCTAGTTTGGGGTCCCCTCCACATCCCTGCACACGCTTTTACTCTTTGGCTGGCTATCAGAGGCAGGCTAAACACCACGGATCGGATCCACGGAATCTCAACCCTTCCCAAAACCTGTACTTTTTGCGAATTGGACGACGAAAACCATGAACACCTTTTCTTCTCATGTACTTTCTCCCATTCCTTATGGAACTCTATCCAAAGGAATGCGGGTTTTCAATGGCCGTATCCTGATTGGTCCCAAAACATAAATTGGGCTGCTCAACAATGGAAAGGAAAGAATCTGCATGCCCTATCCAAATGTCTTTCTCTCGCGGCCACTATCTATTTTATATGGAGAGAACGAAATAATCGAATCTTTGAGAAATCCTCCCCTCTGAATATGGCCCAGTTATGCTCTCTCATTACAAATGTTGTTCGGGACAAGTTGAAGGCCTCCCAGACTAATGCTAGCGGGTTTTTCCTTCCGCTAGCTAGGCGCTGGAATCTCTAAAAAAAAAAAAGGTTCATTAATATATTTATTTATATTCTTTTTGTGTTGGGGGTTTCCTTTTAGCTGGATTCTCCCGCTATTGCTTAGTCTTATTTTTTTCATGGGTCCCTTCTCCCTATCTTTTGTCTTACTTCCTGCGGGGGGTACTATTTAGAGGTTTTCTTTGGGGGTCCCCGTTCTATGAGTGTCTTGCCCCAAAAAAAAAAAAAAAAAAAAACAAGGACTGAATCTTTGGTCTTCCACCCTTCTCGCTGTAGGGTGTGGCTTCAAAAAAAAAAAGATTTTTGTTAGGTGCTCCTTCTTCTCTTGTGGCACGATCTGAACATTTGTTCGTGATGGTTCCTGCGGATTATCCTCAGCTGATCCTTCTGATGGCAACTGGGAGTCTTGTCTTGTACATTCTGCCCCGCTTTGAAATGCTCCTTAGCAGGAATTCTCTTTAGAAGTTGATGAAGCTCTTAGGTTGTATGATGTGGATGGTTATTGTCCCTCTATTTTGCATCTGAATGGGTTTTCATTGTAGTGCTGTGCTGATGATCGGTTAGGTGATGGGCATGAACTTTGTTTTTTGAAATGTAGCTGGGTGTTGTGAAGCATGCACTCATGAAGTTGGAGCTGCCCCTCTTTTTGAATTGCTGTTTGATGGTTTATGTGAAAGCAGGTCCTGGTCTGTAAACGAGAGTAGTTTTTTTTAGAGAGCCGGGGCGTGATCTGTGTTTCAGCTGTTGCTGTGGTTGTATTACTTAGCTACGAACTGGTTGAGCACATCATTAGATTGGTTGGTCCTGATATGTTAATACGATTTGATCATTGGATTTAATGTGTGTTGACCACGGTCTTTGAATGATCCCATGGCTCCCACTGCCGAACGTGGCCTGATATAGTTGTTGCTTCGCTGGGATGGGATTGTGGTCTGTTGCTGCAGGTGCAAATGATTCTTGTTGGTTCTGCCCCTCTGATGCTGTATGCATAATCCGTGGATTGTGGTGATGAAGACTGCTGTTTGTTCCTTGGATTTTACTGCTGTATTGATGATCGATTGAATTGATTGCTAATCTGTATGTGAGATGGTCTGGTTTACCTCTTTTACTGCTGTGCGCGGTCGGTGTAGTGTGGCTGTGCTGATTATTGACGTGCTGATGCCATGAGTCCCTTACTGCAGTTTTGCTGTTATGTAATGCTGGTGCTGCTGCTTTGGTCCACATCTCTGTTATGATATCGGATGCTGTTGGATTGTGGCTTTCCTATATCTGAAGCCCATTTTTTTTTGTTGTTGTTTTCTTGCTGCCATGCTAAGTAGCTGAGCCAGGGGGAATTATGTGGCTGGCTTTCGGCTGGCTCCCAGCACGTTGCTCCTGGATGCTTGATTGGGTCGGGAGATGCAATGGGCGGTCAATCCTTTTGATTCCTGGCTCTGCGATGCTGGATATGAGGAGGGTTATCTTTTGGATTTGCTGAATTACTCATACTGATGTTGGACGTCCGTGATTCACATTGGATTCTGCTGTGGCTTGGGTAATTTTTCTGGGTGGCGGCAGGTTTGTAACTGGTTGGAAATATTTCTCCAGGCTTGTTGCAACTTTCTGGATTGGTGCCGCTCCTTTGCTGGACGCGGGAAGCAGCTTTTTAATGTACTTGCTGGTGTTGGGCTATGGCTGTTGCTGCAGTTGCTGGAGCCTTGCTGCTGTAGGAAGACTTTGGCGGCTTGTTTGCTGAGGGTGTTGCTGTTGGTTAGTTCGGATTGCTTGGAGGTTTGTGTTGCTGCTGCCGAAACTTGTGCTGGTGTTGGGGTTAGGTTGTTGCTACAATTGAAGCCGAAACTTCTGCTGCCCCGTGCCTTCTCGTCTATGGCGATTAAATTCAAATCTGGGGCCTTCGGTCTCTTGAAATTCTTTCTGCTTCCGGATTGGAGGGATTACAGCTTTGCACTTGTTTGTTTTTTTTTACAAATTTGTTGTTGCTGTTTGTGTATGTTTTTTGGTCTAGCGTTCGGCTGAACGTTGTCCTCCTAGAGGTTTTTATGTATTATCTGATGTTCTGTTCGCTCGGGGAATGCCCTAGCGTTTTATGTTTTAAATCCAAGTCAAAATACTTGAAGATAAAACATGATTTTATAATTTTTTCTCCCTTTAATCCAAAATACTCACTTAACAAAAAAAAAAAAAAAGATAGGGGCACAAGCACGATTGGAAGCACAAGCCAACAAACACTCCGTCCACAGTGATAAAGCACTACGCCCAGAGTGAGAAAATCGCTGAACCCGATTTTCAAACCCCGATTAGCCCGCCTTCAACCTTCTTGCCGGCGCCCATGGCGCCGGTTGACTCTCCTCCCTCCTGCGTTCCGGCTACCTTGAACCCTCTCTCCCCTGCCCTTCTTCCACCCGTCTCCCAGCCCTCCTCGTCACCTTTCTTCTCCCGCCCTGCCACGCCTTGGCCTCACGCCGTCTCTCACCAAACTGATTCTTCCCCCTCCAACTCCCCGTCGCCCGACCCCGTCTACCCCCCTCTGTCCGCCACCTCTGGCCGGCGTCGCCAGATTCGTCGCTCCAATTCTTCCCCAACTGTGGCGGCTTCTCTGGTCTCTGCGCACCCATCTCCTTCCCCTTCTTCTTCTCTTTTTTTTTTTTGGTAAGTAAGAATTTTGGATCAATGGGAAAAAAAATTACAATATCTATGTTTTATCTCCAAGTATTTTGACTTAGAAATAAAACATAAAATGTTGGACATACCCTGAGCAGATGGTACATCAGATAATAATAAAAAGCCTCTGGGAGGACAACGTTCAAGACATGATATGACATATCAATCATAAAAACATAAGAAAAGTATGAACCCTGCAGCCGGCAATCAGAGATTGTGCATCAAGCCAACTTCCTTACCGCAACTGGTCAGAGGAACCTTGGGCAAAGCCGCCACACCGGCAGTCGACCAAACCCCATGTAACCAATTGGCAACAAAAACCTTCGCGCCAGGAGCACTTACAAGCCGAGATCATCACTGCAGAATCGCTAGGGACCAAGTCGACCACCAAGCCAATTCAAACCAGCAAGTAAGCACCACCCAATTCCATTGCCAAACTCTACACCTACGGGTCGGCAACATTTAAAACCAGCAATTCCGGAAGATTGCAGCAAGGGAAGGCAAATCACATTCTTGCTGCGCTCCAACAAAGCGCAAGCCAAAAACTACTGTGCTTGCCAAATTCAACACAGCAAGTAGAATTCACATCCTTCCACATAGATATAGAAAGGGAGCACCTCAGGATCAGTAACATATACTGGCAGCACATCCAACATATCCAATGCAGTGGCAGAGGCAAACAACAGCAGCAGGATCAGCCTTATACCAGCACACCCATGCATAATTTAAGCCAACCAGTAGGGAGGAGATGGAACAACCAACTCCAAAGCTCACAGTCCATCCGAGGGATAACAAAGGTCATATCCAGAGGTGCTGCAGCATTTTCAACAGCCAGGGGTGGGCATTACCACACCCCGCGAAGCAAAGGTAACATATAGTGAGATATCCTGAAGAAATCGGGCGGTGACTTAATGCCCCCTTAGCAACATCATTTTCGCTACTATTAGCAAAGCATTTTGTGAGAATCTCTACTATTATCAAGAAGAGCAACATTCCGGTGCCAACGGCGGCAGGGACCCATCGATTCTGCTATTCAAGAGCAAAAGGCAGGAAGGTTGCAGCATACAACACACCTTCAGCAAAACCAATGTAGCTTCAGCAGACAGCAGCTTCTGCCTACCATGCTGCACCAAATGATGGATCCCAGCAATCAGCAAATAGAATGGCCTTAAGACAACAACCATTATCACCATAGCTAGATCCCAGCAAATGAGCATAAAGCAAGAGATAATGACAACAATAGCAGTTCTGATCCAGCCATCCGACTTCTGCCAAGGGTGAAAGCAGCTTTTTTTTTGGTAAGTAAGTATTTTGACTTGGAAATAAAACATAAAATGCTAGGGCATTCTCCGAGCAACCGGTACATCATATAATACCAAAAAAGCCTCTAAGAGGACACCGTTTAACAGAAAAACAAAATATGTAATATGAATTTACATATAAAATCAACAGACACAAGAATCCACCGTGCAACATCAAGTCATTTCGCCACCAACAACTCTGCGCCGAGAGCGGTCTGGCAACCGGGCCCGGCCAAAGATAGGACCGACTTGCAACATCCCGCAAAAACGAGGACCAGTGATTGGTCTCAAAACAAGCACAGCGATTCAGCATCCTAGCAACTGAAGGCTCAAGGGAAGTAGCCCGGCCGTGAGAGAAAGCTAACAACCCCACCCCAAGTTCACACTACACCAGCCAAATCTTACGGTGGCGGGTTCTAATGGCAGAATCGCACGAACCGGGCAGCACCTTAGTTCAGCAACATCGAGGAGGCAGCAGAACGAGCGAAAATTGGCAACGTGGCACATCGATCGCCCATCACCACACAAGCCCGCAGACAAAAGTGCTCATCAAAAGTCATGGACCAACAAAACGTTGCCTTAACCAAAACCACCCAAAGACAAAGATTTAACAACCGATTTCAAACAGCCCTCACTTGTGGCAATAACAGCTGCTGATGTTGCAGGAAGCAACCTGCAGCAATTTCACGGCAGAATGCATCACCCCATAGGTTCCAAAGCAGCAGAAACCAGAACTCGGGCGAAACACCATCAAAAGGGACCCTTGGTCAAGCCATCTCATCCAATTGCATACCAAGAAGCAGGAAACAGCTCCCCCCATTAGCTACTTAGCCGTCAACGCGTCAGAAAGACAGCAAAGCAACCGGCTAGGCAACCAACAACACTGAATCAGGCACAGGGCCACAGCTCATCACGACAGTTTCCATCCTAGCCCCTCAGGTACCATCCGGCAGAAGCATCAAACACACAGCAAGACCATCTAGCCAAAAAACTAGAGGATTTTTGGTATAATGCAGGATCAGAAGGCCATAGGACCATCCAATCCACTCAAGGGTGAAAGCGGTTCAATTCTGCCGAAGGGGAATTGGCCTGGTGGTTAAACACACGGAAGTGTGCCTCCCCCAGCCAGGTTCGATCCCCCGCCGAAGCACCAAAGTGGTACTGTGCCTCCCAAAAAATCCCGCAAGGGGTTTCTGGGTTATGGGGTCGCGAGTGCGGGGGGCTAGTCACTATAAAAAGCTTACCCTTAACACAAAAGGGTGAAAGCAGCAGCCATGCCCAATTACACCGGCCACTTCACCAGGGACAAAATCCTACAGGAGCTGCTGATCAACAGCACCAGTGCAACAAATCATATCAAACAAATTCCATCAGCACAAGGAATACCAACTAATTTAGCCAAACAGGCAAACATTGCATCAGCAGACAGCTGCCGCCAGTACAAATGGAGACAGCAGAGTCCAAAAAAACAGGGACCCCCAAGCAGAAGGAGGAAACCCCAATCATTTATTACATTTTGGAAGCAAACATCAAGGGGCCAAGGCAGACGAAGAAGCCCTGGGATTTTTGGGTTTTTTCCTTCTCCGGGATTTAGCAGGCAGCCAAGATTCACAACCTTGGTCCAGCGCCTTATCGACGCTTAAAAATTTCTCGGTAGTGTAGACAATAGCCCGCCCTACAGAAATTTCAGCAGAGGACATGTAGGAGTTTGAAGAGCCTGAACCGATATGCTTGGCCGAATTTTTGTTATACGCTGGATAGAGGGCAGGGTGCAATCACTATCAGTATCATTTTCAGGGATCGACTGTTTGGGGAGCGCATCAGAAGGTCCGCCCAAACGACCGGAGGCATTTGACAGGCAAAACGAACGCCCAGGGGCAATATTCAATAAAAAAGGAGCTGAAATCTTATCAGCCACCTCATTATCGGGGGAATGTAGGTGGAGCAAGCTGGTCTCACCCACCTTGCCAAGAGTAGCCCCTCGGACCTCATCGAGATGCACCCTACTGGGCAACATAGCAACTCCATCATCCACGAAACCCACAGAATCCTTTGGGCGGAAGCTGGTCAGGACCCCCACTCAAAGGACAATATGGTTCGGAGATACGAGTAAGAAGCCGGAGGCGGAGGTCGCACATTCAACATGTCGCAAGCCTGGCAACATAGTAGAGCAGAGGAACCAAAGTGGGGGCAACATCCGACGGATCCAACACCCCGGGATCGAAGAATCGCATCCTGTTTAGGAGGAACCAAACCAGGCATCAATCCATTCAGTTCCGCAGAATTTGACATATCATCATGAGGAACCAAACCAGGGGAGCCAGATGATTTCCAACAATCGGTCGGCAACCATATCTCTTTTCCTTCTTCGCCCCCATTGCTTGTCTCTTCCATCCCCGTTGAGACTCCTTTCGGTCCGGTGGGGACGGTTTCGCGTTCTGCCTCTCTAACTTCGGCCGAGTCTTCTCTCATGATTCAGCCCTCCTCTGTGGTGTTGCCTGTCACTGAGTGCATTGGTGATCCGAGCGTTTCAAAACTCCAACCCTGTCCCGTCGGGCCCTCATCTTGCTCTTCCAGCTCTCCCTCTGGTTTGGGGATTTGGCATGGAGCCCAGGAGATGGTGGATTGTTCGTCTGGTCCTCAAGCCCCCATACCGGGCTCATTTGATCATGCCGGTTTGCTCGCTGTGCACCCACAGAATTCCGGTGTCAATGTTTCCAACACTGCCGACGCCTCTTCCCCTACCTTTGCTCTTGGTTCCTGCTCGCCGAGCATCTCTTGGGCGTCAGTTGTTGAGAAAAGGGCTATTGGAGGTAAGTGTCCTCTTAAATTCTACCCTCCGATTTCTTCGGATTTGGAGAATATCATTTTGTCCCCCCTCCTGATGTTATCCAACAGGGGTCGGACTTGTGGGGTTCTACCCTTGTTGGATATTTCATTGGAGATCCCGTCCATTTTAATGCTGTTAGCTATATCACTAAGAAAATATGGAAGCTATTCGAACTACAACATGTGGCTGGAAACGAATCGGGTTTCTTTTTCTTCCGCTTCTCCTCAAGCTCAATGCGCGAAAAATGCCTGGCTAATGGCCCGTGGATGATTGCTGGCCATCCTTTCTTCCTTAAAAAATGGTGGCCCGGAATGATGTTATCACGTGAGGATCACAAATCCTTCCCTACCTAGATCACCATGTCTGGGATCCCGATTGAATACTGGACTCTGCTGGGTTTAAGCTGGATTGCAAGTGCGGTTGGCAAACCTCTCTTTTTAGACCCTGTTACTGAAAAACTCGAATGCTTGGGTTTCGCTAGGGTTTGTGTTGAAATGGGGGTCAATGCCCCTCGGCCGGAATCTGTAAAGGTTCATGCCAGAGGCTGCGCCGAACACTCAATTGATCATCTATGCGAAATCAAATTTGACTACCAGCATAGGCCGGCGCGCAGGGTCGATCCTGAAAAGAATAGGAATATGAGTCACCCAATCAAAACCTCCTGGGTTCCTAAGCAGGCGGTCTCTTCTCGGGGTGTCCTCCCCCCTGCTCCTCCTAGGATGTCTCCTCGTTCAAAATCTCAGGCCGCGGCGGCCCCCCTGACCATTGATATAGACCATAAGGCCATAACGACTTCTAACTCGTTTATGGCCTTACAGGAGGAAAATTTAAATGACCTGAGGGAAAGCCCTGTCCAGATCTCCACTGCGCTGCCCATTGGATTTGAACATGAACTTCCTCCCTGTCACAATGGCTCTGACCCTGTTTCGGAGCCCGCCGAGGTCCAGGCCGATTCGATTCTGCCTCATGGCCCTGCCACTGACGGCTCTTCTTGTCGGCTATCTGAGTCGTCCACCCCTCCCGGGCCTGGGAGTCCCTACCGTTGTCTGGAGCCTCCCAGTACTTTAAATATGAGGCTTGAAGGGTCTTCCTCCGATCCTGGTTTGTTTGATGCTCTTAACCATCGTCCACCTTTCACACCAAATTCACCGATGGTCACCAATCATCGCGATCCATTACCTGGATCTTCTGGTTGCTTGAAAAGCGAGGGTCCTTCTTCCAAAAATAGGGAGCGTGCTTCTTCTCGGGAAAATAAAAAATCTCGGGGGATTAAAAATCATCCCCCTCCTCTCACCCTTAATTCATGACTAGCATTGCCTGTTGGAACATGAGGGGACTTAATGGGATTGTAAAAGCCCATGAGTTTGCAATCTCATTAGCTCCCATAGGTGCAGCATTTTTTTTTTTTTGGTAATTAAGAATTTTGGATTAACGGGAGAAAAAAAAATTACAAAAGCTATGTTTTGTCTCCAAGTGTTTTGACTTGGAAATAAAACATAAAATGCTGGGGCATACCCCGAGCAACCGATACATCATAAATACCAAAGTAGCCTCTAAGAGACCAACGTTCAACAGAAGAACAAAGGAAAATACAATGAATTTACAAGAAACAGCGTCAAGCAACAGCAGTTGCAAAAGCATACTGGAGCGTAACCAGTGTTGCAACCCATAGGTGCAGCATTGCTGGCTTAAAATTCGTTTGAATTTTGAACTGCCCGGGGCGTTGTCAGTGGCGTCTCCACATTGGGTGCCGGGTGGCTCCGGTGCCTGCCATGGCCGGCCTTCCGGTTGCTTGCCCGGCCCCCCCTCACCAGGCTATCCGTCTCCATCCTTCCGTCTCCATGCTCTGGAGTTGTCGGTCTCGGCGACCTTGATGCTTTCGAAGTTGCCTGAGAGTTTGGTTTTCTTTTTTCACCTTCTGATTGGGATGAAGGCTCTCCATCTGTTGAAGATTTAGTGGCTGGGGCCCTATGGCCTCTGCGAGTGAGATGGCGCTCACTTTGAGTCCTCGCATCTCCTTCCACCTCGTTTCCTTGTTTTCCTCGGGTTGCGCCTAGGATTTGATTTAGGTTCGTCTCTACCATTCAGATTGGGATGGGGCTTTCGAAGGCCTGGTTGCTGGCTTTGAGGTACCGATGCCTAGTTGTTCCCTTCTGGTGGACGGTTTTGGGGGATGCCGTGTCGTGCTAGTTTGGTGAAGCCTGGCAGATGCTCTAAAGCGCCGGCGTGGTCCTCTTGGATGCCTCTGAACTTTCTGGTGGGTTGGGGATTTCTCCTTGTGCTTCCATTTTTGGAGAATGGCTTGGATGCTTAAGGTATGGACTGCAGCGTATTGCTGGTCTCTGATATGTGGCTTCGGGAGCTACTTCCTCTGGATTTCTGGTGTGTCTCGCTCTATGTTGGGCTTCTGTCTATTGAGTTGAGCTCCGGTGTCTCTGTGGGGTGCTTCTTTAAACCGAGGCTTTGTATCGGGGAGGCTGCAGATTCCGGAGTGCTTTAGTGCCTTTACGGGGGCTTTGTCTCATCTTGAAGGTATTGGTGCAGCCCGAATTTCATGTGGTGCTGCTTTCTGTTGGTATGGCTGAGTGTCCCTTTTGTTGATTGGGTTGGGGGAGCCTGTGTGTTTATGGTGGGATCATTTGGGTGAGGGCGAGTAGCGGATTGCGGAATTTTTTGGTTGCTAAAATTTCTTCTTGTTGAGGTGGTGCTGGTACGCTTTGCCGCTTTATTGTGGTGAGCTTATATTGCAGTCCATCAGATTGCTTTTGTCGGCTTCTCTGACCCGGTTTATTCTTGTTGTTGATTTGCAACAATGTTGCTTGGGCTGCAATCTGCGTTGGCGATCCCATTGGTGTGTTACGCATCGCTCTGCGCCGGGAATGGCTTATTGGCGGTTGCAACTGCTGCCTGCAGTTGCCTTCTGTTGTGGATGCAGACGGCTGTGTTGTGGACTGTCTTAGGATCGCTATGATTGGCGGTTTGCTAACTGCTGCCTTTTGTTTGTCCGGGGGATGCTGCCTCTTTGTTTCATGAATATGTTGGGTATGCAACTTGCTGTCTTGCGTTCCTGAATTGGTATTGCTGCTGACAGTAGGAAGCAGATCCCATCTTTGAGTGAAGAAAGATGGATGCGGGTTTTTAGTAGGCATTTTGGTATGCTAGTTCATCTTCATTTGATGTACCATGGCCTTGATGTGGATGGGGTTTGGTCACGACTGTTCTCTAAAGCATCTTTTTGGAGTCAAGAATTGTACTTAATGAGACCGGTATGCAGCTTGCTCGAAGTTGGTGGCTCCGCCAATTTTGCTGCCTCAAGTAAGAAGCGGGGGTGAATGGCGTTTTTGGAAGGCGAGGATGAATTGGCTGCGATTCTGCTTTTTCGATGATGGTCTTCTTCTTGCCGACCGGTGTAGTCTTTGCCTCGACGCCGCAACTTGCTTGTTCGGTTTTGATTCACATCGTGGATTGATGGATGGGGACTAGATATCCTCCTGTTGCCTTTTTGTGCTGCTGAACTGCTACCATATGGGAAGTCCTGTTGCATTGGATTTGTGGGGCCTTGAAGCCAAAGTCTCATTTATGTTGCTGCTGCTATGTTTTCAATTGCCGATTGTGGTACTGACTGCCTTGCCACTGTGTTATGTGTTGGTTGTGTTCAGTCTTGTACACGATGGAAATGTCATTTTTTGTCATTTTCGGTAAAAGTTGTCCTCCTAGAGGCCATTTTGTATATTCAGATGTACTGTCCACTCGGGGTATGCCCTAACGTTTTATGTTTTATCTTCAAGTCAAAATACTTGAAGATAAACATATTTTTTTGTACTATTTTTCTCCCATTAATCCAAAATACTTATTTACCAAAAAAAAAAGCAGCATTGCTGGCTTGGTGGAAACCAAGGTCGCGGAAAGAAACTCTCAGTTTGTCTCCACTAGAATCAGACCTAACTGGTCTTGGTTTATGAATTACTCTGCGTCTCCGAGTGGTCGGATTTGGGTTGGCTGGGACCCCACTTTGGTTTCGTGCATCATCCTCGCCTCGGAGGATCAGGTCGTTCATCTTGAGGTCTTGTTCCTCGAGGAGAATACCCGCTGCCTTTTGTCCTTTATCTATGGCGCTAACTCAGAAATTTCTCGTAGGCTCCTATGGGATAGCCTTCGGGCGATGTCTAACCATCCGGGGGATCTCCCGTGGGCTGCCCTTGGGGACTTCAAGCCATTAGATCCCCAACCGAGGCCTTGGGGGGTATCTGGCACAACAAAAGCTCGCTTGATCTGGATTATTGTCTTAGAGATTGTGATCTTGATGACGTGTGCCACGAAGGCATGCACTATACCTGGAATGATGGCCGCGACTCTTCCCTTTGCATATTCAGAAAGCTTGATCGTGTTGTCGCGAATGGGCATTGGTTCGACAAATTCCGTCGGGCTAAAGCCCCTTTTCCCCCTGCCAAACTTTCTGACCATTCGCCCTGTATTCTGCGCCCTTTTGGCTTTTCCCCCCGAAAAAGCGGGATGTTCCGGTTCAATAATTTCCTCACCAAATCTCCTAAATTCCATCCTTTGGTTGCTGATGCTTGGTCGGACGTCACCAATGGATATCCAATGTTCAGGCTTGTGGCTCGTCTTAAGATGGTGAAAAAGGCTTTGAAAAAGCTTAATGTCCACGAGGGTGATGTCCACGAGGAGGTTGTCCGCCTGAGGAAAAAGCTTGAGGATATCCAGGGATAAACTCCTCCTAACCTTGTGTGTCATCTCGAGGAACGCAGATATAAGGATGCTTACCATGATGCTCTGGCCAAGGAAGCCGACCTTACTCAGTAAAAAGCTAACATAAGGTGGCTCAAAGAAGGTGATTAGTGTAATAAATACTTTTTTAAGACTGTGAATGGAAACAACAATAAGAATCGGATTATCTCACTCCTTGATCACGATGGGAATCCTACCCATGGTATCGAAAATGTCCAAAATCTGATTGTGGATCACTTTAGTAAGGCTCTTGGGACTGGGCGCACGTATGGATCGGCTGATGCGGATCGCCTTCGCCCTTACATCCTCCATACTGTGCCTGTATCGCTTATGGACCCTCTCGTGGGCCCGGTAAGTGATGACGAGATCCGCAAGGTGATCTTTTCCATAGGTGACTATAGGGCCCTGGGTCCTGATGGATTCAGCGCCCATTTTTTCAATGAATTGTGGGACATCGTGGGTCCATCTGTTTGTGAAGCCATCCGTGACTTCTTCAATCATGGTTTGCTCCTCAAACAAATGAACTCTACGATCATTAGCCTGATCCCCAAGGTTCAGTCTCCTCGGTTGGTCTCTGACTACCGTCCCATTTCTTGCTGTAATGTCATCTACAAGGTTATCTCGAAGATCATTGCTAATTGGTTAAAGATGACGTTACCTTATCTGGTTGATAAGTGCCAAACAGCTTTTGTGGCGGGCCGCCAAATCAGTGACAACATTCTCTTGGCCCAAGAACTCCTCCATAAGTACCACCTGGGTCATGACCTTCCTCGTTGTACTATGAAAATTGACCTCATGAAAGCCTATGACTCTGTTCATTGGGATTTCATCATCTCTGGATTAGGCAATGTATTACCACCCCCTCGTACTCTGTTAATATTAATGGGGAAGCGGTTGGCTTTTTCAAAGGGGGTAAGGGTCTTCGCCAAGGTGATCCAATTTCTCCTTACCTCTTTGTGCTGGCGATGGAGGTGTTGAATGGTATTATTGACCTCAAGGCTCGCAGGAACAATAATTTCACATTTCATTGGAATTGTGAAGCGACCCATACTGTCATGCTGGCCTTTGCCGATGATCTTCTCCTCTTCTCTCATGTTGACGTGTGTTCCATCCGGATTCTCAAGGATTGCCTTGAGGAATTTCATTGGCTTTCTGGCCTGTCGGCGAACATAAATAAGAGCGAGATCTTCTTATGCTCTAAAGACCCAGCCTTTACTCAGAATATCGTTGATGTTTTGGGTTTCAAAGTGGGCTCTCTCCCCATCAGATACCTTGGCGTCCCTATAATTTCTACCAGGCTGTCGATTCGAGATTGTATGGCCCTCACTGAGAAAATTACCTGGCTCATTAAATCATGGAAGAATAGGTGGCTCTCCTTCGGAGGCCGCTTACAATTGGTTGCCTCTATACTATCATCTGTCCACCTCCATTGGGCTTTGATCTTCATCTTACCCAAATCCATTCCTAATCAGATCGACTGCATCTTGAGGCGGTTCCTTTGGAATGGATCTATAGAGGGAAAGGCTAATGCAAAAGTAGCTTGGGCCGATATCTGCTACCCGAAGAACGAAGGAGGGTTGGGTCTCAAGAACTTGCAGGCTCATAATAAAGCCCTCATCTGTAAACTCTTTTGGCGCATCATGTCTAAAGATCCTGATTCGGCTTGCTCTTATTGGATCCATAAGACTAGAATCAAGGACCGTTGTATTTGGACTCTCAAAGTCCCTGACTCTGCTCCCTAGAGCTGGAAGAAGAGCATGAATCTTCGTCCTTTCATGTGCGCTCACACTACTAAGATCATTGGTGATGGCATGGACACCTTTGTCTGGCATGACCACTGGCATCCTATCGGCCCTCTCAGTAGGGTCTGCACTGACCGCATTCGTACTGTCACTGGGTTATCTGGGGACGCCAAGGTTTCTCAAATAATCAGAGATGACCAATGGGCTTGGCCTAACCCATATGATCAGGAGGTTTCTTGTCTCGCCGAAAACATGCCCCATTATCTACCCAACATCGAGCGAAAAGATTCCCTGAGATGGGTTGGAAGCCAAAATGGTGTTTTTTTGACTAAGACTGCCACCTCCTTATTCACCCCCCCAAGCAGAAACTGTGTTGGACCAAGTTAGTCTGGGGCCCATTCCATATTCCTACCCACGCCTTTACCCTTTGGTTGGCAATCAAAGGCCGACTAAATACATCCGACCGGGTTCACGGTGTCCCAAATCTATCCCTCACTTGCTCTCTTTGTGACTCGGATGCTGAAAATCATGACCATCTTTTCTTCTCCTGTCCTTTTTCCACTTCCGTGTGGACCACCATCCATCAGAATGCCGGTATTCATTGGCCCTACCCAAACTGGTCACAAAACGTCAATTGGGCTGCCCTCATCTGGAAAGGCAAGAATCACACTGCTTTGTCTAAACATCTCTCTCTTGCGACAACTGTCTATTACATTTGGAGAGAACGTAACAACCGTATCTTTGAGAAATCTTTCCCTCGGACATTTCCCATATATGCTCTCAGATATCAAACGCTGTTCGGGACAAATTGAAGGCCTCATTGCCCCGTGTGGTCGCCCTAACCGTTCGATGGTTAGGCGTTGGAACTTATAAAAAAAAAATCATATATATATATATATTTATATTTTTGTTTATCCTTCCCTTCCTTTCCTCGCTTTCTGTTTTTCTTTTTTTTTTTTGGTTTTTCTTTTCTTCCCCTATTTTGGGTTTAGATCCTTCTTTCTCTTTTTGTTTTTTTTTCTCTTTTTTGTTTTTTCTTCTCTGCGTCGAAGTTTGCTTGCCTCCCTTTGCTCTTGAGGGTTGTGTTGCTGGTGATTAGGCCCTTTCTTTTGTTGGACCTTGTCTCCTTTGGTTTCTCTCTTCTTCTTTGAAAAAAAAAATTTGTTGTTTTGTTGCTGGGGGTATCGGACCTCATTACCTTTTGGATGCCCGTTGTTGTTCTGTTGTTGGAGGTTGGTCTGATTTGAAGAGTAGTAACCCATTGGGATCGGTTGATTTATGCTGGCTGCGCTGATGTTACTGTCGTAGATGGTTGAATTCAATTGGCTTACTTCTGGGTCTGGAGCTGCTAGCTTTTACCTCCAGCCGGTTTGCTGGGTTGTTTTGTTCTGTCCTGCTTGGAACTTCAAAGATTGTTGTTGGAGGCCTGCTCGATTCAGATCCGTGTTAATGCTGCTGATTGATTGCGTGGTTGACTTGGTGTGGCTGGTGTGTCCTGGGTGCTTTAAGTGGTGGTGGGTGGCTATGCCCATATGCTGATGTCGTGGGTTGCTGCAGCCGAACCAGGTTCTTCCGTTGCTGTTTTTTCTGTTATGCTTGGCTATTCTGTAAACTTTGTTGGAGCTGAGTTTGGCTAAGCCCTGCTGAAGGTGCTGGTTTGATGGTCTTGTTACTGTGGAGTGGAAGCGCTAGAAATATGCTGCTGGTAGGGCTGTCCTCTCTTTGGAGATTTGAAATCGCTGGCCATGGTGTTTACCTTGGTAGGCTCCGTTGCTGGTTCCCTTTGTTCTAAGTGCTGAGGCTTCTTGGATTTTTGGCTGATGGCTTATTCGGTTCATAGCTGAATGTTGTGTTGCATCTGATTGTGGTGCATCTGTTTGATTACATGTGTTCCCCTGCCGTGTGGTCATCTTGTAACTCTGCTGATGTGTGATTACATGATTTCTCCATATGAAGAGACCCCAGTGCTTTGGCTTTGTTCCCTGTCTGTTTTACTGCGGGTGCCAACTTTGTGAGCCTATTGTTTGTTCTGATGTTGAGGTAGCCGGGTTGCTGAATTGTGCTGAATACTGTTTCTGCTGGTATGTGAGTGCTCTGACCTGCTTGGCAGTTTCAGCCAAATTATGCTGTACTGGTGCGTTTGTGAAGTGCATGGCTGTGATGGTGGTGCTCTGTTTGTTGCCCAGTGCTGTATTAGCAAAGATGCTGATGCTAGTTTTTTTTGAGCTGTTTTTAACCTGTCGTAAAGGAGGTTTGGCCCAGGTTTTGGATATGTTCCTGGATGCCACGATTTCTATTGGATAGTGGACAGTTGCTGCTTACTGTGATTGCAAGCTGTAATTCTCTGCCTGCATTGAGTGGTGGTGGATTTTGTTGGCCTTGCACCCTTTGTTGCCGGGAGCTGGCTTCATCATGCTTCATTGCCGTAGTTTGCTTGGATGCTTAGTAGGAGCTGGAATCTGGACATGGCTTGATGGAGCTGCTGGAATTCTGTCGTATGGAACCTGATGTGATGGAGGTTGTCGATTCCAATTGAGGGTGCCGTTTGGGGCTGGAGGCCGGATGGGTAAGTAAAACTGTGTTAAGGGTAAGCTTTTTATAGTGACTGGCCCCACCGCACTCGCAACCCCATAACCCAGAAACCCCTTGCGGGATTTTTTGGGAGGCACAGTACCACTTTGGTGCTTCCGCGGGGGATCGAACCTGGGTGGGGGGAGGCACACTTCCGTGTGTTTAACCACCAGGCCAATTCCACTTCGGCACCGATTTGGCTTGCTGACATGGACTGTCATATGCCGCTTTTGGATTTGCGCATCAATTGCCGGTTTCGACTTTTGGCCGGTATGGATTTACTGTGACCGATTTCAATTTCTGATTCCATTTGCCGACGTCGAATTTTGGCCAGTTTGGAATTTATGTGGCCGAGTTCTTTTTTTTTTTGGTAAGTAATTAATTGCATTAAATAAATAAAATGTACAATTAGCTATGTATTTTACCAAGTGTTTTTCCGACTTGGTAAAAAAGACATAGCAACAGGGAGTCCCCAAAACCATGACAGTAGCCATTAAAAACATGAATACAATATCAAGGACTGCACTCCGACTGATGTACTCCAGCGTCTGTAATTCACTCCATCCAAAGGACTCCGGGACTGATCAAACCACTCCGACGTCCCATGCACTCCGGAAGAACAGAAAAAAAAGCCCTCCCGAAAAGGTGAGCAAAACCAGCTCCGTCCAAAGGAAGCAACCCAGCCAAGTACGAGCAGTTACGCACTCCGAAATCCGGAGTTCACGAGAGCTCCGGGCAAAACAGCGCACATAAAGACACTCCGTCATCCAGTGCACTCCGACAGAAATAGAGTGAGGCGCTCAGGAAAAGGTGAGTGAATGCACCTCTGTCCAACGTCACTCCATCCAAAGTCACATCATCCGAAGAGTGCAGATCACTCCGTCCATTGCCACTCCCCAAAAAATCACTCCGTCCCAAGTCAGTCCGTCAGAAGACCGGGAAAAAGGAAGCACTCCAGCCAAGCACGAACAAGGACGCACTCCGGTGTCTGGAGTCCATGAGATCGCCGGATAAAACAGCGAACAAAAAAACAGTCCGTAATCCGGAGCATGCACGAAGCAGTAACTGAGCCTGCAAAATTAAATTTTTTTTTATGTGGCCGAGTTCAATTGCCGTTTTCAATACGGTTTCAATTGCCAACTTGTGGCCGATCTCATTTGCCAGTCTCAATGCCGGTTTGGTTTTGTTGCTCATATGCCGTGTTGGAGTCGTACTTGCCGGTTTGGAATTGTCGCCGAAGTGGCTGATGTTGATGTGCTCTAGCGATGTGGGAGCTGTTGCCGGATTGGCTGCCTCCCCATTGATGCTGTGTTTGTGAAGAATGATAGTGTTCTCGATGATCGTCTGTTCATGTGTAACATTTGACAGATTGCATATTTTATCGTTTCTGATGAATGTTGTCCTCCTGATGATCGTTTTTTGTATTTTTTTATGTACAAGGTTCTCGGGGCATGCCCTAGCATATTATGTATTTTTCCAAGTCAAATTACTTGGAGACAAAACATAATTTTTGTAACTTATTTTTTATTCCTTTAATCCAAAATACTTGCTTACCAAAAAAAAAAACTCTGGAAACATTAACAAAGAGGCTCCGTCAAACGATGAAACAGACCAGCCATCTCACAAATTTTTTTTTTTTGAAGCACTTCGGATAAATACACAATAGAAGCAAGAAACCAAGGAGCTCCACCAAATAGGGGAAACCTCACTCGGGCAAATCCACTCCGTCCAAAGTAGGGAATATATGCATTCCGGAAAGAGCGGAAAATCTCTATGACCAGGTAGAGAAAAGCACTCCGCCCAAAATGAAAAGCCACTCCAGCCAATAAACATAGCGTTTTTTTTTTAAAGCCACCGGAAAGGGACCAAGGCCACTCCAACCTAAGAGAGAGAGCACTCTGCTCAAAGAGGGCAACAAAGAAAAAGGCACTCCGGAAGGCTGCACACTTGCACTCCATCCGAAAAGATCATGAAACAATCCGGCCATTTAGAATCCGACCTTCAAAGAAGGCTCCGTCTTACTTACCAAAAAAAAAGAAGGCTCCGTCCATTTCGCACTCCGGAAAAGAAAGGCGAAAAGACGACTGTCTTTAAGGCAAAGACACTCCAGCCTTTAGGGATCAGGAAGATACATATATATATTTTTTTTCCGCAGAAGACACCGGCAAGGGAACAATCCACTCCATCCTAAGAGAGAGAGCACTCCGTCCAAAGAGGGCAAGAAAATGGCACTCCGGAAAGCTGCACACTTTCACTCCGTCCAAAAAGATCATGAAACAAACCGCCCAGTTAGAATCCGACCTTCAATGAAGGCTCCGTCCTTTTCGCACTCCGGAAAAGAAAGGCGAAAAGTCAATTTGTCATTAAGGTCAAAGGCTGTCCAGCCTTCAGGGATAAGAATTTGTTTTTTTTTTTTTCTATAGGGCACCAGAAAAGAGGGCCAGGCCACACTGTCCAACGAAAGGACGGGAGAGCACTCCGGAAAAGGAGCACCAGAAAAAGGAAAAGGAGCCACTCCGTCCAAGGAAACCAGAGTACTCCGTCCAAAAGAAATGCACCGACCAGCAAAAGCTAAACCAATTTTTTTTTTTTTGAAACGGGAGATCACCATCAAAGAAAATCACACTGGCCTCAGCACATCTTTAGCCGTTCAAGGACCAAAATAGAGACACATCAGCACACCCTCCAAATGTCAGCAAGAAATCCAGTCCTCCGAATGAGAATTTGAGCTATGAATGTTCCACCTTTCCAAAATCTGCCTGTCCGGCACAGTAACGGCGCAGTGGGAAGCCTCAATCTTCCCCCGGACTGCCGCAGAAATCTGGGTAACCATTTGGGTTATGTCAAGATTCCTTGAACCCTTAAACATACGATGATTTCTTTCCTTCCAGATAAAATAGACGGAAGCAGCAAGGGTGAGGCGGAATGAAAATACTTTGAGATTTTTGCCCTTCCATAGTTTCGCAGCCCACAGGATGTTTGCATTCCAATTAGGGTGGGGCCATCTACACCCCGCTTTGTGGCGCATTTGCCGCCAGACAGACGAGGAAAAAGGGCCATTAAAGAAAAGGTGGTCAAGATACTCCCTTCCAGAGGAACAGAGTATACTTTTTTTTTTGGTAAGTAAGAATTTTGGAATATAGGGAGAAAAATATTATAGAATCTATATTTTTACTCCAAGTATTTTGACTTGGAGTAAAGACATAAACCGCTAGGGCATACCTCGAGCATCAAATACATCAGGAAAAGCTTTTTTTTTTTTTTTGTTAGTAAGTGTGTATTTTGGATTTAAGGGAGAAAATAAATTTACAAAATCTATGTTATAACTCCAAGTTTTTTGACTTGGAGTTAGAACATAAAAAGTTAGGGCATACCCCGAGCAACTAGTACATCATAGGATATTTCAAAAAAAAAAAACCTCTAAGAGGAAAAATCTAAAAGATCGAAAATGATCAGAGTCATTATACATAAGCAAAATTAAATGCTCCCCAAGAACTGCAGCAGCTGGAATCATCATGCAGCACCACGCAGAACTGGCTCACCCACGCAGGCATTCAACATCAATCCAGCTCCACATCAGGTTCATTGCACATCATCATCAGCCCCTCTCAAGGCGGGACCACAAAAGAGCAACAGCATGAATGCTCCATCCAGTAGCCCTCCAGGGCCAACCAAACTCCAGTCGTTGACAACTGAAGCCAACTAATTCCCAACAGGATCTTCATACCAGCCGAGGCCTTTCCAAGCAAATATCCATCAGCTGCAGCCAATTCATTACCGCAATTATCCACCAACAGCTGTTAAACAGCAGTACGGCACCAACCACCTCAATCCAGAGCACTCCTGCTTCAGCAAACCAATTTTGGCAGCAGAACCAAAGCATACTAGTGGAGCAAAGCGGCAAATACACAGCATTATCAGCAATTGTAATGGGACATGCAGGAGCAGCTCCAGCCACTCACAGCAGCCCACGACAGAATAGCTACTGGCCAGTATCCAGGCAAGAGGAAATGCATCTGGTTTGCATTCCCTTGATTACTGCCAAACAGCAACAGCAGCAGGTCACATTGAGGACCAAATAGAGAGCAAATAAGTTGCTTAGTAAAGGCACAAGGGCAACATATGCAGCATTCACTGCAGCAGGACAAAACCAGAAATCACACTTGTAACCCAGCAGCTCCACAAAATCATCCAAAAATTAGGATGTAATTCATATGAGAGAACCAGCAGCTCCACGAAAATACTCAATCTACACCAATCAGAGAACTGGACCCACACAAGACTGGAGGTTGATGAGGATTCTGGATGGTAGATCAGAGATGGCTGCAGAGTCCATAAACGCATCAGCGAGACAACCACTCCGGGCTACCACTAACAGCAGACCAAATAACTGTTCTAAACAGCACCCCAAGAAGGATCCAGCAACCATTCCATCAGCAGCCCCAGCCCACCATCTGCAGCCATAAGGTGGTTACAAATGGGAGCAGAGGTAGATCAGCACCACCACAGGCAGCAGGACAACCATTCCAAGTACAACAGAATTCCAGCTCGTCCAAAAAAAGAACAGCAAGAACCAACAACCGCTGCACTATCAGAATTGCAACATTTTCAGCATCAACCCAAAACCATCAGGCCAAATACCCATACAAAAGGAACAGCCGATGGTAATGGAGGCCACAAATCCAACCTCAATCACACAAGACCTTTCTTTCACAGCAAGGACTAACACAGGAGTAGCAGGAAGCTGTTACAATCCCAGCGGCCGATACGGTGCTCCCACCCATACAGTCTCAGCATACAAATCAAACCGACATCTCATCAGCCAGATCATCAAATGCCAAATTTACAGCCAGCCTTCGGCTATTGAACAATTGGAGCCCCATCAGCACGGGCAGCTTACCAAAAACAGGGTCAATTCACCCATGGCAATCAGCTGCATCCAACAGACCAGCTGAACCTCGTAAGGCAGAACCCATCAACATTTGATCATCAGTCAGGCAGAATGATGCACAAGATAAGGCAACAGCAGGACCAGGTTTCAACATCTTTCTGGAGGCAGATGAAGATCCCAGACAAGCACCAAAAAGTCTAATACATTTTATTTGAGCCACATGTGAGCTGTACAGACTCTAACCAAAAAACCATAAAAACCAAGGCAGCAAGACCCAGACAAAAAACCCCCGCAGCAAAAGCCTAAGAGCCAGAGGCGCCCCTGGACTTTTTGGAGGAAGCTTTTTTCTTTTTCCTAGACTTAGGAGTCTTCCAATTAGCCTCCATGCCCCGCAAATCCTCTACCAAAGAGGAGTTCGAGGAATATTTCTTAGAGATCCTCTTGATGGAACAAGGGGTAAGCATAAATTCATCTAAATCGACAAAATGGTGTTGGGTCTTAGAATCAGGGGACGTATGATGCAAATCATCCATTTGCATATCTTGGAAGCCATCCAAACCACTGGATGCATCCGGTAGGCAATTTTGATGCGCACAATCAGCAGAAGAGTGTGGGGGAACCCTCACATTCTGAATATTATCTTCATAACCCAATAGGGGAGGGAGAACACCCTGATTAACAATCCGGGGATCCCCCAAATCAGAAGGGAGAGAATCGGCAAGAGGCCAGCCAGAATCTGAGGGGGCCTTTACCTTGACAGATTGCTGGGAAGGGGAGCCATCAAACTCCAATTAGGGGCAATGGCCAGCATTGTCATCAGCATCAATTTGTGGCTCAACCGAGAGGCCACCATCATCCTCATTAAGGAGTGGAATGGAGGGAACAGAACGAACAGATACATCACTTGTTTCAGGATGCCTAACACTATCATTTTGATTACAATCGACAGGGACAATATCTAAAGGCTGAGAAATACCAGTGTGATTGTTGGCAGTCTTGGATAGACATTTAGCTTCCATATGACCAATCTGATGGCAACGAGCACAACGAGTGGGCTTCCAGCTATATGCCACCTTCACAATAGCAATTGCCTCAGAAGCGGGACAAGATTTAACAGCAATGGAACTGGGAAACGGCCCATCCACACCAAGTTCCACACAAATCTTTGCAAAGGAAAGGTTCTCCATACGGCCGATCCTCCGGATCAATGCAGCAGAGGGGTCCCAATCGCACTGCCACCCACCAGCCTGAACCAGCAAAGTGGGTCCACGATTCGAGCGGTATGTTTGACATCTTGATCCAAATTGGGAAATGCTTGTGCTCCTCTCTTGTCAATTCCATTCCTGGCGACCAGCGCTTAAGAAAGATAGCCTTACCAGAGAACGTCCAAGGTCCGGCACTCAAGCATTTCGTCAACATCTCTTCAGATGGGAAACGAAAGAAGAAAAAACCTCCTTCGTTGCCAGCGATTTGCTTGAGTCTGAAACGGGCCCATAATTTCATGGCTACTGTCTTAACAACCATGAAATGGGGAGGGGTGTTTAGAAAGTAACCCGCCAAGGTGTGGCCCCAAAAGATATTACCTTGCTCAATGACTTCAGGCGGGGGAGACAGAGCACCATCGGAGGACATAGAGTCTTGGGGAGAGAAGAACTTCAACTCGAGCAACTGCCCAGAGCCATCCTTCTTGACAATATCGGCCCAAGAGTGGGAATGAACAACGGCGTTGACAGATTTGTCAACAGTGAGCTTCGAGGTCGCATGGGTTTTAGGAATAAGGGAATTTTGAATTCGAATCCGAGGCAGGGTCGAGATGGGATTCTCAACAGACGGGACAATGTTCAGTGGGGAGGTAGGAGGGAGACAGATGGGGGAGGCGGGCATCGGAGGAGGAACAGGGGAGTCGGCCATGGCCGACGACGAGCGCCGTCGAAGACGGGAGGGGCATTAGGTTCAAATTTCAAATTTTGAAATTCGAAAGTTAGAGAGAAGGAGGAGAACCTCTCTCTACGATTTAGATCTTTTTCGTGTCCAGTCGCAGACGCCTACATCAGGAAAAGCATAATAAAGAACTAAAGAAAAGTCCTCTAGGAGGACATACGATCAACATGATCAACAAAATATGGGTCCTATCTATACATGGTTCAGCATACTCAACATAAACTCTTCATGCATCAACAGTATCACCAATAGGAGCCGGCATCGAGACACCATTTCCATCGTGCAACAGGGGGAAGTGGCAGCTTAGAATGCCGAAATTCAGCAGCGAGGATAACAGATAGCAGTGCACAATGATCAGGCTAACGGCCAAACTAGCAAAGGAACAGAGTATACATAACGCAGGAATGTGAATGTAATTGCCAATCCTATCGAGAGTGCTAAGTCTCTGGCGGATTGCCAACCAGAAAATAAATGTGTGAGCCGGGATTGACATAGGGCCCCAGACAATGCTAGACCACTCCACCACACCTTTCGAGTACGGAAAAGCTCATAGGCGGATTTTGAAGAGAAGATCCCACTGGAATCGGCAGTCCAAACTACCACATCGTTGCGAGCAAGATCAGGGAGATATGATGGCATGTTATTTAAAATCCTATCTACCTCCAATCAAAAGGGTTAGGCCAGTTCCATGTTCCGCTCCTGATGATATCCTTGACCTTAGCATCCAAAGGCAAGCCAGTGATACATCTTATTCTCTCATTAAATCTTTTATGAAGCGGACCAAGCGGGTGCCAAGAATCAAGCCAGAGAAAGGTGTCGCCACCGTTACCAATATGATGCCGGATCTTATTGCGTAGGGTAACACGGAGCTTCATTAACTTTTTCCAACTCCACGAGGCAGAATCTGAAACTTTGATGGTCCAAATGCAGTGGTCATTGATATGGTGGACGTGACGCCGTATTGAGCATCAAAGGCTACAATAGCAGTTTGGCTCCATCCAGCATACCAGCTTAAGCAAAAACAGCAATATGATAGTAGAACCTTCAGCAGACCTGTGGGGCACTGCCAGCTTCAAAATAAAGTTTATCATGTGCTTGGGCATCGGCACAATCACCTGAGTGAAGCCCCGCTTGAAGTCACCAAGGACAGCCCATGGGAGGTCACCTGGGAGGCCCGATTGCGCCCTAAGACTATCCCATAGGTGCCTTCGAAGGCTTTCCGAGTTTGCCCCATAAACAAAGGATAAGAGGCTGCGCACTTTTATATCAAGGAAAGAAGCTTCAGTATGGATAACTTGGTCTTCCATAGAGAGGATTTTAACATCCACCCTATGGGGGTCCCAACCAACGCATATCCTTCCGAGAGAGGAAGCAGAATAATTCATGGCTCAGGACCAATGAGGATTAATCCTAGCAGAAATAGAGGCTGAGTTTTTCTCCGCGACTTTCGTTTCGACCAACCCCACGATAGAACATCCATGGGACCTAATGAGGTTTCGGACTTCATGGGCTTTGACAATCCCATTCAGTCCTCTCACATTCCAACATGCGATGTTATTCATTTGGGAATGAAGGAAGGGGGGAAGTCTTTTTAGGCCCCCTGGGAATTCTTGCGCTTTTCACGGCTCCTACTTTTTGACTTAAGGTCAGAATGGCTAGAGTCATTCACTTCAGAGGGGATTTTCTTTCCGGTTGTATCACGGTTTTTTTGCCCTAGAGAGAGAAGCTCTCGCTTCTCTCTTCCCTGTCCTTCTTTTTGCGCTGCCTTTCCTGTTTCGTCGCCCCTTTCCTACCGGCACCCGTGGCGCCGGTCCACAGCCGCTGCTCCCTTTCTCCCTCAAAAGCCCCCCTCTCCCAAACCTCTCCTTTCAACTGGCCTTATTCCTTCCTCTTCACGGCCCGCTTCGCCTCCTCTGTGTCATACCTCGTTCTCTTCGTCTGCTCCTGGACGCGATGGTTTCTCTTCTTCGGCTCCCTCCCCCCCTCTTGCCCACGCCCTCTTCACTCGACTCATTCTTTTTTTTTTTTCACTCAACTCATTTGCAGCCCACTCACCTTCCATTTGCTTCTCCCTCGCCTCCATCACTCCTTTCTGATTTTGCACATTCCACTTTTCAGACCGAGCTTCCGGAAGCTGATGTCTTCGTCGGTGTTCATCAGGATGCGTTAGGCGCTTCAATCCAGGGCTCTGGGAATCTAGATCCTGAGGGTTTTGGAAGTGGCCCTATCTGTGTGGGTAAACCTCCTTTGGGCTGTCTCCCAGATAGTCCAGGTCCCTCTGTCGTAGGTGATTTGGGGGCCGGTGCTGCGCCTCTGGCCACTCCTTCACCTCCTCAACAGTGTTTTCCTTGCCCCTCCAGTGCGTTGCTGGCGGAGTCTAACGCTTCTGCCTTCCTCCATGCTCCTAGTAGAGCCCTTCAATTTTGCCCGGGCTCCAAATCTGATGCTCCGGTGATCCCCAGGAACTCCCCTGCTGCTGTCCCTCCTCCTGGTGCTGATGCTTGTAACCATGGTGTCACGTGGTCCTCGGTTGTCCAACAGAACACTCCTGGTGGTAAGTCCTCCCTTAAATTTTCCCCACATAATGTTTCAGATATTGGGAACACTATTCTATCTCCTCCCTCGATGTTATTCATCAGGGTGTGCAACTGTGGAGTGCTACCCTTGTTGGCTACTTTTCTGGCCCCCCTTCATTTTAATGCTATTAACAGCATTACCAGGAAAATATGGGCTTGGTTCGAGCTCGCTCATGTAGCTGGAAATGAGAATGGCTTCTTCTTTTTTCTCTTCTCTTCCATCAATATGCTCCATAAATGTATGGCCAGCGGCCCCTGGTCTATTGGTGGGCGCCCACTGTTTCTCAAGAAATGGGAGCCTGGAATGGTTCTTTCTAAGGATGAACACAAATCCCTTCCCACGTGGATCACATTATCAGGGGTTGCTGTCGAATACTGGACCCCTCTGGGATTGAGTTGGATAGCCAGTGCTATTGGTAAGCCTATCCTTTTCGACCCTGTTACTGAGAAATTTGAGCATATGGGTTTTGCTTCTATTTGGAAAGGGAAAAGCATCCTGGCTGTCTCCAAACGCTTCTCTTTGGCCGCCACGGTTTACTTCATCTGGAAGGAGCGTAATAATCGAATTTTTCAAAATTCTTCCCCCCAAGACATTTCCCAACTTTTCTCTTTAGTGGTCAATGTTGTGAGACTTAAATTAATGACCATCTCGATGCCAGACAGGGGTCTTTCTAGGTCGACTCGGATACGCTGGGGTTTATAAAAAAAAAAGGGATGTAGGTTATGGCCTTTTTCACTCTTGAGTCTGAGAAAATTGGCGATTGGTTTGGCTGGCTCTCTAGTGGTTTGATTCCCGGTTCTTGTTCGTCTGTCCCTGCATAATCCATTGTACTATTTTTATTGAAATGGGTTGATGTTGGTGGTTTGCTGGTGTGCTTTCCCTCCCAAAGACTTGTCATCCCTCCCTTACCCCCCAAAAAAAAAAAAAATGAGTGTGTGGGTGATTGTGTTGCTTCTGAGGTGTTTGGCGCTCTTGCCTGTGCTGGTTTTGTGTTCGAGGATGCAACTTTGTTGGGCGGGCTGGTTCCTATGATGGGTTTGTTTGGTGTTGGGTGGTCTTGTGTCACTGCCCGGGGACTGGAGCATTCTCATGGCCGATGCTCGATCCGTCGGTCAGCAGCTTTTGTTGTTTGGGTTCGGGATGGCATGGCTAATTTGGCTGGCTTTGTGGTTTTAGTGCTTGGAGTTGGCATATGTGTTTGATCTCCTCCGTTTGTGTTTGGCTTCAACCCCTCGGAATGTCCGGGGTATTTGGTTATGTCTCCATTTGTAATCGCAAACACTTACGGTTTTGGATTTTATGTCTTTCCATCTTTGTTTTCGCATTTTTCGGAATATCATTGTGTGAATGGCATGGTTGGGATTTGTGTGGGTGAGATGCCTCGGTGTGAAGATGTTTGGGCTGTTGCCATCCTAAAACGTGTTGGTGACGGCTGTTTGGTCCCTTCCCCTGTTTCCCTCAATCTTGCTTTAGTTGTAGGATGTGCTGGGTCCTGAAGTGGGCTTGGTCATTTGTGCTGAATTTTGGACCCAATTGTTTCATTTAGATCTTGACTCGGGCTCTATCCGGTGGGATGATGTCTCAAAGATAACCGGCTCTCCCGGATGTATCGAACGTCTTTTCATGAGTTTTGTGCTCTTGCGCTTCGGTATGTCTGTTGCTAGTAGTTTTGGTTCTTGCTAAGGCTGTTGTGTGGCTTTATTGGTCTTTGGAGGGTGTCTTGAAAACGAAGTTGGTGGGAGCTGTAGTTGAAATAATGCTCGATGTAGGAGTCTGGAAGCTAATGGCCTTGTTTATGTGGAAGCTTGTAATTTTACAAGATGTGGATTAACTAAGTTGCAGCTCTGTTTATACTATCCAAGCCGATTCTCTGTTGAAGATGATTTTTAATCTCGCCGCCATTACATCTGGGTTCTCTCGAGATGGAACTCTTGTGGAATTTTGGTGTGAAATCTTTTGCGCCCGCTTCAATCTAGCTGATTGTGGCTTTGAGTCCGATCTTTGTTGATTTCACACGATCACTGTACTTAGGTTATTCGGATGGTGCGGTTTGACTGTACCTGCTCTTTGTATTTGCATTTTGCTTTCATGTTTTTTTCTGCTTATGCGAAGTTGGGTTTGAGTTGCTGGTTTTGTAAATTCGGGCCATGATGCAACCAGCTGGTCTGGTTTCTTATGCTGAATGCGAGTGGCTCTATTAGTTTGAGCTGTTGTTTTGTCCTGCAAATGCTGGGATTTACTGATGCCGAGTTGGTTGTTTCTACCCCTGGATGGATGATGTGCTGGTAGCTGATATTGGCTCTCGGTGGTTGGGTTAGGTTGATAATTAGATGGGCCTGGTTTGTTGTTTGGAGAGAAGCTGATGTTGCATGGGTTGCTGATGGGTCTGGTCAGTGGGATGTTGATGGTGCTGCATTATTTGCGCTCTCTTGCAGTTTTGCTGTTCGGTCAGTGGGATGCTGCCCTGTACAGTTGTCGCTCCTAGATGGCTCTTGTTCGTGTGTATTAGATGGTTTTTTTCGTCTGATTTTGCGGTAGTTCTAAATGTTTTTCTATTCTATTGTTCCAGTTGCTCGGGGCATGCCCTGGAGCTTTTTGTTTTACCTCTAAGTAAAATACTTGGAGTTAAAATATTTTTTCTTGTAATTTTTTCTTCCATTAATCTAAAATTCTTACTTACCAAAAAAAAAAAAAAGCTGATGGGTCTGGTCTCTGATTTCATTTTGGCTGGTTCCCTTTTGCTGGACTTTGCTGTGACTGTATGTGGCTGATGCTGGACTTGCTGGTGCAGCATCGCTACATCATCTGTCGGGTTGGGGCTTGCTGTGTGATTGAGAATTTTGCCGGTTGGCTACTGGAGGAGCTGGGTCGGAATTGTCCTGATGAGCTGTGGCCCTGTGGCTGGTTCATTGGTGTTGGTCGCCTTACCGGCTGCTATGTGGGGCGTGGCTGCTGGATTTGCTGAAGATGCATCTCCTGCTTGCTCCTGTGCAATGCATGGCTGGCGGTTTGAACTTTCGGCCCTGTTTGTGCTCAGCATTTCCTACAATTCCTGCCTGTTGGATGCGATCTGATGCTGGCGGTGGGGCGGTGGAAGTGCTGCTGTTGCCTATTGCCTCATGCTATTGGAAAACTTGGGATGCAGTTAGGTTGTTAACAGCATTAATTGCTGTTGTAAGTTGCTGCGGGGCGTTCGGATGTGTTAATTCGACGTCTTGGGAGTAACTGATGTTGAATCTGCTGATGTATAATGACTGTGTTCATTTTCTGTTTTTGTTAGATCGCTCTTCTTAGGGATTTTTTTTGAGGTATTCTCTGATGTACCAGTTGCTCGGAGTATGCCCTAGCAGTTTATGTTCTAACTCTAAGTCAAAAAATTTGGGGTTATAACATAATTTTTGTAAATTTTTTCTCCATTTAATCGAAAATACACACTTACCTACCAAAAAAAAAGTGTTGATATAGAAGTAGGTGCTCAACAACCAGACTCTGTTAAGGTTCGAGCTGGCTGCCGAGCTGATTCGGTGAACAGTTTGTTCGTGGAAATTAAAGTTGAGTACCATCGGAGACCCCTTCGTCGGAGTCCCCATCGTAAGGATGGAGATAAGGCCCCTCCCCTCAATCATTCTGGTGTTACCAAGGCTGAGGCTTTAACCAACATAGTCCCAGCCAACCCTACCCCAAAACCTCGGTCTCAGTTCAAAAACTCGAGTGCTGCTGTTCCCCCCTTCGGGATTTCGACTCAGAAGGATTTGTCTGTTGCCAACTCCATCAGCATTCTCCAGGCCCCTTCCCTAGATGGCCATGTGGAGAACGATGGCCTTACTCGGTCGGATCTCCTGTCTGAGTCGTCCATGGCTCCCCCGCCTTGTGATTCTGATAGAATTCTCCCCCCGGAGACACAGTCTGCCTTGTGCATGGCTAATATCGATGAGGAGCGGCACCGTGTTGGAGATGAGGCCCATCACATATCCAGCTCTGTTTCCGCTGCGGATGGGGATCCCGGACCGGTGATATGCCTTATCCAGTCCCCTTCCTCTTCCGGCCCTGAGGTTCTTGCTTGTCCAAATAGTCCATTGAGACTAGACCGAGCATCTGATGGGTCTGATTCTAATGGCTCTGACTTACCAAAAAAAAAAAGATTCTAATGGCTCTGAGGGTAAGCCTAAGAATAGGGGATTGAAATCCTCTAAGAAATCCAGAAACTCCAAGGGGCCTAAAAAGTCGAACCCCCTCTCGCCGGTTTCTCATGATTAATATAGCATGCTGGAACGTGAGGGGACTCAATGGGCTTGTGAATGCCCATGAAATCCGCAACCTCATTAGATCCCACGGGTGCTTTATTGTTGGCCTGGTCGAGACTAAAGTTGCGGAGAAAAACGCAGCCGCCATTTCGGCTACGATTAACCCTCATTGGATCTAGTCCATGAACTATTCTATCTCCTCTGTTGGGAGAATTTGGGTCAGGTGGGACCCCAATAAGGTGGCTGTGAATATTTTTCCAAGGAAAGACCAGGTTATCCATACTGAGGCTCTCTTCCTTGAGAATGATCACCGCTGCCTCCTGTCCTTTGTATATGGTGCCACCTGGAAGGTTCTCGAAAAATCCTTTGGCACAGCCTTAGGAGGCAATCAGCCTCCCGGGCGACCTCCCTTGGGCGGTCCTGGGTGATTTTAATGCCATCCGCTCGGCGACTGAGGCTCTCGGAGGCTCTTGGCACTATAAAAGCTCCATTGATCTTAATGATTGCCTTAGGGATTCTGACCTGGAGGACGTTTGCCATGAAGGTCAATTCTTCACCTGGAATGATGGGCGTGACCCCTCCTCTCGTATTTTTAGAAAACTAGATCGAGTGGTCGCAAATGGACATTGGTTTGATTTATTCAGAAGCTCTAAAGCAGTATTCCCTCCTGCTAGGTTATCAGATCACTCACCTTGTATCCTTCTTCCCATGGATCGTGCAGCGCGTAAACACGGGATGTTTCGATTTAATAACTTTCTCACATCATCCCCAAACTTCCTTCCTGTGGTCAAGGAAGTTTGGGAGACCGAGACTTATGGTACTCCGATATTTAGGCTGGTGTCCTCTCTCAAAAAGGTGAAGGGAAAGCTCAAAACTCTTAATTCCCAATGTGAGGATATTCACGAAGAGGTGCTGCGCGCTAGGAAATGTCTTGAGGATGCCCAATCTAAAGCATTCCCTTCCCTTGGGACCTGCGGTAATGAACGTTCTTATAGGGCTGACAATTATACTGCAATGGCTAAGGAGGCAGATTTCCTCTGTCAAAAAGCAAAAGATTATTCTGCAGAAGTATGTTGGCTGGTTTACTTTGGTTTCTCCCCGTCGATTTTGAATTTCTGCCTTGCCCCGCCTCCTTTCTTCCCTGCCGGCGCCCATGGCGCCGGACGCCTCCTCTCCCTCTCGTCCCCCTGATTTTTCGACCTCCTCGTCTCCCTCCTTCCCTCGTCCTGCCACCCCATGGCCACATATTGCTTCGACTCCTGCTTCCTACTCCCACTCCCACTCTTCGTCGTCTGATCCCGTCTACCCCCCACTCTCTGCGGCCTCTTGTCGACGTCTTCCTAGGCGTTGCCCTAATTCCTCTTTGGTTGCTACATCTTCCATGGCCTCTGGGGTTATTTCTATTTCCTCCACCCCTCCTTCCTTCCACCCCGATCTTCCCAAATCGGAAGCCAATTTGTCTGACTTCCTTCGTCGCCCCCCCTTCCGTTTCTTGATCCCCAAAATGGCTCCCTTCGAATTGATGAAGTTGGCTGAGCATTTTGACCATTCCGAATTGGATGATTCCTATCTCGATGATTTGCCCTCCAGTGAAGGTTTGAAGGCTGCGTCCAATTGCTGTGGGGATGCGAGCTTCTCAAAACACCCCTACTGCCCAGTCGGGCCTTCTCCCTTCTTAGCTGGTCCTTCATCTGAGATGTTAATCAGGCCAGGTGCCCTAGAATCCGAGTCTAGCTCGTGTCTTCCGAAAGGGCCCACTTTGGCCATGTCCGAATACACTTACTTACCAAAAAAAAAAAAATTGGCCATGTCCGAATGTAGACTTTCTGAAGTTTACAATCGAAAGAGAGAGAAGCTCTTGCTTCTCTCTAGAAATTCAAATTCGTGTGGCCTTTGGGTTTGCGCCTTCTGGTTGCCGCCGGCCATGGCCGGTCCACTGCCGGCCCCGGTTGGGCTCTGTCTCGACTCACCCTCCTCTTCTTCCCCATCTCCTCCTCCTTCGACGCCCTCCGTCTCTAAATCCGTCGGTGGCGATCCTATTCTCTTCTCGAAGCTGAAGAAAACTGACAATGGCCACTGACCTGCGCCTGATGCTTCCTTCCTGGCTTGTTCGAAACCTAAGGAGCTCTGTACCAGTAGCGTGCGTGCCGGTGATTCTCCTCTTCCTTGGAACGAGGTCATCTAGTCGGAGCTTGCTGGGCTGGTATGTGATTTATCTTACTACCCCCCCTCAAAATCCCAACAGTGACCCGAAACCCATCTCTACCCCTCCTGATGTGGTCGACCAGGGCCACGATTTTTGGGGTTTTACTCTGGTGGGGCATTTCCTGGACCCCCACCCACATTTCCTAGCCGTAAAAGCTATAGCCAGGAAACTATGGACCCGATTCGGCATCAAGCATATAGCTGGGAACGACGCTGGGTTCTTTCTCTTCCGTTTCTCATCTTTGGCGATGATGGACAAATGCCTTCTCGTTGGTTCGTGGGTGTTCTCTGGGAAAGCCATCTTTCTCAGACGGTGGACGCCAGGAATGGTGTTGTCGAAGACTGAGCTTATGCGTTTTCCTATCTGGATTAAGCTGAGCAATATTCCGATTCAGTTCTGGACTCAAGCTGGGCTTAGTTGGATTGCTTGCTCCATTGGAGTCCCTTTGCGCCTTGATCCCAGAACCGCTCGAATGGAAAATGTCTCCTTTGCAAAAATCTGCGTGGAGGTTGGCGTTGATGGCCCTTTCGCAGATTGCATTGCCATCAATCCTGAACCAGGTTCCGAGTCTATATTGAAGGTGAATGTGGAATACTCGTGGAAACCGACTCGGTGCGACAGCTGCCACCTTATTGGCCATGATGTAGCTAAATGTCGGGCTAAGAAGGTATGTTTACAGCCAATTTCCTCCAAGTCAGGCCCTCCTGCTCTAGGGTCGTCTGTTCAGACTTGCCCTCCTGATCGCTCGTCTGCTGAATTGGAATCCTGTAAGGTGAATGATTCACTGTCTCCATCGGGGCCTCCTCGAATCCCTGAGCCCCCAGGTGAGACTTGCTCTGAGAACAACTTGGCTACTCCTAATTTGAAGGATGTGAATGGTTGCTTATCTTCAGTAACTGGTTTTAAGTCCCCTGGGTATCCTGCCGTTCTTTATCGAGCCATGTCAAGTGAAACTCCACAACTTGGGGCCGAATGTACTCCTAACTCGGTGATTTTGGTGGACCCTGGGCTGGATCTCCACTTGACTGCGGATTCTCCAAGGAGTGAATCTGATAATTCAGTGATTTTGGTGGATGCTGCGTTGCCTGCAGTTGGTATTCCCAGAACTGTCTCTTGCCCTGCCATGATGCAGCTGTATTTCCAGCAGACTGGCCTGATTCCAGTGCTGGCTGTTGGAAGCAACAGTCCAAAATCTCGTTTACCAATTGGTCCTTCCTACGCTGAGATTCTTTGTTGTGGGATTGGTGCTGACCCAACGGGTTCTGTAGTGGGAGGTGAGGCCTATTGGCCGATCTCCGAGGAGGACCGAATAGCCGCTCTTAGACTGGTGGTTGCCCCTTTGGCTCCTGTGTTGGAGCCGGCAAGTGGTTTGGTTTCTTATCCCCCCGGTCCCCTTGATCCAGCGGTTGACCTGACTAAGACCCCTCCATCTATCTCATGCATCTTAACGAAGTACTCGTTGGATACTTCGTTCCATCTGGGCCATGGCTCGAGTAGTCCAAAAAGTCTGAGCGTTGCCTCTTCCACGGACTCTCACTTGGATAATTCAGAGGTATCATATTTAGGCCCGCAAGCAAATCCTCCTCAGCTGGATTTCTGGCAGCCTGTACAGTCTCGTAGGATGCGGAAATCCGCGTCCAAAAACTCAAAGGGATTCTGAGTTTAAAGGGTTATGGGTGGTTCTATGGATTGGGATCGGGTTCCTTGCCTGAGACCGATCGTGGCTGGACAAAGTTATGGATGTTGTTGTCCAGTATAGATGTAGCTGGTAGAAGCTGCTGCTTTGATGTCCCTATACAATTGGTATCGAAATGTGCCTGTTGGTTCTGATGCTCAGTGGTTAGGTGTTGTTGTGTGTCATCTGCAGACCCGTTCTGCATTCTGATGCGAAGGCCGAAATCAGTTTTGCCCCCTCTGCTGTTTGGTGCTTTTGAGGCTTGAGCTGAGCAGCTGTATATGCATTCTGATGCCAAGTTGGTAGAATCACTACCAGGAATTGATGAATGGACTACGGCTGATGGTGCCCACACTGATCTGCTGCTGGGTCCCAGTGTAGCAATTCTTGGTTGCTGATTCCTTTTCTGCTACTGCAGTGATGAGCTGCTGTCCTGTCTTCTGGTGATGCTGGTGCCGGCTGAAAATGCTGATGTCTTCAGTTGCTTGCTAGATACCCTGTATCCAATTTATCTTGGATGCATGGATGGTGGACGCCTGTTTGATGATGAGGCAGGCTGAAAGATGCAGCTACTGCTGTTTTTTTTGCGGGCACTGCAGTGGTGTTGTGTGTTGCTGTGTGATGCTTGCGGCTGATGCTGTGATGATATACATGTGGGCTAATGCCCTGCTGTATGGAGCTTCTGAAGCATGGGCAGGTGAATGGAGATGAAGCTGTGTTCAGTTCCCAACAGTGGTCCTTATGTCCATTGATGTTGTGCTGTGTGGCATTGAGTTTTGCTGGCTGCCTCCAGATGGTAAGCTGTGTGGCAACCGTAAGATGCGTTGCTTTGCACCGCAACATGCTCCTGATATGTTGATGATTGTTTATGTGTAATTTCAGATTACATATGTTGTTTTTTGTTGAACGTTGTCCTCACAGAGGCTATTTTGGTATTATCCGTTGTACCGTTAGCTCGGGGTATGCCCTAGCTCTCTATGTTTTAATTCCAAGTCAAAATACTTGAAGTTAAAACATAGCTTTTGTAATTTTTTCTCCCTTTAATCCAAAATACTTACTTACCAAAAAAAAAAGACTTTCTGAAGTTTTGCCTGTTGTGCCTCCCCAGTTGTTCGGTGACACTGAGCCCATCATAGCTGATGCCTCCTGCCATCCTGATATTCCTGCCTCATGCCCGAAGGGAGTCTTATGGGCTTCGGTCGTTGAAAAGAGGGCTATTGGAGGTAAGTCCCCCCTTAAATTCTTCCCTCCTGATGTAATCCAACAGGGTGCGGACCTGTGGGGATCTACCATCGTTGGATATTTCGTTGATAATCCCGTTCATTTTATTTTTTTTTATTTTTGGTAAGTAAGAATTTTAGATTAATGAGAAAAAAAATTTATAAAATCAATGCTTTATCTCCAAGTATTTTAACAGGGAGATAAAACATAAAAGCTAGGGCATTCCCCGAGCCACTGAGTACAACAAAAGCCATCAAAAAGATGAAACATGAGTAAAGTCCCCTAGGGGGAATACATTCAATAAAAACGGCCAAACATGAAGTCTGTCCATTTTAGGATAAAAGGTCTTCAACGAGAATGTAACGGCGCTCCACCGATACAGCCAAAAAGACCATTCACCACTCCGGCCAAAGTAACAGCCAACGCAGCAGCCTGAATTGTCCAGAGCAGCCAAGTAGCAGCCATGAGCAACAGCACCGCACTCCATCAGCTCAGCAATATCAAATGTTCCTGAAACCAACATTTCCAGCTCAGCAAGGCCAAACCGGCCTCAAGCCTAAATCAGCATTTGGTCTGCCATTTTAGCAGAGGGAAACCGGCCACAGAAGCCACATCGACCTCAGTACCAATTCGGCATCCAAATCCAACTCGGCAAGTGGTCAGCAATGCGAGACCGGCAAAGAGATTGGCAGTTGAAAACGGCCTCTAGTCTGCACTTCAAATCAGCCACAATTCGGCAGAAGGGGGAGGTAGCCAATCCGGCAATAGCTCCCACATCGCTGGAGCACATCAGCTTCAGCCACTTCGGCGACAATTCCAAACCGGCAAGTACGAGTCCAACTCGGCATATGAGCAACAAAGCCAAACCGGCACTGAGACTGGCAATTGATTTTTTTTTTGGGTAAGTAAGTATTTTGGATTAATGGGAGAAAAAGAGTACAAAAAAAATATGTTTATCTCCAAGTATTTTGACTTGAAGATAAAACATAAAACGCTAGGGCATACCCCGAGCAGACAGTACATCAGAATATACAAAATGGCCTCTAGGAGGACAACGTTTACCGAAAACGATAAAATATGACATTTCCATCATAAACAAAACTTAACACAGCATGCAGTAGCTGACACACATAATCGGCTTCACATAGTGGCACGGCAGAGGCACTTTGCACATGAGACAGCAGAATGCTCCAGCACCGAGACCAGCAGCACCATCTTCAACTGTTGAACATAGCAGCAACAACTCAAAAGAATCCTTAGCTCCAAGGCTCCAACCTCATCAAGCAGTATAGCGCAATACCAATACAGATTGCATCTTAGTCATGATGGACTTCCCAGAGGGCAGCAATTCAGCATCCGCCTGGCTGCACCTCTTCCATCAGGAACTTCTGATACATCTCAGCAGCAGCACGAGGATGACAGACACCACCCATCCGGAGTGCAAGCCCAAACCAGCACCTACTTGTAAATACCAATTGGCAACAATACTGCATAAGCACCATAAAAAACAGCATGCCTCACATACTATTAAACCAGGGAGAAATCCATGGACAAGGAAGGCCATTCCCAGTCTAGAACTGCAGCCAATTCCTTACAACAAAGGCCGCACCACACATCAGATCCCCGATTCAGAAACTCACATCAAGACCCCAAACCAAGCTTCACAAATCCGCCAATTCAGAAGCAGCAAAGAATCAGCACACAGAAAATGCCAGCAGGGACATCAAGCAGCTGAACACAGCATCCACTGCAGCATTTATCAGGAGTGAGGACGCCGGGCTTTCTTGGAAGCAGATTTACGCCGTCTGCGTTCAGCCACCACTCGTTCCCACCCGTTTATAGCCTGCCTAGCAAAAAGCTCATCCTCGTATCGCTGGCGGTCTTCATAATAGGCATGACCCACACCACCATCAACAGGATTCATAGAGGATTTAGCAGGACCAAATTCACTACCAGATTCCATGGTATCAGCCGCTGTCGGCTCAGAATTCACATCCGAGCATCCAGTGACGGGGACCGGTCTCTGAATAGATCGATTAGCAAGCTCAGCTGGATCCACAGGACCATCTACAGATGGATCCTTTAGGCGTATTCCGGAAGAAGGAGCATCCAGGGTGTATTTACGGACAATCCGTGCAATAGACTCCGGAGTAGAGTCGTCGACCCCAGGAATTAGGCAATTTACATGAGCCAAATCTCTTGCTGGAAGGCCATCAACCTGGTTAATGGACGCCAGGTTACAAAGCACTTGATCGGAAGCCAAGGGAGTGGACAAGGAGGGCTTAAGGGCCCCCCTAGAAGAGTCATGCATATAATTAGTTGGAACCTCAACTAGAAACCTATCTGGATCCAAAGAGCAAGAGGCAGGGCCATCTTTGGGATCCAAATTAGCGACAGCCCCATCAGCCACCAACCCATACAAAATCTCAGAGGCTGGGGCCGGAACAGGCAGTGAGTTATGTGATAACACCAAATCAGTAGCTCCCACCAATGGGTGGACTTCAGCCTCAGAGAGGGGTTCACAGCTCACAGCTGATGCCCCCACAAAGCTCACCCCAGGATCACCAGCAGCCTGAACAATCACCGGAGTCTGCAGATCCGGGATCACAAGCGGCCAAGGAAGGGGGCCAGCAACAGAATCGTTCACAGACGAGGCAGCCATATCCAGCGATTGGTGATCAGTGGGGCAACCAGCTTTAGAAGGCTCATCATCACAAGCCTCCACAGTAACGTCCATTTGCATCTGAGAATCCGTACCACAGTTCCCAATAGGAAGAGCCTCAGCTAAAGGCCCTTCGATTTGATCAAGATTGCAAGATAATTGGGAGAGCCTAGCAGAGTAGCACTCAGCAAAGCCTGCCAGAGCAGGAGCATATTCAGAAGGTTAGGGAGGCAGAGAAGATACCAGCTCACTTGCAGAGCAGTCATCAATGGCAGAACAACAATTCTGCTGAAACAAAGCTTCCTTACCACGATCAGGAGAGGTTTCAACCTTTCTACCTGGGAACCCCACATCAGGAAATGCAGGTTCAACCCCAGCAGCATCAAGAAACGGGGCCTTAGGCAGGACAGGCTCCTTCAAACTGCTTTCAAAGCTGTTAACAGCCGGCTTTGAGTGATAAGCAACATCAACCTCAACCACCCTGGAAGGTGCAGCATCAAACGACAGAATCCTAGTTTTTGCTGGTCAAGGATCATCCTTCTTCAACTCAACACAAACTCTGGCCACATGCACCCGATGCATAGTGGCAGTTTGGGGATCACATAGGATTGGTTTGCCAATCCTACTAGCAATCCAGCTTAAACCCATTGGAGTCCAGAATTCAATAGGGACATTAGTCAGCGAAATCCACTCAAGGACCGACATGAGAGATTCAGGGTCCAAGCTTAATCCCAGAGACCATCTCTTGAGAAAGATAGGCGTCTTTTTAAAGGCCCAGGGACCTCTAGCCAAGCATTCCTCCAGATGAGGTTCGGAATCAAATTAAAAAAATACAGACCATTACCATTGACAGCAACGTGCCGCAACCCAAGCCTAGCCCAAATTCTTCGGGCGATGCCATTGACCGCCGAAAAGTGGGGAGGTTTTCCAGGGAAAAAACCCACCAAAGTGAAGCCCCAAATTTCGGAGCATTGCTGCACAACCTTAGCAGGAGGTGAGGTTGGGTTGTCGAATTCATACTCAGAACAGGGAGGAAAAAATTTAAGAGAGGCATAGGATCGGGGACCCTTGTCCGCGGCGACTTGAGCCCATGATTTTGCAGAAACATGGACGGATACAGGTTTTAAAGCCGAGCCCTTATCATGAACAGATTTAGAGGATACCTTGGCCTCAGCAGACTTAGCAGGCGAAATCGTTAGGCCACAGCAAAGAGCACCAGGTCCTTCAGAAAGGTGGTGGGATGGGGAGACCGGCGTCGGTGGGATACAGATACCAGTCTCCACGGCCACAACCTGCGATAAGAATCCAGCATCAGGTCTTTTGGGGAAGCCAGAGCTTTATCGGGTAGAGGCGGAAAGTCACTCGCACCATACAGTTCCGTCGCTGGCAGAATTGGGAGAGAAGGAACCGAAGAACCGGGGTAAGCGGGGTCCGAGACCGGGACAAGGGGAGCACCCATAGGGCCGGCCATGGCCGGCGGCGACGCCGCCAGAGCCGAACGGGCAACAGGAGGGAGTTCAAATTTGAAATCGAGGAGAGAAGAGAGAGATTCTCTCTCTAACGAGCCGAACTATCTGAATTTGCTGATGAGAAATCTGCTGCCGAGACTGAGATTGGCAATTGAGATCGGCCACAAGTTTGCAATTGAAACCGTAATGAAAACGGCATTTGAAACCGGCCACATAAAATCCAAACCGGCCAATAGTCGACAGCGGCAAATGGAATCAGCAATTGAACTCGGCCACAGTAAAGCCATATCGACCAAAAGACGAAATCGGCAATTGATGCGCAGAACCAACAGGGAAATGCTCAAAATCCTCGCTAGCCATTCAGAATCTATTCTGGCAAATAAGCCAGTGCAAACTGGCTTCATTAACCAAAGGAAACAGATATCAACCCTGCGAACAGCAGGATACAGAGGGCTGCCTCAGACCTAAATCTGCCTAACACCTAGCCCAAACTTCACCCTCCAGACCATGATGGGCGTCGCCATACCGCCAACAAGAAGCTCCATGCCACAGCAGAAACAAGGAATAGTAGGAAGTCCCCACTCCACCAGCATGCCCAAGCATTACAACAACAGAGAAAGTGTGCTTCAACAACCCCCACCCATGGACCCGGACGAAAGCAGAGCCGAGTGTAGGGGGCGAGAACAGCCCCAAAGAGCCACATCAGCAACCCTATCGATTTGCAAACATACCCGGCAAATCAAGCCAGCAACAAGATTAAAATAATGATCAAACAAGCCAGCAAGAATCAAGCGAGGCAACACTTTGCAAAGACCTTCATGCGATAGAATGACCAATCAAAGAACAGGAGCAAATCGGCAATTTACGGTCATCAAGTCGCCATGCCAAAAAAGGATCAGCAGGAGCTATTGCAACCAAACAAGACCAGGGCCAGCTCATCAAGACCTCAAACAAACCGTCCTATGCCGGCACGGGCACCCCAAACCCAACCAACGGGAAGGACACTGGCCGAGGCTCATCCAAACCAGCAGCTTTGGGATGGATGGTTGCGAAGTAACCAACAGAGGAGACCAAGACTACTCTTGTGCCCAGCACTTCAGCAAACAGCGAAAGAAAAAAACAAAAAAAATAGAGGTAATCACCCCACATTAGCAGCCCATGACAACTGCAAGTAACCCACCACATCAGACGGATTTTCAGCTTCCAAACATGGCCACACCCAAATCTTTGGCCCTCCAGCCTATAGTCCCAGTCCAGAGCTAAATCAGGCTCCCCCCAACCCATCTCACAGGAAAGAGCGTACAGGCAGATAGGCTTCAGAATCCGGGCCCAGGGCGTTCGTCAGCATCAAATCCATCGAGCGGCATAAGAGCATTAGCTTCGGACATCTGTAGCCGAACACAGCAAAATTCAAAAGCCTACGCCGAAACTTTCGTAAGGAACCGTGAGACAGGGCTCACGGCCTCTCAGCCTGAGGCATAGATTCCCGGCAAAGACCCAAGAACTCGAATCGAAGAGATTCGGGGACTGAGCGGAAAGACGTCACCAAAACCCCAAAGGGCTCAGACAGTTCTGAGAACCGGATCCGATGGGAGGAAGAGAAGGTCTCAAGAAAGGGGGCAGGGGAAGCAGCCAAGAGACCGGCCTTGGCCGGCTCCGGCGTCGCCCGACAGATGAGGCTCGAGATTGAGCACCGCAGAAGACGAGATTCAAATTTCAAAATGAAATTTGAAAATGGAAGAGAGAAGCGAGAGCTTCTCTCTCTAGCCCGCTGCTCCCCGTTCATTTTAATGCAGTAAACAATATCACTAGGAAAATTTTGAAGCGGTTTGAGCTACAACATGTGGCTGGAAACGAATTGGGGTTCTTTTTCTTTCGTTTTTCTTCAAGCTTAATGCTCGACAAATGTCTAGCTAGTGGACCATGGACGATAGCTGGTCACCCTTTTTTCCTTAAGAAATGGAAGCTGGGAATGATTTTATCCCGTGAGGAGTATAAATCATTCCCTATTTGGATCACCATGTCTGGGATCCCGGTCGAATACTGGACCCCTCTGGGCTTAAGCTGGATTGCGAGTGCGGTTGGGAAACCTCTTCTATTAGACCCTGTCACCGAAAAACTTGAGCGTATGGGCTTCGCTAGGGTATGTGTCGAAATGAGGCTCCGGTCTGCCCTTTGCCCCATGATCCAGTATGTTATTGGTAATGGTGTGGATACTTTCCTCTGGCTGGACCATTGGCATCCAATGGGCTTGCTTTGTGATCATTTTGACTCGAGGATCCGGTGTATCACTGGCCTGCCCCTTGATGCCAAGGTTAAAGATATCATCATTGATGGTAACTGGAGATGGCCAAACCCTTTTGACATGGAGGTTGCGGATATTGTGGACAGTATGCCTCCCTACACCCCCGACCAGTCCTACGGCGATGCAGTTCTTTGGATTGTTGATCACTCTGGGATTTTCACCACTAAATCCGAATATGGAATCTTTCAGGTGGCAAACGAAGCAATGGTATGGGCTGACCTTGTCTGGGGACCCAAGCACATTCCGGCCCATGCTTTCATTCTCTAGTTGGCTATTCAAAATTGGCTCAAGCACCTGGATAGGATTAGCAGATTCTTTCAATGCCCAGCGAACTGTGTTCTCTGCTCTAATAGGGCTGAAAGTCTTAACCACCTGTTCTTTGACTGCCCTTTCTCCTCGACCATCTGGCGTCTCATGCGCCAGAAGGCTCGTCTTACTTGGCCTTACCCTGACTGGCATTCCAATATCCTGTGGGCCACCAACAGATGGAAAGGCAAAAACCTCAAAGCTCGCTCTTACAGGCTCTCCCTTGTGGCCTTCTGTTTATTTCATCTGGAGAGAGAGAAATCAACGCACCTTTAAGGATTCTGGCCCGTAGCGAAACCCGCTGACTTCCCTGATTACAAATGCGGTGCGGAGCAAGCTGGAGTTAGCCAGTCTTACTGATGCCCGTAAAGACAGGTCGGTTTTGAGTAGATGGAACATCCCCCATGGGGCCTTGCTGTTGTGTCTTTTTTCCCTTTGAGGGTCTCCGGCTTCCGGAGCTCTTTTGCGGGGGTTTTTTACTTTTTTTGGCGGGTTCAAATGTTTCCGGTGCTGAATTTTTGCGCAAAAAATTTGCAGGAAAAAAAAATGCCTTTGCTTTTGTGAACTCCGGTTTCCGGAGTTCCTTTTGCTGCTTCCATTTCTCCGCTGCTTGGATGGGTGTTTAGTCCTGTAGCTGTTGGATTGACTCCGGTTCTCTTGAGGACTTCGGAATCCGGAGTGCTTCCTCCCATAAAAAAAAAAAAAACCGTTTTGCTCTTGCTATTTGGAACTCCGGCTTCCGGAGTTCCTTTTGGTAAAAAAAAAAAAATTTGTCTTTGCTCTTGTGAACTCCAGATTCCGGAGTTCCTTTCAGTCGGTCCTGCTTTCCACTTCTTGGAGATATTTTCAAATCCGGAGCTGTTGGGATTGATTCCGGAGCTGCTGTGGACTTCGGATTCCGGAGTTCTTTTCTCATCTTTGAGTGCTTCCTCCAAAAAAAAAAAAATTTTGTCTTTGCTCTTGTGAACTCCGGATTTCGGAGTTCCTTTTGCTGCTTCTGTTTCTCCGCTGCTTGGCTGGGTGTTTAGTCCTGTAGCTGTTGTATTGACTCCGGTTCTCTTGAGGATTTCAGAATCCGGAGTGCTCTCTCCAGAAAAAAAAAAAACCTTTTTTGCTCCTGCTTTTTGGAACTCCGAATTTCGGAGTTCCTTTTGGTCGGTCCTGCTTTCCACTTCTTGGAGATTTTCATATCCGGAGCTAATGGGATTGTTTCTGGAGCTGTTGTGGACTCCGGATTCCGGAGTTTTTTTCTCATCTTTGAGGGCTTCCTCCGAAAAAAAAAAAATCCGGGTGTGTTTAGTATCCAGAGTTCTTTTTCTGATGTTGTTTTCCGCTGCTTGGAAGTGTGTTTAGCTTCCGGAGCTGTTTGATGGGCTCCGGATCTGTTGAGGACTTCAAATTCTGGAGTGCGTTCTCTCCAAAAAAAAATAAAAATAAAAACATTCTGCTTTACTCTCTGGAACTCCGGTTCCCGATTTTCTCTTTGTTTGGCGCTGTGTTGTATCCGGCGCTGTTGGATCGTCTCTGGAGCTGTGGTGGGCTCCGGAATCCGGAATGTTTCTCTCATCTTTGAGTTTTGTCTCATTTTGGACGGAGTAAGTTGCTTCTCCCAACGGAGTGATTTGCTCATGCTTCTGGAGTGCAATCTTCCGGAGCAATCTTCTGTTTTCTGGCGGAGTGGTTTTGTCTGCGAGGCAATGCAGAAACCGGAGTTCCTTTATCTGGAGGACGGAGGGCATTGTTGATTTTGGAGTGCATTGGACGGAGCACCTTTTTTTCTGGTGGCTGGAGTGCACAGTGAATCCGGAGTGCATTGGACGAAGTGCACTGGAGTCCCTTTGCTGTGGGGCAGAGTTGCATTGGATGCAGGCTCTGGATTTGTTGACACTGTACCTAAGTGGCTAGATGATGCTGGTGCTCCCATTAGTGCTTTTCATGTTGAATCTGTTTTTTTAGATTTGTTTTTTTGTTGTGGGTCCGGGTTTTACGGCCGTTTTTGATGAATTACACCTTGGTGAGATTTTTCTATTTTCTTATCATCGGTTCAGGATTTTGTTCATGGGGTTGCTCGGGGTATGCCCTAGCTCGTTGTTCTAATTCTAAGTTGGCAAAACACTTAGAGTTAGATCATCGTTTTTGTATTTCTCATTTCATTTAATTCATTTATCTTACTTACCAAAAAAAAAAGTATACTTACCCAAAAAAAAAAAGTATGTGTCGAAATGAGGGCTGATGCCCCCTGGCCGGAATCTATGAAGATTCGAACAAGCGGATTCGATGTATAATCCGATGATCAACTCAGAGAAATTAAATTTGAGTACCAACATAGGCCGCTACGTAGTGTCGTCCCTAAAAAGAGTAGGAATAAGGGTCACCTAACCAAAACTTCTTGGATCCCTAAGCAGGTGGCAATTCCTCGGAATAACACCTCTTCCGTTTCTCCTAGGATGTCTCCTTGCTTTAAGGCGTCTGCTGCGGCTGTCCCTTCTGCAAGTGATCTTGATCATAAGACCATAACGACTTCTAACTTGTTTATGGCTTTACAGGAGGAAAATCTGAGCGACCCCCCAGAAAGCCATGCTCAAGTCTCAATAGCCTCGATCAGTGGAGGCGGTCTTGAATCAACTCCCAGCCATGAAGTTTTTTCCCCTGATAAGATGACCGTTGAGGCCATTGGCATGCCTTCGATGGCCCTTCCTGTAGAATCTCCGAAGCCTCAACCCCCCCGGATCTCAAAGTTCGAACCTTTGTTCAGAACTTCCCAGTCCGTTGAAAATGAGGCATAATAGGCCTTCCCCCGTTCCTGGTTTAGCTGTTGGCCTTAAACAACGCCCACCATCCATACCAAATTCACCAACTGCCTCCTCCAAACGGGCTACATCGTGTTTCCCTCTCCCATCTGGCTCATCTGATGCAATGGTGAGTACATCTTCCAAAAAAGGGGATCAAGTTTCCTCTAGAAAAAATAAAAAATCCCGGGGGATTAAAAAATCCTCCCCCCCTCACCCCCAACCCATGATTAGCATAGCCTGTTGGAACGTGAGGAGACTAAATGGGTTTGTAAAAACCCACGAAGTCAGCAACCTCATTAGCTCCCATAGGTGCAGTATTGCTGGTCTGGTTGAAACCAAGGTGGCGGAGAGGAACTCTCTGAGTGTCTCCGCTAGGATCAGACCCTATTGGTATTGGATTATGAATTACTCCGCGTCTTCTAATGGATGGATTTGGGTGGGCTGGGACCCCCATTTGGTTTCGGTCTCCATTCTCTCCTCGGAGGACCAGGTCATTCATACCGAGGTTCTTTTCCGCGAGGAGAATTTCCACTGCCTCCTGTCCTTTATCTATGGCGCTAATTCCGAAAGTCTCCGAAGGCTTCTTTGGGAGAGTCTTCGGACAGCTAATGCCAGTGCTGCTCGTTGGATCTGTCGCCGACGTTTGCCTTGTGCTCTGGCTCTGAAGCCCTCTGCCTGGATGTTCCTTCTTGTTGGACGGTTTTTGGGGAGCCGTGCAGCTCTGGTTTGGGTTCTCTTGGTTGGGGTGCCAAAGAGCTAGCCATGGCTTTGTTTGGCGCTGGAGTTCCTAACGGATCGGTGGTATTGGCTTGGCCTATGATTTTGCCATTTTCTATCTGCGTGATTGATATGGTGGTTGTGAATGGACTAAATCTGGCCTGGAAAGTAGCCTGATGCCAAGTGGGTCCTCTGGCCCTGATGATCTGTCCCAGTCGTGTGATTCCCAATCAACTGGCTCCCCTGTCTTAGCTCCTCATGATGATATTATGAATTCTGTGGAAATGAATGGCTTGATGCCTGGTTTGGTTTCTCCTAAACAGGATGCGCTTACTGCTTTCGTAGAGTTGGACCCTTCGGTTATTGCCCCCATTTTGGCTCCCTGTTCTGCTATATTGCTAGATTGCGATCTGTCTCATGATCTGGCTACTTACTCGGAATCTCCAGCACCACTTTTTTTTTTTGGTAAGTAAGTGTGTATTTTGGATTAAGGGAGGAAAAAAATTACAAAAATTATGTTATAACTCCAAGTTTTTTGACTTAGAGTTAGAACATACTAAGCTAGGGCATACCCCGAGCGACTAGTACATCGGAGAATGCCTCAAAAAAACCTCTAAGAGGATCAATCTAACCGAAAAACATAAAATGTACATAAACATTTCACATTGGCAGAATCAAATCAGTTGCTCCCGAGACGACGAGTCCATACAACCGAACACCTTGCAACCGCTAACAGTAGCAAACAAAGTCTTTACACCCTTATTGCATCCCAAATTCCAGCAGCAGAAGGCAATAGGCAATTACCGCACTTCCACCGCCCCACCTCCAGCTTCAGCGCAAATCAGCAGCCAGCAGAGTAGTCCCAACTTCCAGACACACCCCCTTCCATGCAGCCAACAGCAGCAGAGAAAATTCCAGTACGGCAAACAACAGAGCACTCCAGGGAGTACCCATCAGTAACCTCCACGAACACATCTTAACGGTGCCAACATAGCAGCAAAGGTGGGTAAAACATATACAATCGTCGGGCAGCTCGAGAAATTCAGATACAGTGAGCAACCGTAAGGTCATAGGGCCAGCAACACCCAATCGGCCGGTGCACATCTAAATAGACGCTCCGTACAAAAACAAAGGCCAATGGAACACATGTGAAGCGGAGATGCTACTCAATCAGAGCCAGCAACATCATTTAACAGAGAATGAATTCAATGCAATTCAGTGGCCAATGCACCAAAAGACCACCTTGACATAAGGAGATCGGCTATCGGCCTAACAGAGGCAGCCATCATTATACAATGCACTAGCGGAACCGTTCCATCATCAGCCAAATGGCACGAGACAAGTTCAGCATCATTTAGCATCCAACCAAAAACAAAATCAGCAGATACAGCCAAGCATAATCGACAACTCATTGTTCTTCAACATCAGCTGATGGTGGAGCCCCATCAACGCTTGAGACAAAGCCAATTAAGGGTCGATTCACCCTTGGCCAGCAGCTGCAAATAGAACATAGCAAACCGGCGAAGTCCATGAGATAGATCTAGCAACCCCACGAAACCCTTTTCAACATCAGGTAGAGAATCGAGCAATGAACCACCAGCCACATCACCAAGAGCAACAATACATGAGGCCCCAACTCCATGCCAGTCCACGATCAACAATTAAACCCAGCACTGATTCAAAAATAACCTGAATACCAGCACTGGCAAGAGTAGCAACAGAGAGCCAGCAAAAACTGACCCAACAGCCAGCCATATAGACTGGCCAATCCTCTGATCTGCATTCCTTCGATATTTGCCGCAATGCAGAACAAAAACAGAGACAGCGATCCACCAGCTCCAAGAGCAAGTCCACCAACATCAGCTTGGAGCATCAATAGCAAACCTAGCTATCACAGGCAGAAGCAACAAAAGCTAGCCTAAACCTGAAGAAAGGTCAAAAAAACCAGAGCCCTGGGAGCAGACAAAGGAGACCCCAGTCAAAAAAATATCCCAACAGAAGAGGCTAAGATCCAGAACCGCCCCTGGATTTTTTAGAGGCAGCTTTTTTCTTTTTCTTAGACATAGAAGTCTTCCACTCAGACTCCGTGCCCTGCGTTTCATTTACCAAAGAGGAATTCAGAGCATACTTCTTGGTAATCCTCTGGATAGAGCAAGGGGTAAGCATATACTCTTCAATATCAAAATGGTGATGCTGGAGCTCGGCATCAGGGGAGGAAGGAGACAATTCCTTAAGCTGCACATCAAGAGGCCCATCTAAGCACCCAAAGCCATCCGAAAGCCTCAATTGGATTCCAATGTTAGCAGAGGCAGCATGGGTGCAAGCAATAGGGGCCAGAGAGTCTTGGGATTCTAGACCAGGAGGAGCTGGGTTCTGAAGGGCCAGCAGTCTAGGGGAAACAGATACCAGCATAGCCCCATTAGGGGAGCCATTCACACGACATTCACAATTTTGGGTCTCAATTGTGTTAGCAATTGGATTTGGGGGGGAATCCATATCAAACTGCTGATAACACAGCTGCAAGTTAGCAGGGCAGGAGGCAATTCTGGGGAAACCAGCCACCAGATCCGTCTCAGCAACCTCCATATTTTCAAAACTCTCAGAATCACTCTTCGAAGGGGCCATAGGCGAATTGGGGCCCAGGCCATTATCCAGACCAGCCTGAACCCAAGGAGTCACTGCCGGGACACTAACCCAGGGCATAACCCTAGGCTCACATTCAGCAACACCAGGAGCATCAGCAAGATCTGCAATTTCATTGGTTTGAAGGACCAATGGCATAGAATGGGGGGGCCAGGGGATTCGAGCACTCCACTAGTAAGTCACAGCCACCCGTAGCAACTATTGATTTGCAATCACCGACCACTAAAGAGGGGGGAGCAGAAACAACCGCCTCAATCAGTGGTTGATCAGAATCGATTGCCATGACCCCTTGGACATTTTTGTCAGGGGCAGAATTAGAGGGTAAGAACGAGATCTGCCAGGTTGCAATCTAGTCTTCTTGGGCATACATTTTGATTCGATATGACCAATCATCTGGCAGCGAGCACAACGTGTAGGTTTCCATCCATACTCCACATTCACCATTGAAATGGAATCAAATTTGGGGCTAGGTTGAATAGCAATACAATTAGGGAAAGGGCCATCAATACCAACCTCGACACAAATCTTGGCGAAAGAAAGATTCTCCATTCGGGCCGTCCTGGGTTCAAGTAGCAGAGGTTTACCAATGGCACTTGCAACCCAACTAAGCCCGGATTGAGTCCATAACTCAAGCGGCAGGTTTAATAATTTGATCCAAATGGGGAAGCGCTTATGTTCCTCCATCGTCTGAGGAAAATTAATTTTCCAGAGAAAGTCCACGGACCCGCCCGAAGGCAATGCTCCATCATCTCCAAGGTTGGGAAACGAAAAAAGAAAAAGCCAGCATCGTTACCGGCTATGTGTTTGATCCCAAATCGGGTCCAAATTTTCCTTGCAATGGCCTTGACGGCCAAGAAGTGAGGGGGAGAGTCCAGAAAATGCCCAACCAAAGTGAAGCCCCATAGCAAAGAACTTTGTTCAATTACCTCGGTACGAGGTGATAGAGCGCCGTTGGAGTTCCCAGAGTCCTGGTGTGAGAAGGACAGCTTAGAACAGAGACCAGCTCCACCGTTCTTGACGTCAGCCGCCCAAGAATAGGGGAGAACTGAGCCAGGCTCAGAGCTATTGCAATCGGCCTTCTGATTCAAAGGGGAAGCAACAGTGGCTGGAGCCAGAGAGTCCACGGTTTGAGTCGAAGGCGGACTCAGAGGAGGGAAGGGAGCAAGGGTTTTGGATGTCGGAAGGGAGGACGGAGGGAGAACGGGTGGGGCGCCGACTGGAGGAGGGTCGGGGGGGCCCCCCAGAAGGCCGACCATGACCGGCGAGGTCAAAGACGACGAGCCCTTGCAGTTCAAATTTCAAATTCAAAATTTGAAGGTTAGAGAGAAGGAAGAGATTCTCCAGCACCACACTGTCCTCTGAGTGGGAGTCCTAGACCAGTTTCTGGCCCAGTGGATTTTGTGGATGATGGACTTGCCATGTTGCCTTGTAGGGTATTCTTACTTACCAAAAAAAAAAAAAAATGTTGCCCCTTAGGGTGCATTTCGATGAGGGCTGAGGGGCTGCTATTGACTCGGTGGATGAGTCAAATGTGGTTCACCTACCCCCTGATGATGAGGTGGCTGTTATGGATACAGCTCCTTTTTGTTGACTATTGCCCCTGGGCGTTCGATTTGCCTGTCAAATGCCTCCGGTCGTTTGGGTGGCCCTCCTGATGCTTTTTTTTTTGGTAAGTAAGTGTGTATTTTGGATTAATGGGAGAAAAAATTTACAAAAAATAGTGTTATAACTCTAAAATTTTTGACTGGGAGTTAGAACAAAAGAAGCTAGGGCATACCCCGAGCAGCTGGTACATCAGAGAATACCTCAAAAAAAACCGCTAAGAGGAGCGGTCTAACGAGAAAATAGAAAATGAACACTTTGTCATTTTACAAGTTCGATTCAAAAACAGTTACTCAGAGACAGCAGGCTCAACAATAACTGATCGCCCCGCAGCAACTTACTACAGCATAACAAGGCTGCCCACACCGTAGATGCACCCCAAGTCCAAGAAGCAATAGGCTACCGCAGTAATCCTCCGTCCCAGCGCCGGCAAACATTAAAAAACAGCAGCAGCTGCACATTCAGGAGTACCCATCAGACATGGTCCTGTAAATCTGCCATTCCACTCCAAGCATGCTAAGTAAGCATCAGATCAGCCAATCAGCTACCAGATAATACAACCGAGAATTTCAGATCCGAAATTTCAGTGCAAAAATTTTAGTGCAACCAAGAAAACAGCCGGCTGCAACAGCATCAGTGCAAAAATCTGATCCGAAATTTCAGCAATATCAGCTCCAGCAACCACAAGATATATACTTCAAACCAAGCAGCCAGCACCTTCTAAACACCAGCAGCATCCGGACTGCATATCCGAGAACAGCTGCACAACCCCATCCCAAACAATTTAAAGCAAGTGTTAACACTGTTCTAAAACTAATCCAGCAAGACCGAGAGCTGCCCCAAGATTTCCAATGCTCCCAACACCAACAAATGGCTCCAACAGCTCCAACAGCAGCTGCATATTCAGGAGTACCCATCAGACATGGTCTTGTAAATCTGCCATTCCACCTCCAAGCATGCCAAGTAAGCACCAGATCAGCCAATATACTTCAAACCAAGCAGCCAGCACCTTCTAAACACCAGCAGCATCTTTTTTTTGGTAAGTAAGTATTTTGGATTATAGGGAGAAAAATTTACAAAATCTATGTTTTATCTCCAAGTATTTTGACTAGGAAATAAAACATAATAAGCTAGGGCATACCCCGAGCAAACGGTACAACAGATTATACCAAAATAGCCTCTAAGAGGACAACATTCAACAGAAAGACAACAATTGTAATCTGAAAATACACATAGTCAGACACACAATCATCAACATTGTAGGAGCATCTTGTGGTTCAACGCAAGCAACATCTGGGCAGATCGCTTTCAGTGCAACCGGACCATCTTCAGCGTAGGCCAAACTGGCAACAGGCCAAACTACCCAGTTCGCCCACAACAAATGCATAATACCATCAACAACGGTGAAGCCAGCAGCCAAACCCCAATAGCAGTTAGAACATCAGCATCAACACTGACAGACAAATGCTGAAGCCACAGCGGGGTAATCGAATTGGCAGCAACCAAAATTTGCAAGCAGGAGGGCTTCAGCAAAAGCTTCAGCAGCGCTACATCACCCTTCAGCAGTGAATCATGGTGTTGCCAGCAACCAGCATTCAGCATAGTTTTAGCATCAACTGAAGTGGATCTCCAACCCATCATAGGCCAATCCAGCTGTATTTGATGAACCAAAACCTGAGAGCTAGGCGCACCCTCCATCAGCAGAATGGAACTGCCCATAGCAAAGCAGTTCAGCCACCTCCCGCCAACACCGCAACCAGCCAAAATAGCAAAGAATCCAAAGAGCAGGCGGTTGGATGCACGAGATCCAGCAAAGGAATCTAAGACTACTTCTACATCCCAGCAATTCAACATCTGGTAAAATGGAGGATATCACCTCACAACATCAGCCCATGACACCGCAAGAAGAACAACGGGAATACAGACTTTGATCAAAAGGAAAAGATCATCAGCCAAATTTCCAACAAAGCGGCAGAGCAACCACTGCAAACCAAACTAAACAGAGGGCGATCGGCAACCAAACACTACACCTGAGGCATACACACGGTACACACCGGCGTAAGAACAACAGATGACATCATCCCGACACAAGCAGCTCATATGGTTAAAATGATACTGCTCAAACAGAGGAAGTATTTTGTTCATCAAAGAACAAAGTTCCAGCCCCTACTGCAGCAAATCACCAGCTGATACTGCAAACCAATCAAGGAAGAGTGGGCTGTCCCCAGCACCAACTTCAGCTTGCCAAACCAGCAATACCAGATCAGCAGTGCAGCAGCAGCTCCAAAAGGCCAGAAGGTCCATGACCAGTTCAACCAAAAACCAAATCTAGAGTATAGGCGACCCCCTCCCCAACCTACACACCGGCAGAGGCTCAAAGGAACACAGCACCAGACCGATTATTCAGATAACCCATCAAAACCAAAATCCAACCACGCAGGCTCCACAAAACGGCTGATAAACAGCAGGCTCAGTCCTACTACAAGGGATCACAAGCACCAAACGGAGGTCATCCAGCTCTTCACACCAACCAGAAAGTCCCCAACCAGAATAGCTCAGGTCCTCCAACCCGTTCCACTGAAGGGGACACATTGGCTGAGCTAATAGAAAAGCTAACAACACAATCCCATTCATCGGCCAGATCCAAATAACAGGCGAGAGCAGCAGCCATCGAAATGCAGAGCTTCAACATGAGAACCCAACAAACTCTGCAACCCAAAAGGTTGCCAAAAAGCAGAGCTTCAATAAAGGTAGCAACCAGAGCCCCACCGCAGCAGAAGGATCGCAGACAACCCGAAGTTCCATGCCAGCTCTTCAGACCTTCGACCCCATATCTCCAACCTTAGCACGACATGGAGTCTCCCAATCCGTCCACTAGAAGGGCGACACACAGGCAGAGGAGCAACAGAGCCAGAAATACAGACCTTTGGAAGCGGCAGATCCAACACGCAGCGAGAGAGCCGGCAGAAGCTCCCAATATCAGATTCCGAAGCCGAATCCATAATGACAAAGCTGACTAACCCAGCCCACAGACAAGTCCGAAGCATTGCCCAATCGTCCACAAAGGCGTATGAACGGAGTGGAGCCATAATCGAGGCCGGAGCCTACAACCCCATCAGAATGGGAGAACCGAAACGAGAACTCAAACCTAGGCTTGCACCGAGGAGAAGAGGAATCGTTCTTGCGAGAGATACAAGACCTCAAAGGCCTGCATCCAAACCTGAATCAACAGAAACAATCACGCAGCAGCGGCCGAAGATTCAAAGGACGCCGACATTTCAGATCTGAAGTCCAGAAACGAGGGAAGAAAGAATCGGGAAGCCTTAGGCGATCGGGCTGAGCATCCAGGGGCCGACCGAGGTCGGCTCCGGCGCCGCCCGGCCAGAGGAGGGTCACCGAAGGAGGCGGCCGGGAGGGCCGAGCGTCAGCAGGAGCCGAACAAATTTCAAATTTAAATTTTGAAATCTAGAGAGAAGGAGGAGAATCTCTCTCTACACCGTCCAAATTTCAGCTCTTTACACCAGCAGCAGCCGGACAGCATGATGCTGGAATGGCTGTTCATGTATTTAAATTCCGGCTGCTGTGCTCTTGCGTGGCATGTGAATGGCGGACCGGCCTTGCTGCTGATGGTTCCTCAAGTAGTTTGCGGGCAGTGTCTGCCCTGAAATTTAATAGGCATTACCTGTGCTGATCGATGCGGATTTGATGGAAACTCCTGGTTTGTACAGCTGTTGTTTGTTTGCTTGCCATATGCCCCCTGCTGTTAGAAAACTAGGGTGCTTTGGGTACAAGCCAAAGCTCACAACATGACATGCACAAATATATGCATCAAAACACGAAGCTCGCAACCAGCATCTTAACGCACCCCATTCCAGCAAGTTGGCATCAAACCGAAGCAACACATCCAGCGCCTCAAGATCTTCAACGCAGCCGCAGCAAGAAGGCACAAACGCAGGACAACTCTTCGAAGGGAAAGAAGATCCAACAGCATCCGAAAACATCATACAAGAGGAAATAGATAGCTCCAGATTCCAATCATACACGCCCAGTTGGAAGCAAGGCAGTTTACCATCCACATCAAAAATTCACAGCACCGTTCCACCACCAAGAACCCAAATTCAAAAGCAGCCGGAGGAAACGTCAACATAAACAACACCAGGACTGCGACTATATATCAGCTATTCCCAACTGCAGCAGTTTCATCATCTGCGTCCTCCGGACAGCAGGTCCAAGCACTGTTGCACGCCCCAATCCAGCAAGACTAAGAACTGCCACCATTTTCCAAAGCCTCCAGCCAATAGAAGCCTCCAGCCAGCAATCTCCAGCAGCAACCGGACAGCATTTTTGGGAACAGCCACACAACCCCAGTCCAAAAAATAACAAGAGCTAGTGTAACCCTATTCTGAACCAATACCAGCAAGACCGAGCACTTCCCCAGTGCCCTCCAGCATTAAATTTATAAGCCAATCTCAGCATGCTTCAGCAAACACCGCCGCAGGACAGCAAGCTCAAACAGAGAATCAGCATCATGGGTAAAGTAACATGCAAATTCACCAATTTAAACTGGACAAAGAAACTCCCAGAAGGATAACGAGTTGCAATACAAAATAAATCAAAAAGCATCAGGATGCATTCTTCACCAGCAGCAGCAGCTAGCTCCGAGGTCTCATGGAGGGAACTCAAGCATACTGAGCTTCAGCTTCAATTTAACAGCATCCAAACCTGCGCCAGGCTCAATCCCAGAATGCCTCCTGAAGTGTTGTTATGGGCTGAACTCCACAATCAATTTGCGGCTGGACCTGGAAGTGTTTTTACATTTCCTTATGCAATTCCAGTTGACTGTCTTAGCTTTGCTGTGTGGGTGCAACGATTCTGATGCTGGTTTTGACATTCTTTAGGCGTGAGCTGGGGCATTTTTGTATGAAACTTTCCTTGGTCGTGTTATGTTGTTCTGTTGCCGGAGATTGATGTTGCTGTTACCGAAACATGGAGCGTTGCCGTTAGCCTGATTATTATTCGCGCTGCTGAGTTTCGGCATTCTAGCTGCCACTTCCCTCTGATGCACGATGGATTTGGTGTCTCGATGCCGACTCCTATTGGTGTTACTGTTGATGCATGATGAGTTTATGTTGAATTTGCTAAACCATGTATTGATAGGACCCATATTTTCTTGTTTAAGTTGATCGTTTGTCCTCCTAGATGACTTTTCCTTTGTACTTTTTTTTATTTCCTGTTGTATTAGATGCTCGGGGTATGCCCTAGCGGTTTATGTTTTTACTCCAAGTCAAAATACTTGGAGTTAAAACATAGATTCTGTAATATTTTTCTCCCTATAATCCAAAATACTTACTTACAAAAAAAAAAGGAACCCATAGGAGTAGAAGCCAAATTGGTCTCCTCATCTTTTTTTTGGGTAAGTAAGTATTTTGGATTAATGGGAGAAAAATAGTACAAAATAATATGTTTATCTCCAAGTATTTTGACTTGAAGATAAAACATAAAACGCTAGGGCATACCCCGAGCGGACAAGTACATCTGAATATACAAAATGGCCTCTAGGAGGACAACTTTTACCGAAAACGACAAAAAATGACATTTCCATCGTGTACAAGACTGAACACAGCCAACACATAACACAATGGCAAGGCAGTCAGTACCACAATCGGCTATTGAAAACATAGCAGCAGCAACATAAATGAGACCTTTGCTCCAAGGCCCCACAAATCCAATGCAATTTGCATCATAGTCACTGGACTTCCCATATGGCAGCAGTTCAGCAGCACAAAAAGGCAACAGGAGGATATCTAGTCCCCATCCATCAGCATCCACGATGTGAATCAGAACCGAACAAGCAAGTTGCAGCGTCAGACAACAGCTACACCCAGTGCAGCAGCAAGACCATCATCAGCAAAACTGCAACTGCAGCCAATTCATCCTCTTTTTTTTTTGGTAAGTAAGTGTGTATTTTGGATTAACGGGAGAAAAATTTACAAAAGATTATGTTATAACTCTAAGTTTTTGACTTGGAGTTATAACAAAAACGCTAGGGTATACCCCGAGCAACTGGTACATCAGAGAGATCCTCAACAAACTGCCATTCATCCTCAGCCTTCCAAGAACTGCCATTCACCCTGCTTCTTACTTCAGGGGCAGCAAAATTGGCAGAGCCACCAACTTCAGGCAAGCTGCATACCAGTCTCATTAAGTACAATTCTTCAGCTCCAAAAAGATGCTTCAGAGAACAGGTCGTGACCAAACCCCATCCACATCAAGGCCATGGTACATCAGCAGCATGAACTAGCATACCAAAATGCCTACTAAAAACCCGCATCCATCTTTCTTCACTCAAAGATGGGATCCGCTTCCTACTGTCAGCAGCAATACCAATTCAAGAACGCAAGACAGTAAGTTGCATACCCAACATATTCATGAAACAAAGAGGCAGCATCCCCCAGACAAACAGAAGGCAGCAGTTAGCAAACTGCCAATCATAGCCATCCTAAGACAAGCCCACAACAAAGCCGTCGCATCCACAACGTAAGGCAAGCTGCAGGCGTAGCGATTGCAACCGCCAATAAGCCATTCTGGCAGGTCTGAGAACACACCAATGGGATCGGCCAACACAGATTGCAGCCACAGATATCTGGTTCAAGAGAGAAGTGCTCCTCCTTCTCTCTAAAATTCGAATTTCAAATTTTGAAATTGCTCGCCCGACGCTCCTCCCGTCTTCGGCGCGGCGCTTGTCATTGGCCATGGCCGTCACCCTTGCTCCTCCTCCGGTGTCCTCCTCCCTTGTCCACCCCCACTCTCCCCTTTCTCCTCTCCATTGATCACCGTCGATCTCTCGTAATCCCTCCTTCCAACCCTCCTTCAAATCGATCCCCACATCCCATTTCGCCTTCGCTCTCGACTCGCCTCCGAAAAATCTAACGTTGTCCCTGCCCCCTCCCATTCATGGGTCGACGTAGTCAAGAAGGACGGCTCTGGGTGTAGGCACATTCTGCAGTTCTTCCCTCAACAATCTTCTTCATCCTCTCGATGGCGCTTTGTCTCCTCCGCCGAGGTAATAGAGCAAGGAAACTCATATTGGGGCCATACCCTAGTAGGCTATTTCCTCAATTCACCCCCTTTTCTCTACTGTTAAGGCAATTGCCATGAAGCTTTGGGCTCGATTCGGTATCAAGCAAGTCGCCGGCAACGAAGGTGGCTTCTTTTTCTTTTCGTTTCCCATCCGACGAAATGATGATGAAATGTTTGTGCACTGGCCCTTGGGTTTTTTTCTCGCTGTGCAATCTTTCTCAAACGATGGAAGCTGAGGTTTGGAGCTGTCCAAAGAAGAACACAAACGTTTTCCTATATGGATTAAAATGTTGAATATTCCGCTTGAACTGTGGTCTCCCGATGGACTAAGCTGGTTAGCTAGTGTGGTTGGAATCCCTCTCCAGATTGATCCCAAGACTGCTCGTATGGAGAATCTCTCTTTTGCTAAGATGTGTGTTGAAGTTGGTGTGGATGGGCCGTTCCCCAACTCCATCGCTGTTCAAACCTGCTCTGCCTCTGCTGAAATTGCTAAGGTGAGTGTGGATTATAGCTGGAGGCCAACCCCGTGTCCTCGTTGCCAACAAATTGGCCATTTGGAGACTAGGTGCCGGTCCAAAACCAGCTTCCGGTTCTTTTCATCCAAAGTATATTGCTTACGTCACGCCTCTATCCTCAAAGAACAATGTAAGGTATCCCGATATTACTGCGCTTTCGGGTTCCGCGGTAATCGATGTCGGTGAACAATTAAATGTACCTCTAATCGGTGCCGATGGTATAGCTGGCCATTTACCCAACTTAGGGGTCGTGGATGCCCTTCCTCCCCTGACCTATTACTTGTTGATGGCTGTAGTGGTGGTTATTCACCAAATGGGGCCGTCCCCCGTTGAACCAGGCCCCTCAAGTATTGGTTTGGCTTATCCCACGAAGTTTTTTACCCGATCCCCTGTTCTTGGCCCTCCCTCTTGTGTTTTGGAATCAAGGGATGACCACGAATGCTTGGATGGCTATTCCTGTGTCTCTGCTGATGTCCCGACCCGTTGAGTTCCGGTGGCTTGTTGGCCCCTATCAAGACTGAGATGGGGTTTGTGTCAAATTCCTGTTCTATGGACAAAGACTCCTTGCCTATACATCATCAGTCCTCTGATGATGTTGGAGGTGGAGATTGTAACTCACCTAATGGGGCCAAATTGGATCCCCAATCCCCTCCTAGTCAGCCGGTTCCCCCGATTCCAGATCCCACTAACCCTGAATTGCTGGTTCTGGCTCCCTCAATATCACCTGTTGAATTTGGGTACCAAGAGTGCCCGGTGGATGTCCCTGGATGTTGGGATGATCCTATCTCTCCAGATTCTGGGACAATCCACCACCACTTGGATTTGGATGAGTTTATGCTTACCCCTAGCTCAATCAAGAGGATCTCTCTGAAATACACTTCGAATCCCACTTTGTGCGATGAATTACGTGGTACCGAAGCTGAGTGGAAGATCTCTAAGTCAAGGAAAAAGAAAAAATCTGCCTCCCGGAAATCCAGAGGCGCATCTAACCCATAGTAATTCTTTGATGGGGTTTCTTTTTGGTCTGAATTTTGATCCTGGATTCTGTTTTGCTTAGTCTTTGTGGTATGTTATATCTGGCATGTTTTTTTGGTCGATTTTTGAGGGAGATCTGCCCTCCTGTCTTACGTGTGGGTGTTGTTGTGGTGGGCTGTTATTGATGTTGCTGAGTGGGTCTCTCCACTTGTTTGGTGTGCTGTTTTTGTGCCGAGACTTGCTGCTGGTCTCTTCCCGATGAGGTGGTTGGGAGGATCTCCCGTGGCTTGTAGATGCCCTTGATGTGTCTAAGTACCATGGCTGAAGCCGTAGCGCTCTTTGAAGGAGTGAAGGCATTCCAGTGTTCTTGGTGATTCCAGTCTTGATGCCGATCTGAGGGCTGAGTTGATGTTGGTCGGCAATTTACGCCAATTTGTGGATGCTGCTGTTTTCCATCTATTCTCGCTGCAATGGTTGATGAGTCTTCGTTGGCAAATCCCTTCGGTTGAGGTGTTTCTAGACCGATTGTGGCTGGCCAATGTTATTATGGATGTTGCTGTCGAATAGATACCGCCAGAGAAGCCGCCGCTTCCGATGTCTCCGAATAACAACAATTGGGCTGAGTTGATGTTCCTTCGGTGGAAGGTCGCTCGCTGCATTTTGATGTTGTTCTATGCTCCGAAGTGGTCGGTGCTGTGTTGCTTGGCTATTCACCCCCTACTGAGGGGGAATAATTTATTTTTTCATTATCGATGAGTGTGGTATTCTCCAAGGCCATGAACCTCATCTCGCAAATTTGCGCTAAGGCTGCCCGTACTCCCAGGGGCCTTCGATGTTATTGTGTTGGGCCCCATCGCTGGCCTTCTTTGTTGATGGCGGGAATCATTGGTCCCCTCTCCCGGGCGTCTCAATTGTGAGCAAGGTTGATCCTAGTGATTTCGGTGGGGATTTGTTCTGACTTAGTATGCTGGGGTTGTGGGCTGTTATGATGCTCGCCAAAGTTATGAAAATGAGCTTTTGCTCGGCAGCTGTTAAATGGTGGAAAAGAGGGGCCCATCGGAGCTTCTGCTCCCAAGAAAGCCCGGCGTCCTCATTGCCGATATTTACTGATTCTGGAGCGGGGGCTGCTTTGTTAGAGGTGGCGATTCTGCAGCTGCCGCCGTGTGGCTGGTGGATTTCTTTTGCTCTGCGGATGCACCGATTGAGTGGATCTGGTGCGGTCGGGTGCTAGCGTGGAGTGATGTAAGGAGTGGTTAATTCCATTTTTATGTTGGGCCTGCTGCTGTTCGCCGGTGTGGAGGTGGAAAGCTCCTGTTTTCCTTTCTCTTGCTTCTTTGCATTGGATGTTGTGCTCGAGCCCAGAGTGGCATGTTCGGTGTGCGAGATTCTTTGTTGGCTCTGGAATTGGATGCCGCTGCATTTTGTGTGAGTGCTGATTCAGCTGGCCTTGTTTGTGGGTTGTTGTGAGTGGATGGTAATGCTCTAGCATGACCAATTAAAAATGCTGATTATGCTTGGTCTACAAGTATGCTATGGTTCTGCTGACTAAAATGCTAAAGTGAGTGCTCGGGAATTGGCTGCAATGGTTTGCTGTTTTCCAGTGATGATCTGCGGGTTGGCATGTGTGTTTTGCGGTTCCGATTTCGTATGGACCGATCCAGTTTTTCGTTTACGCGTGGCTTTGTAATTGCCGATCTGGAATTGCTGCCGGTTTGGTTTGTGACTTGGCCTGCCCTAGTGCCGATCTCGCCACGCCGCTCGGTCATTTCTTGGATTGGAGTCATCCGTTGATGAATGCCGATCTCACTTTGCTCTGGTTTTGATGCCCATATACCGGCTTGGTTACATGGTCCTTTTGCCGATCACGAATTAAGGCGGGTGTGGTTTCACAATTGCTGAGGTGGACAAATAGGCGCCTATTTGGCCTGCGCAATAATTGACCGATCGGGATTAGGAGAGAAATGCCGAACTCGTTTTTAAGTGCCGATCTGGTCTTTAATGGCCGAGTTTGATGTGCACCCTAATGCCGATCTCCTGGTGCTACATGGACCCAAGGTGGTCCCCATGATGGGAGGATGCGATTTGCCTCTTCACCTTTCTTTGTTTGAAGACCGTCTTTGCAGATTAGGTTGAAAACTTGACTCTTTTGTTAACCTGCTGATGTATAATGATAGTACTCAGTTTATGTTTTCTGCTAGATTGTTACTCTTAGGAGTTTTTTGAGGTATTCTATGATGTAGCAGTCGCTCGGGGTATGCCCCAGCTATTTATGTTCTAACTTCAAGTCAAAAAACTTGGAGTTATAACATAAACTTTTGTAAATTTTTCTCCCTTAAATCCAAAATACACACTTACCTACCAAAAAAAAAAACACAGATTGCAGCCCAAGCAACATTGTTGCAAATCAACAACAGCAATAAACTGGCTGTAGAAGCCAGACAAAAGCAATCTGATGGACTGCAACATAAGCTCACCACAATAAAGCAGCAAGCAGACCAGCACCACCTCAACAAGAAGAAATTGGCCTCCTCATCATCAGGAGGGGGATGGTTTATCACATTGGAATCACCCACCGAGCCAAGAACATCCACAGGGCCCACTACGGAAGTCCTCCTACAGGGTGGCATGGCTACACTAGCTTCCACAGCAACAATTTGGTCAAGGATCCAGCCAGGACCACGGATCACAACAGCAGAAGGATAAGTGGTCGAATTGGGGCCAACCGGGGAATCCACCACAGAAGGCAGTAATGCATTGCTCGCCTCCAGCATAGGTTGGACCAGACTGGGGGCCGAAGGTTGATTTATCACAGTGTGAACAACCGAAGAACTGGTGGACGATTTGGGGGCAACCGAATTATCCAACATAGGGACCTCAGGTGCTGTACACACCTCCAGCTTAGGTTGGACCAAACCGGGCAAATTTGAAACAGCACCATGAGGATTCAGACCATGGGGATCAGTCGAATGTGTCTCGCACGCCTGGGATTGATCACCAGATCCAGAAGATCCATCTGACATCAGGCCATTATCATGGAAGGAAGCAGCAGATTTATGGCGGCCTAAAGAAGTGCTTCGAACTCCCCTAGTCCGAGAACCTGGCCAGTCCACCTCCACAACAATGGCATCCTCCACCTCATTTGCAGAGCTATTTAAAAAACTCTTGGACGGGAGCACCGAATCAGGAGAGATTTCGACACATACCCTAACAGAATGCAACCTTTCCATTTTAGCGGTTAACGAATCAAGATGGAGAGGTTTACCCATAGCACTACTAATCCAGCTAAGCCCAAGAGGGGTCCAGAAATCAGCCAGAACGTTTGTCAGTCTAATCCAAATAGGAAATGAATTCATTTGTTCCTTAACCAACGGATACCCGGGAGCCAGTGCTTGAGAAAGAGAGGATTACCTCTGAAAGTCCAAGGGGCTCTGGCCAGGACCGCGTTTGAGTGCTCATCTTTTTTTTTTGGTAAGTAACAATTTTTTATTAATGGGAGAAAAAATTACATATTTAATATTTTTACCTCCAAGGGTTTTGACTTGGAGAAAAAAAACATAAAGTGCTAGGGCATACCCCGAGCAACTGGTACAACAGATGTCGACAAAAAAGAGAACAGACAAATATTACATTTGAACAAAGGCATAATCAACTACTTAACTAAAGCAGCTCGGCAATTAGATGGCAGCCAAGCCATCATCGCAGAACAGACCAACATGGTGATCATGCATGACCATTTCTCAGCACTGGAACGCAGGAGTTCAGCACAATTACTGCTCCCTCAACAAACGGGACCTTCTGCACACCAATAGTAGCAATGCTACAACCGGGAAGAGGCAGCCCGGAGGAGAAAGCATACCGGCAAACCGGCGAATTAGAAGGCTGGCCACTTCAGCAGGAGACCATCCCACCGTGCCATCAAACCGGCCGTGAAGGAACCAAAACCGATCTAGCCACATCAGCAAAAGGAGCTAAAATCCAAACCGGGACAATAGAGAGCAAAATCTGGATTGCTCATTCCACATCAGCAGTTCGGATTCCATTCCGGCAAATAAGATCAGCATTCGTCAACACCAACCAAAATAGCATCAAACTGCCCAACATGATCAACTAAAAATGAAACCGGCAATTCAATTCGACCACAAAAATGCCAAATCAGCCGAAAGTCAAATCAGCCTTGAAATCGGCAATTGAAAACAGCCACAAGATATGCCAAACCAGCCATAAGTCGAATCGGCAGATGAAGTGCAAGGCCAGTTCAGCAATAGACATTCCATGTTCCGCATGCCAAGTCGGACCAGAGTCACACCGGCACTTGATGTGCCAAGTCCGCAAATCCAAAATGGCCACAATTCGAAGTCGGCAGTTGTTCATCAATGCCAACCGGGCCAAAACCAAACCGGCATCAAGATTGGCATTCTTATGCTTCGGCATCTTCAAGATAGCAACAGAAGCACTACAACCTCAAAATCACATCGCAGCAGCAGAGTTTTGCTCCTCAGTAAACAAAGAGGGAACAACAAAGTAGTCAAAGCTACAGCATCTTCAAGACAGAATCCAACTACACCTGATGCAGGGGAGCTCCTCCTCCACCTTACCCGGGTATGGCAGATCAGCCCAAAATCTCATTCACACCCAACAAAGCCGGCCAAATTCCTGAGCTGCAACAAACAGCAAGCTCTGATTTGGACAATGGCAGACCGGGAAGAAAGGGTCGCATCAGCGACCTCCAATCAGCAACCAGTCCTCATCGAAACCAGAATAGGGACAAAAAGTTCCAGCAGCCACATCAGCCTAAGGCATGGAAGCCCAGCCCTAATCTAAGGAGGCGAGAGATCCACCGAAAGTCAAATTTTAAATTTGAAATTTGAGAACCCAAAGAGAAGCCAAAACTTCTCTTTGGAACATCCGCTCCTGATGGGTGAAGGACTTCTACAAAAATCCCAAGACGAAGAAAGGGGCAACTTGCAGCAGCCGACAGCCCAATCAGAAGGCGGCACACAGAAGGATCTCACCGCAACTGAAGGGACTCTAGCAACCAATCAGATCTTCGGCCAGCTCTTCAGTACCTCGCCTAATAGTTCCAACCCCGAGCTGTACGGCATCCCCCAACCCGTCCAACAAGAGGGAACCCGAGCTTCGGCCAATTGCCGAAGCGGAATTGGCCTGGTGGTTAAACACACGGAAGTGTGCCTCCCCCGCCCAGGTTCAATCCCCCGCGGAAGCACCAAAGTGGTACTGTGCCTCCCAAAAAATCCCGCAAGGGGTTTCTGGGTTATGGGGCCGCGAGTGCGGTGGGGCCAGTCACTATAAAAAGCTTACCCTTAACACAGTTTTACACTTACCAAAAAAAAAAAGGAAGAGGATCATCAGAGTCGGCAGCAAAGACATACGATTGCGCCAGAACCTTCGAGCAGCACATGAGCGGACAAATGCTACAGACAGCATCAAAATCGAAAAAGCTTGAAGCCCAAAATCGCAGCCACACCTTAGCGCACGCCAAGGGGTGAACCGAGAAGAAGAAAGAATCGGTCCAGAGAGAGCTATCGAGACTCAGAGGAAGAACTTGCCGATGACAACAATCTGATACAACGGATAGGAACCATTCTTAACGAACAATGGTGGGAGAATCGGACCGCGCTCACAGCCACTGTCGAAGTCGCAGAGGACACCGACTAAGCCAGATCTGATGTCTGGAAAGGAAGAGAGCTGGAGCCGAAAAACGGGAGGCAACCGGGCGGAGCAACCAGGAGACCGGCCGTGGCCGGCTCCGGCGTCGCCTGGCCAGAGGAGGAGCGCCGCTGGCAGAACCCTAGGCGCCGAGTTCAAATTTCAAAATGAAATTTGAATGGGCCAAAGGAACCGTTTGAGTGCTCATCAGAGGAGAAGCGAAAGAGAAAAAGACCATTCGCACCCTCCGCAACATGACAGAGGCCAAAACGATGCCAAAGCCGACGAGCAATGTTGGCCACGGCATTGATGAGTCAGGTAACCCTACTAAAGGTCCGGAGGAGCTTAATAATCTAATTGAAGGCCACTTCAAAAATGCTTTGGGATCTGGTCGATCCCATGGGACGGCGGAGGCAAATCGGCTCCGTTCCTACATTCTAAATACGGTCCCTGACTCTCTAACTGGCCCACTTGTTAGGCCGGTTAGTGATGAGGAAATCTGCTCTGCGATCTTCTCCATTGGTGATGACAGAGCCCCCGGTCCTGACGGTTTTACATCGAAATTTTTTAAGGACTCTTGGGAGATTACTGGTCATACTGTTTCTGAAGCAATCCATGATTTCTTTAATCATGGAAAGCTCCTTAAACAATTGAATACCACTTTGATCAGCCTTATTCCTAAGGTCCAGTCCCCGCGATCGGTTTCAGACTTCCACCCGATCTCCTGTTGCAATGTCATTTACAAAGTGATATCTCATTGAATACCACTTTGATCAGCCTTTTTTTTTGGTAAGTAAGTGTGTATTTTGGATTAAAGGGAGAAAAAATTTACAAAAATTTATGTTATAACTCCAAGTTTTTTGACTTGGAGTTAGAACATAAAATGCTAGGGCATACCCTGAGCAACTGGTACATCATAGAATACCTCAAAAAACCCCTAAGAGTAACGATCTAACAGAAAACAGAAAATGAACATTGTCATTATACATCAGCAGGTTCAAAATTAGTTACTCTTGAGACGACTGAATCAACACATCCGATCGCCCCTCAGCAACTTACTACAGCAAACAATGCTGTTAACAACCTAAACGCAGCCCTAGTTTTCCAACATCAATAGGCAACTGCATCCTTCCATCAAGGGGACCACCTTGATTTGTTCCAGGCAGCACATGAGTCAGCTACCCGCACCAAATATGCCACCGTTTCAGTCGATGTGAAACAGCATCCACCATCACCAGCCAACCACTTCATCAGCCTACCGATCCCATAACAGTAGAGGCATAGCATCCAAGGCATCAGCCAACATCACAGCAGACACCATATTCCATCACCAACTGCATCTAACGAAGCAGTAAATAAGCAGAGAGCACATAATGGGCTCAGCAATAACAATTGAACCCAACATCATCTTAAACCAATCCACCTTCAAGACTTAGGAGGCATAGATAGCAGCTCCACAAGAAAAGTTCTTTGTCAATGGAACAGTCAATCTTCACATTTACACAGTGAATCACAGCAAACAAGCTCCATCACAATCCCGCTGCACCATACGACAGTTTCAATCAGAGAGCAGCTGACCTGTAGCCAGCAAAACTGCCGACAGGGAACCAAAGATAACAGCAGACAGAGGGCCATCCAAGCCGACCCAAAAGCCAACCAATTCAGCAATACTGCCCATCACCACATCAGCAGATGCATTTAATCTAATACAACCAGCAGACAACATAGCCATCAACCAGCTGCATCATGGTAGAGTTTTCAACTCCACAGAAAAACCTTCATCAGCTGGCCTGCAGCCAGGCAAACTGCAGACACAGGGCCAGAATCAGGAGCAGACAAGCAACACTACTTCATCAAGGTAGAGTTTGCAACTCTATAGAGCAGCCTTTATCAAAAGCACCAAGCTTCATATTAACAACAGCAAATGAACCCGCCATATTGTATTGAAGCAATACCAGGAGTTGCAACTCAATTGCAACAGCAGCAGGAACAGCAGGAGAAAAACACTTCCACTGCAACACTACAGAGCAAAGTAGAATTCGAAGACACCAAGAGCTGTATCCACTCAGGGGCCAACTATCAGCATCACCAAATCTCAACATTCAGCATGCAAAATCGGGCATTATCAGAACCCAGTTCACTCAATCCTTCAAGACAAAATGCAGCTCAACTAATCCAGTACCAGAATAGAGGATCTGTAGCTAGCAGCTGAGCATTCCAAATCCAACAACAACCCTTCATCTGAACTAGCATTGCAGAACGAGCATTGCAGCGAACCGCACACTCAATAATCTGCCAGCAAGGAATTTCAGCGTCCAAACAAGGCCACTCCCAGTTCTTAGACACTCCAGCCTATAATTCCAGTCAAAAGCAAACCAGGCTCCCCCCAACCCAACTTACAGGAAGGAACGTGCAGGCAGAGAGGCTTCAGAAACCGGGCTCAGGGCGTTCGTCAGCGTCAATCCCAGTGAGCAGCACATAAGCTTCGGCCATCTGCTCCCAAAATACTTCCTAACAGAATCAAGGCCACTCTTCCCTTCTTGGTCGACAGATGCCAAACGGCCTTTGTGGCGGGACGGCAGATTAGTGATAATATCCTTTTAGCTCAGGAGCTCCTGCATAAGTATCATCTTGGATTAGACCCGCCTAGATGTACTATGAAGGTTGATCTTATGAATGCCTATGACTCTGTCTATTGGGATTTTATTATCAATATTCTGACCCTCATGAAGTTTCCCCCACAAATAGTCAATTGGATCAGCCAGTGCATCACTACTCCGATGTATTCACTCAACTTTTTTTTTGTTTTGGTAAGTAAGTGATTTGGATTAATGGAAGAAAAAATTTTACAAGTAATGATTTAACACCAAGTGTTTTTCCGACTTGGGGGTAAATCATCATAGCTAGGGCATTCCCCGAGCACCTTGATACAATGAATGAAACCAACAGAAAAATGCTGGACTTCATGCAAAACAGGCAGACCACTCTACCATCAGTGGAGCAGATCCTAAACAAGATAATCTAAACATAAACATTTCCAAAAATGCCTAAAGAAAAGCCTATACACCCACATTTTCAGCATCAATAAAGCTCCAAACCAGCCAAAGGCCTTCCCTGCTCCATTTGATGGACCAAATACATGGGCCGGCAGCAACAGCCATCGCAAAAACCTGGCAGTAGTGCACCAGCTGCAAGATTCCTGCCAAAGGGATTATCAAGGCAACCAAGAGCCTTTTCAGCAACCAGCATGATTAGCATCCACTTTGGAGTCCCATCCATCATCAAGCTCCATGCTCCAGGATCAATAGTCCAACACTGCATCCCATCGGCTGATAAACATAGCAGCAGCAGCATACAAAACAGCAGCACGGAACTACTGATGCAAGATCAAGCAGTCCAGCCGCCATCAGCATCCAAAAGGTGGTTACACATGGGAGCAGAGCCCGATCAAAATTGGATGCAAGTTAGCACACCAGCCAGGCCAGAAGGCCGCCAAATGCATACGCAACAACTAGTACACAAGCTCAGAGCAACAAAACAACAGGCAACATCCACAGCGTGCATAGCAGCATCACTGGAGAGTAGCAGCACAAAAAACCAGCAGCACCAGATCAACAAACCACACTGGGATCGACAGAAGCAGTGAGGCAATGAAGCTGAACAGAGAATCCGGAACTGGGGTTCATCAGCATCAAAATTAGGTGAGCTTCAAAGTTAAGGACAGCAGGAGCCGGGCCTCAACAAATCTGCATCATCATGCAGGAAAATGGCGATCGTTTTTGGGCCAGCCGCAGTTACCGCCCCAAGACAGATAGTCGCAGCCCATCAGCGAGCCAACAAAACTAGTGCCAGGATCCCATCACCATCACACATAATCAGCTAACTCCACAACTCCCAGCACCAAAAGTAAAAGCAAATCTGCAGCAAATGACAGCAAAACCCAAGACACCCATAAACAACTACCACATGCAGGGACCATCTCAGATCAGGAAATAAAAAGGCCCGGGGCATGCACATGCCCATCTGCATTACCAGCCAATCAGCATATCGAATAGATTCAGAAGCAACCATTGGCAGCACAATCAACAAATGGCATGAATTGCCGCTCCCATGAAACAGCAACCAACCCTGCACCAAACCACTGAAATTAATCCGCCCAAGCATCATCAGATCAAACCCCAAATAGCCACAGCAGACGCCAAACGAAGCAGCCACAATACTTAGTTATCAGAACAAAAAATCAGCAGACTCCATCACACCAGAACTCCATCAAACCATAAATGCATCGGCACTTCTCCAATGAGGCAAGCACCTCCATCCCTTGATATAGCCACAAAACAGCAACCCACAAAACCAATTTCCAGCGTATCCAAAAAAACCAATATCAATGCCATCAATTTACAACCAGGCATCACAAATGCAAAATCAACAGGAAGGAGACCACACCTAGAATCCAGCACCAAAACCCTACAGCAGCCAACCAGGCTAAGAGCATACACACACACGCTTTTTTTTTTTTTGGGAAGTGGGAGGGGAGAACATCATAGAGCTCAAAAAATCAGACCAGATCATCAAAACAACAACCAGCAGCAACAATATGCTCCAGCTACTGGCCACCCTGTAGGAAATTGTTCCATATTACACCGGAACCTCCAGGGAAAAGGAAACTCAAAAACAAGCTGGAGGAAAAGGCTGGAGTCCACCAAGACTCACACCAAACACAGGCAGCTAATCAGGACCAACCAGAGCACCAGCAGCAGAAAACCAATTCAATACATTTTTTTTTCTCTTTCATATTTCCTTTTTTTTTTAAGCTCTCGAGGAGGGAGCGGACTCCGAACAAATCAAAAAACAACAGGGAAACCAACAACCGGGGTTCAGACCCGACCGGAATGGGAGCAAGGAGCCACACCCGGCAAGGCACCAACAGAAGAACACTACGGAGCAGAAACTCTAACAGCACAACCATCAAGGCCAACAAGAGGGTCAGCAACCAACGCCAGAGGAAATGAAACCAAAGAAAAAAAAAATATATATATATATTTATAAGTTCCACCGCCTAACGAGCGAATGGTTAGGGCGACCATCAACATGCAAGGAGGTCTTCATCTTGTCCCGAACAACGTTTGAAATCAGGGAGCAAATTTGAGAAGCATTCAGGTTGAAGGATTTCTCAAAAATACGATTATTACGTTCTCTCCAGATAAAATAAACGGTGGCCGCAAGAGAAAGACGCTTTGAGAGGGCAATGAGATTCTTACCCTTCCACCTATGGGCAGCCCATTCAACATTTTGGAGCCAATTTGGGTAAGGCCACTGGATGCCAGCAATACATTGGATAGAAGACCACACGGAGGAGGAGAACGGGCAGGAGAAAAAAAGATGGTCATGGTTTTCAGTGTCCGAATCACAAAGAGAGCAAATGGTGGAAAGGTTGGGGACACCGTGAACACGGTCGGATGTATTGAGCCGGCCTTTAATAGCCAACCAAAGGGTGAAGGCGTGAGCGGGAATATGGAAAGAGCCCCAGACTAAGTTGGTCCAGCTTAGTTTCGGTTTAGGGGGTTGAAAGAGTAGGTAGGCAGACTTAGACGAGAACACACCGTTAGGGCTTCCAACCCATCTCAAGGTGTCTTTTTGCTCATTGTTGGGATGATAACGGGGCATGTTTGAGACGAGATTTGACACCTCCTGGTCAAACGGATTAGGCCAGGCCCATTGGTTGTTTCTGATTAATTGAGACACCTTGCCGTCCCAAGCTAAACCAGTAACCGAACGAATGCGATCCGTGCATAACCGGCTGAGGGGGCCATTAGGGTGCCAATGGTCGTGCCAGAGAAAAGTATCAGCGCCATCACCAATGATCATAAGAGTATGCGAGCACATGAAAGTACGAAGCTTCATGATCTTCCTCCAGCTCCAAGGGGCCGAATCAGGGACTTTGAGGGTCCAGATGCACCGATCCTTGATTCTAGTCTTGTGGATCCACGAAGACCAAGCCGATTCAGGGTCTTTAGACATGATACGCCAAAGGAGTTTACAGATGAGGGCTTTATTTTGAGCTTGCAAATTCTTGAGACCCAGACCACCTTCGCTCTTAGGGTAACAGATGTCGGGCCAGGCCACTTTTGCGATGGCCTTCCCATCAATAGAGCCATTCCCTAAGAAACGCCTCAAAATGCAGTCGATTTGGTTCAGAATAGATTTGGGCAAAATGAAAATTGACGCCCAATAGAGGTGGATAGATGAGAGGATAGAGGCAACCAATTGAAGGCGGCCCCCAAAAGAGAGCCACCTGTTCTTCCATGATTTGATGCGGCGAGTAATTTTCTCAGTGAGAGCCTGACAGTCACGAATCGACAGCCTGCTAGAGATCAGGGGGACGTCGAGGTATCTAATGGGGAGAGAGCCAACTTTGAACCCGAGGACATTTGCAATATTCTGATTCAGGGATGGGTCTTTAGCGCAAACGAAGACCTCACTCTTGTTCGTGTTTGCCGAAAGACCAGAAAGCCAATGGAATTCCTCAAGACACTCTTTAAGGATCCGGATAGAGCAAATATCAGCATGAGAGAAAAGGAGGAGGTCATCGGCAAAGGCAAACATGACAGTATGAGTCGATTCACAATTCCTGTGAAAAGTGAACTCATTGTTCCTACGAGCTTTGGAATCGATAATCCCATTCAACACCTGCATTGCCAGGACAAAGAGGTAAGGAGAGATGGGATCACCTTGACGAAGGCCCTTACCCCCTTTGAAGAAACCAACCGCTTCCCCATTGATATTGACAGAGTACGAGGGGGTGGTAATACATTGTCTAATCCAGCTTATCATTTTGGGCGGGAATTTCATGATGGTTAGTATATTGATGATGAAATTCCACTGAACAGAGTTGTAGGCTTTCATGAGATTAATTTTCATAGTACAACGAGGAGGGTCATGACCAAGGTGGTACTTATGGAGGAGCTCTTGGGCCAGGAGAATGTTGTCGCTGATTTGGCGGCCCGCCACAAAGGCCGTTTGGCACTTGTGGACAAGATAAGAAAGGAAGTACTTACCAAAAAAAGGACAAGATAAGGAAGAGTCATCTTTAACCTATTGGCAATAATCTTCGAGATGACTTTGTATATGACATTGCAGCATGATATGGGACGGTAGTCAGAAACCAACCGAGGAGACTGGATTTTGGGAATCAGGCTGATGATCGTAGAATTCATCTGTTTGAGAAGCTTACCATGATTAAAAAAATCACGAATGGCTTCACAGACAGATGACCCAATGATATCCCACGACTCCTTAAAAAAAAGGGAGCTGAATCCATCAGGACCCGGGGCCCTATAGTCACCTATAGAAAAGATCACCTTGCGAATCTTGTCGTCGCTTACCGGGCCCACAAGATGGTCCATAAGCGATTCAGGCACAAAGTGAAAGACATAAGGGCGGAGACGATCCACATTAGCCGAGCCATACGTGCGGCCAGTCCCAAGAGCCTTCCTAAAGTGTTCCACAATCAGATTCTGAACATTTTCGACTCTAATGGTAGGATTCCCATCTTGATCAAGAAGGGAAATAATTCGATTCTTATTGTTGTTCCCATTCACAGTCTTAAAAAAGAATTTATTGTACTGATCTCCCTCTTTGAGCCACCTTATCTTAGCTTTTTGCTTGGTAAGGTCGGCTTCCTTGGCCAGAGCCGCATGGTAAGCATCCTTACATCTGCACTCCTCAACATGATTCTCAGGATTAGAGGGAGATTTACCTTGGATAAACTCAAGCTTCTCCCTAGCACGAATTACCTCCTTGTGAACATCACCCTCGTGGATATTAAGCATTTTAAGAGACTTTTCACCACTTCTTGGTCTAGACACAAGTCTGAACATAGGCGAACCAATGGTGTCATCCGACTGCATCAAACAACTAAAGAGTGAAATTTTGGGGACTTGGAAAGGAAGTTATTGAAACGAAAAAACCCATGCTTTCTGGTGCAATCGCCATCAGGGAGAAGAATACAGGGCGAATTGTCAGAGAGTCTGGCAGGGGGGAAGAGGGCCTTAGCCCTCCGAAAAATGTCAAACCAGTGCCCATTGGCGACAACACGATCAAGCTTTCTGAAAAACGAAGGGAAGAGTCACGCCCATCATTCCAGGTATAGTGCATGCCTTCGTGACACACATCGGCGAGATCGCAATCTCTAAGACAATTATCAATCTCAATGGAACTTTTATTATGCCAGATCCCACCCAGGGCCTCGGAAGGGGAACGGATGGCGTTGAAGTCCCCGAGAGCCGCCCAAGGGAGATCGCCGGGTTGGTTAGATACTGTTCTAAGGCTATCCCATAAAAGCCTATGGGAAATTTCTGAATTTGCACCATAAATAAAGGAAAGAATGCAGCGAATATTCTTTTCAAGGAAAATGGCCTCAAGATGAAGGACCTGGTCCTCCGAGGCAAGAATGATGCACGAAACCAGATTTGGGTCCTAGCCAACCCAAATCCTTCCACTTGAACAAGCAAAGTAATTCATAAACCAAGACCAGTTAGGTCTGATCCTGGATGAGACAGACAGAGAGTTTCTCTTAGCAACCTTAGTCTCCACCAGACCAATAATACTACACCTATGAGAGGAAATGAGGTTGCAGACTTCGTGGGCTTTTACAAGCCCATTTAGTCCCCTTACATTCCAACAAGCAATGCTAGTCATGGGTTAGGTTTGAGGGGGGAAGGACATCTTAACCCCCGAGATTTCTTCTTTCTGCGGGAAGAAACACAATCCCCTACGAAGGAGACAGGGCCGTTCGCTGGCCGAACAGCCAGAGGGGCTAGTCACTGAAACACGAAGGTTGGGAACGGTCAGTGGGTCAAATGTGATCGGGGAACTAAGCAATGGAGCACCAAGCGAACCTGGATCAGAGGTGGCCCCATCAAGCTTCGAAGGGACTTGACCAGGAGGCTCTGAACATGGACTAACAGGCCCAGAGGGGGGGTTGAGTGAGAACGAAGGCACGAAGATCCAACGCCTTCAGGAGCATTTAGGATTACCGGCTCGGCAAAGGCCACGCCGAGCACCGGATCAGGGGCAGGACCAATAAGACATGGGGGAGGGTCGTGATCACACCTACTGGGCTGCACTGATGAATTTGGATTGGGGCATTCTGACAGGTCATTTGTGTTATCCTCTTGTAAGGCCATAAACGAGTTGGAGGTCGTAATGCCCATAGGGACAGAATCTATGGGCGGGGTTGCAGCCGGGGCATTGAATTTTAAGCGGGGAGTTGGCCTAGGAAGACCAGAGGGGGATGACACTACCCGAGAGGGGACCCCCTGCTTGGGGACCCAGGAAGCTTTATTTGGTTTACTCTTAACTCTGCTCTTTTCAGGAGCGTCCTTGCGCGCCGGCCTATGTTGATACTCAATTTTGATATCACATAGGTTTTCTTTTAGCTCTCTGGGACTTCCTCTAGTCCGAATCTTCACAGAATTAGGTCGAGGGGCATTGACCCCCAACTCAACACAAACCCGAGCGAATCCTAACCGCTCTAGTTTTTCAGTGACGGGATCTAAGAATAGTGGCTTTCCAATGGCACTCGCAATCCAACTTAACCCTAGCGGGGTCCAGTATTCAACCGGGATCCCAGACATGGAGATCCAGGTAGGGAAAGATTTGTGTTCTTCGCGGGCTAAAATCATGCCAGGCCACCAATTTTTAAGAAAGAAAGGATGTCCAGCGATCATCCACGGGCCATTAGCTAAACATTTATCAAGCATGGAGCTTGAGGAAAATCGAAAGAAATAGAAGCCCGATTCATTACACGCCACATGCTGTAGCTCAAATCGCTTCCATATTTTCTTTGTTATGTAGTTCACAACATTGAAATGAACAGGATTCCCGACAAAATAGCCAACGAGGGTGGGGCCCCAGAAGTCCTCACCCTGTTGGGTGACTTCAGGTGGAGGGGATAAAATAATATTATCCGAATCAGAAAAATCGGGAGGGAAAAATTTAAGTGGGCACATACCACCAATAGTCTTTTTGCCGACAACTGAAGCCCAAGAGGATCCAGACGGGCCAGGGGCATGATCAACAGCAGTGTAAGAGTCATCGGATCTGGGCAGGGCAGAGCCATGACTATTCTGAGAAGGAATCACACGCAGGCCCATAGAGACATGATTTTGGTGAAGAGGGCCGGCAGATTCAGGCATGCTCGACGAGGGCATCAAAGGAGGAAGCGAATTCTCCACTGTCTCCAAGCAATCCGTCTGGAAACGCACATCAGAGGGGAGAACAGAGGAGTTTGAAGAGGCTTCAACGGGATAAGGCCGCCGATTAGAGGGACTCACAAGCCCTCCAGCCTCAGATTTTGGCGATAACAGCGAGGGACGCGCATCCACGAGGGAGGGATCAGCCAGACACATCAAGGCAGGGAGCAGAGCTGGCCCGACCGGAGTTCCAGAGGCCATGGCTGGGGCGCAATCGACCAAAGGGGAGGACGACAATAAGGTGGTGGGGTGCGGGACACCCGAATCGAGTAAACCGGTGAAGGAGGGGGGAGGAGTGGGTTCAATAGAGGCCACAGGGGCATCAACCGGGGAAGTGGACCATGAACGATGGTAAGGACGGCGACGGCGAGGGATGGCAGATAGGGGAGGGAAATCAGGATTGGACGACGAGGAGATGGGCGGGGACGGTGAGGGAGGGCTGGGTGGAGCGTGAGGCCAAGGAGTGCCTGCGCGCGGGAACGAAGGAGAAGGTGGAGCCAAGGGAGCTTGAAGAGGAGATTCGAGAGGGGGAGAAGGGGAAATAAACTCAGAGGGGCGAACGGGTGGGGTGGCTACCGGCGCCATGGGCACCGGCGAGGTCGGAAGAGAAGGGGGGCAGGGCAAGATTCAAAATCTCCTCTTGTCAGAGCACGACGATGTCAGAGCACGAAGATGTCAGAGAACGTGTTCTTTTGATGTATTCACTCAACATCAATGGGGAAGTTGTTGGCTTCTTCAAAGGTGGTAAAGGTCTCCGCCGAGGGGATCCGCTTTCTCCCTATTTATTTGTCCTTGTGATGGAGGTTCTAAATGGCATTATTGAGGTCAAGGCAAGGAGGGATAATAATTTTAAATTTCACTGGAAATGCGCCGAAACACAGATTGTTATGCTTGCCTTTGCCGATGACCTCCTCCTCTTCTCCCAGCCGATTAACCAGTCTACCCAGATCCTCAAGGAATGCCTTGATGAATTTCATGTTACCTCTGGCCTATCTGCTAATGCGAAGAAAAGTGAAATCTTCATCTATTCTAAGGACGTTTCCCTTCACCAAGAAATAGCTGATATCATGGGATTTTTTTTTTTTGTTTTTTGGTAAGTATTTTGGATTATAGGGAAAAAAAATTACAAAAGCTATGTTTTATCTCCAGGTATTTTGACATGGAAATAAAACATAAAGAGCTAGGGCATACCCCAAGCAGATGGTACACCAGATAATACCAAAATAGCCCCTAAGAGGACAGCGTTAAACTAAAAAATAACACATGTAATCGGAGATTACACATAAGTAGACACATAATCATTAGCAATCGGACCCAGCTTCAGCGCTGAACAAGCTGGCATTCCAAAATCAGCAAAGGAAAGGAGCCCATTCAACTGCCCATGTAGCAGAAGTCAGCAGCATACTCCAGTAGAAAGACCAACACCACGCAGCAGCACACACCATCACAGCGCCAGCAAAAGCATCAGCAGTTGCTGCACCTTCCAGGAGAACCCACCAGATCAGCAGTATCAAGGACCTACAAACCGGCAGAATTGGAGGGCTGGCCACATCATCAGGAGACCATCCCAGTTGTGTTATCAAACCGGCCATGAAGGGAAATCCAAATCCGATCTAGCCACAACAGCAAAAGAATATGAAATCCAAACGACAATAGAGAGCAGAAACTGTATTGCTCATTCCTTGTCAACAATTCGGATTCCATTTCGTCAAAAAAGCCATGGCAAACCAGCCCTGCACAAGCGAGAGAACGAGTCCCATGCCGGCATATAAGCCTATGCAAACCAGATAAAGTCATTCAGCCAAATCTCCAACAAAACCCAGCTGCTCTCCATCTGCAAGCCTGAACAGAGTCAAGGGTTCAAACAAGATGCTGCCAGCATTCAACCGATTTGCATCATCACTAGCAGCACACCCACCAACCCTAGGAGTAACCTCCCTCAAGCCCCAGCAGGGAACCAAATCAGTGCAGAATCAGAGCCACCACCCCACACAGATTGCAGCACCAACACAGCAGATCTTCAGAACAAGACCTATGAGAGCCAGCAATCACAGGCCTCAAAATGCAATTCAGACCAAACAACACCAGAAAGAAGTCGATCTGATGCAGCATACAGCAACCCGTCTAATAAGTTTTCCATCAGCATCAATGCTCAAATTAAATATGCAAAGTCCACCAGCAAAGATAAGACCCAAGGACTAAAACAGAGCCTCAGATCATCCCCAAACAATCCACCGAAACCGACAATCTCCATCACTATCCAAATAGATGGAAATTCCGGCTTCATGTTCAGGAGCATACTTGCATCATCGGGGGCCAGCACAGCATTATTACAGCTGCAACAGGGCAAGTAGAATAGGTTCCAGCTAATGCATCACACATGAAAGCAGCAAGGCACAAAACCCCCCCACTCCCAAAGCTGCAGCAGCAGGTTTTCAAGCTTGGGAATTCTGGTTTTTCACGGATGCAGCTTTATGCCGCCTCCCAGATTGTACTTACGCTAGGGTGCTTCAGTGGGGATCATACAGGCATTGCCATGTAGCCCAGCTAAGAAATCAATCTGATTACACTCCTGGATATCCAGACAATTTGCTACTGATCTCAGCAAGGAAGACAGGAATCCATAAACAACCTTCTCCTCCTCTGGAGTGAATGAGGCACTATGGGCTTGAGAGGTGTCAGTTGTAAAAACTAGTTGGAAAGCCAGCAAATAAGCATCATGGGAAAACCCATTATCTGCTGCCTCCAACGGAAAAGTCGTGCGAAACTTACTGAATTTCTCTACATTTATATCATGCCAGCACTTATTTAGGAAGTCCGACACAAGTTTCCTATGCTTAGCAGAGACATTATGGAAAAGTTGACGAGAGCCATCTGTGTCCAGGAGCTGCTTGAAAGCCCAGTACAACGGCTCCTTTGCATCATGCACCTCATCATCTGAAACAGAGATAGGAGTCTGATCATCGATCAGATTCGCGTCTGGAATACTGCCATCCAGAGAAACCTTCTTGTTCATGCTCGTCCCACGTTGTCGGTCTACATAATCACCAACAACAGAATTCATAGAGGATATAACAGAACCAATTTCACTACCAGATACCATAGTAGCAGCCTCAGTTGGTTCAGAATTCACATCCGAGAATCCATAGACTGGGGCCGATTCCTGAAGAGATCGATTGGCAGGCTCAGCTAGATCCACCTGACCATCAACAAATGGAACCATTGGGCGCATTTCAGAAGAAGGAGCATCCAGGGTGTATTTACGGACGATCCGCGCTATAGACTCCGGAGTAGAATCGTCTACTCCAGGAATTAGGCAGTTTTCAAGGGCTGGAGCCCTGTCATCAGCTACATGGCCATCTATGGGATCCAACAAAGCAACAGCCTCAACAGCCCCCAACCCATACGAAACTCCAGAGTCAATGGCCGGAATAAGAAGTGGTTTTTGTGGCAACACCAAATCAGCAGTTCCCACCAATGGGTGGACATCAACCTTAGAGAGGGGTTCACAGTTCACATCTAAAGCCACCTCACAACTTTCCCCATGAACACCAGCAACTGGAACAGACTGCGTATCCGGGAACGCAAGCTGCCAAGGAAGGGGGCCAGCATCAGAATCATTTACAAACGATTGGTGATCAGTGGGACAATCAGCTTTAGAAGGCTCCTCATCACAAGCCTCGACAATAAGGTCCATATGCATCGAATCCGAACCACCATTTCCAATAGGGAGAGCCTCAGCTAAAGGCCCTCCAATTTGATCTGGCTCGCAAGATAATTGGGAGGCCCCATCAGAAGAGCACTCAACAGAGCCTGCCATAGCAGGACCATATTCAGGAAGGTGGGGGGGCAGTGAAGAATCCATATCTTCACTTACTGAGCATTCATCACTGACAGAGCAGCACTTCTGCAGAGCCATATCTTCCTTACCATGATCAAGAGAGGTCTCGACAATTCTACCTGGGAGCCCCGCAACAGGAAATACAGGTTTAGACCCAGCAGCATCAGGAGACGGGGCCTTAGGCCGGACAAAAGGCCTCGTCAATCTGCTCTGAAGGATATTAACAGCCGGCTTTGAGTGATACTCAACATCAATCTCAACCACCTTTGAAGGTGCAGCAGCAAACGACACAATCCTAATTTTTGCTGGTCGAGGATCATCATGTTTCAGCTCAACACAGACCCTGGCCACATGCACCCGATGCATAGAGGCAGTTTGGGGATCACACAGGATTGGTTTGCCAATCCTACTGGCAATCCAAGTTAAACCCATTGGAGTCCAGAATTCAATAGGGACATTAGTCAGAGAAATCCACTCAGGGACAGACATGAGAGAATCAGAATCCAAGCTCAAGCCCGGAGACCATCTCTTGAGGAGGATAGGCGACTTTTTGAAGGCCCAAGGTCCTCTAGCCAAGCTATTCTCCAGATGTAAAACAGAGTCAAATTGAAAGAAAAACAAACCATTACCATTGACAGCAATGTGCCTCAACCCAAACCTAGCCCAAATTCTACGGGCGATGCCACTAACCGTCGAAAAGTGGGGAGGATTTCTAGGGAAAAAACCCACCAAAGTTGAGCCCCAAATTTCGGAGCATTGCTTCACAACCTCAGCAGGAGGTGAGGAAGGGTTGTCGACATTAGCTCCAGAACAGGGAGGAAAATATTTAAGAGAGGCAAAAGATCGGGGACCCTGGTCCACAGCGATTTGAGCCCAAGATTTTGCAGAAGCATGGACGGAAACAGGGTTTGAAGACGGGCCAGAATCATGTACAGATTTGGATGATACCTTGGCCTCAGGAGATTTTGCAGATGGTAGCGACAAGCCGCAATATAGAGCACTAGATTCATCAGGAGGGAGGTGGGAAGGGGAAACCGGCGACAGTGGGATACAGGTACCGGACTTTACGGCCTCAACCTGCGCTAAGAATCTAGCATCAGGGCCATCTGGGGGGGCCAGAGCTTTATCGGGCAGAGGCGGGAAGTCTTGCGCACCAAACGGTTTCGACGCTAACTGAGGAGGGAGAGAAGGGACTAGAAGACCAGGGTAAACGGGGTCCGAGACCGGGACAAGGCGAACCACCATGAGGCTGGCCATGGCCGGCGGCGGCGCCGCCAGAGCCGGGCGAGCAGCAGATGGAGTTCGAATTTGAAATCGAGGAGAGAGATGAGAGCGCCTTTTCAGATCGCTATCATGGGATTTAAAATGGGCAAACTTCCAATAAGATACCTGGGGGTCCCATTGATCACCTCTAGGCTCTCGGTTTCTGATTGCAAATCTCTCACTGACAGAATCACTAAGAGGACCACATCTTGGAAATGTAGATGGCTCTCCTTTGGTGGGCAATTGCAACTCGTTGCCTCCATCCTCTCTTCTATCCACCTCTATTGGGCCTCTCTTTTTATTTTGCCCAAAACCATCCTTAAAGCAATTGAGTGCATTCTTCGTCGTTTCCTTTGGAATGGTGCTTCAGAAGGCAGAGTCAGTGCTAAAGTAGCATGGCATGATATTTGCTTCCCCAAGTCGGAAGGTGGGCTGGGTATTAAGAACCTGTTGGATCAAAACAAGGCTCTCAATTGTAAGCTTCTATGGCGTCTCTTAACTAAAGACCCGAATTCGGCCTGGTCTTCATAGATTTATAAGAACAGAATCAAAGACCGGTGCATTTGGACCCTAAAAATCCCGGCATCTGCCCCCTGGAGTTGGCGCAAGATTATGAAACTGAGGTCTTTCATGTGTGCCTACTCTGTCAAGGACATTTGGGATGGTTCTGATACCTTCCTCTGGCACGATAACTGGCACCCCCTTGGCCCCCTGAGTGAGGTGAGTACTGATCGTACCCGCCTTGTTTCGGGTTTGAACTGGGATGTTAAGGTTGATGCAATAATCAGGAATAATGAATGGTCTTGGCCCAACCCTTTTGACACTGAGATGTCCCACCTTGCAATGAATATGCCGAAAAATCCTCCCCGCAGCAATCAAAAAGACTCATTGAGGTGGATTGGGAATGTCAAGGGCATATTCACGACTAAGTCTGCATACCATCTCATCCATCCCCCCAAACCTAAGGTTATTTCGGCTCATTTGGTGTGGGGTCCATCCCATATCCCTTCCCACGCCTTTACCCAATGGCTTGCCATTAAGGGTAGATTGAATACTCTTGACCACCTCCATTATATCCCAAACCTATCTCCTCGATGCACACTCTGCAATACTGGAAATGAAGACCTTGGCCATCTTTTCTTTTCTTACCAATTCTCTAGAGCTCTGTGGGATATTGTTCGAAGACACTCCGGTATTCATTGGCCCCATCCTGAATGGAATCAAAACATATCTTGGGCAGCTTCTATTTGGAAAGGGAAAAGCCTTCTAGCTGTCTCTAAACGACTATCTCTGGCCGCCACGGTTTACTTCATATGGAGGGAGCGAAATAACCGTATATTTCAAAAATCATCCCCCCAGGACATTTCCCAAATTTTCTCTTCGGTGGTCAATGTGGTGAGACTTTAATTAATGACCATCTCGGTGCCTGACAGGGGTGTCTCCAGGTCGACTCGGATGCGGTGGGGAATATATTAAAATAATAATAATAATAATAAAATAAAGATTAAAAAAAAGGGGGGGTTTAGAATTGAGTTGTAGTTGAAGCTGCCCCCTTGCCTACTGGCTGATCTGTGGCGGTTTTTGCCTTTCTCTCGTGCTGAGTCTACGATAATTGACCATTGGTTTGGATGGCTCCTTTGGGGATTGGTTCCCGGTTTTGGTTTGTTAGTCCATACATATTATTTTGTATTGTGTTCTTGATCTTGGATGGTGCTGTTTCTTGGGTGTTGTACTGTCCCCTTCCTCAATCTGTCTCCCCTCCCCTTCCCTAAAAAAAAAAAAAATGGTGTGCGTGTGCGATTTGAGCTTGGCGCTCCTGAATGTGATGGGCTTGTGACCGTGGTTGCAACCTTTTGGACGGTCTGGCTCCTTTGTTGAGGCTGTTTGGCTGATGGATGGCTGATGAATCGGAATAAGCTGGTTTCTAGTTGTTGACTTCCGTGCAGCTATTGTTGTGTTTGATCTGCCCGGGTGTGGACTGGGGTCGATGTTTTTGGTACTATTTTTTGATCCATTGGGGCTTTGACAATGCTGTTTTTGCATTGTGGTTGAATTCAAGAAATCAGGTGATTATTTCACAAATTTGGATAAGTCTTGAGTCGATTCTATGTAATGTTGAAGCCTTGGTGTCTTTGGATGTCGATGCCGACAAAGGAATGATATCTGAGTATTGTGGCAGTTGTCATTTGGTTTCTGCTGATGCTGATTGGGGCATAAAGCTAGTGTTGCTGGGGGGGACTGATTTTGGTGGGGTGGTGTGGGGAAAGTCTCCAGCCGAAGCAGGGATTGTGATGTCTTTGGTCTCCAGCACACTAGATGTTTTATGTAGCGGTATTGCCGGCCTTATGATTCTGTTAGATTTGATTCTTGATGATACCGGATGTTCAATGTTTTTTTTTTGGTAAGTATTTTGGATTAATGGGAGAAAAATAGTACAAAAAATATGTTTATCTCCATGTGTTTTGACTTGAAGATAAAACATAAAATGCTAGGGCATACCCCGAGCGGACAGTACGTTTGAATATACAAAATGGCCTCTAGGAGGACAACGTTTACCGAAAATGATAAAATATGACATTTCCATCATAAACAAATCGAACAAAGATGCGATGGCCGACACACATAATCGGCTTCACACGGGCAACAGCATACCGGATGTTCAATGGCTCTTTTTTTATGGTTTGCTACTTGCAGATAATTGATCCATGGCTTGCTATCTTTACTGAGAATGACAGGGCTTGCTGTGTCTTATGAATGTGCTGATGTAAAACCTGGGTGCCGATGGCTGCTACTGGAACCTTCCGGATGTTCAAGTAGTTGTGCATGTGGGTGCCCCTGGTTTTTCAGAATTGATGTAGTCTCAGACTGAGGCACTTGATTTTTTATGGGTACTGCATTTCGTTTTGTGAACACTGCAAATGGGCAGTTTGGCGTGGAAGGTTAGCTGGCATGGTTCAGGAAGCTGGGTTTGGTGTGAATGTAATGATGTTTCTTATAATACATTATAGTTGCTGCTGATGATGCTCGGGTGTATATGGTCATATTGGGGTTTGATGCTTTAATGCTACTATTGTTGTTGCTCGGGTATTTGTAGCCATGCTGGGACTAGTAGATTGTGCCACTTCATAGTTGCTACCCTGGCAAACTCTCTAAGGAGTGCTGGGATTGAGTATGGTTGCCGATGATGTTCGGTTCTCCTTTGCTGCCGTTCCTTTGCTGGATGTTGGGCTGATAATGAATGTATGAGTGTGGTTTGATGCAGCAGAAGAATGGGATCGATTATTTGATCTTTGTTGGTGGGGAATGATATTGCTTTGATTTTGGTCATCAAGGTGATGTGGTGTGGGATGTGATGTAGAAACATACTGAACTGACCAATTTGCTTCATAAAGATGGAGCATGGATTGTGATGCCCATGGTTATCAGCATGGATTGTACTGGCCTGTTTGTTGGCACGCTGCTGGTGTCCACCTTTCTGTGCTGCTGGTTGGCTGTTTATCGTGCTGCTTGTGCCGCATCGCTGACGCTGATCCTTTGCACTATGATGCAATGTGATGATGTGGCTACTTTAAGGTTGCACCGGATGTTGTTGAGCTGCATGTTTTCTGTTTTCTTGACAGTTTCTACTGTGATGCACAATTTCTACTGATTGTCTTTGTAGTGCATGTTTTCTGTTTCTTTGGAATCTTTGGATGTTCATTTCTTTGTGGCGTGGTATTATTGGATATTAGTTGGCCTTGAACACGGCTGATGTGCTGATTATGCTTCTGGGTGGGTGCGGCTGCTTTTGTTTGCTCCGAAGTAAATGATGGTGCTGTTTTGCTAGCTCTCTCATAGTGACCTGCTGTCCGGTCAGTGGATTACGTTCCTGTACTGATGAAGATCCACGATGGATTGCTCTACCGACTTCGTTGAGTTAGGCGTAGATTACAACGATCTTGCTAGTGTGAAAATGATGACAATTTTCATATTCTGCTTATGTGATAGTTCTTAATGTTTTTTTTTCTTTTGATGTACCAGTTACTCGGGGCATACCCTAGCACTTTATGTTTTACCTCTAAGTTCAATACTTGGAGTTAAAACATTTAGTTTGTAATTTTTTCTCCCATTAATCCAAAATTCTTACTTACAAAAAAAAAAAAAAGTTGGCCACGGCATGGAAATTGAGGCCCTTACTAGAGAAGCAACCAAGTAGCGTCGACTTCCAGGTTTGCAGACTCTGTTGAATCACTTCGGGGGGAGGAGAAATGCGCGCTACATCACCAGCCACAAATTGTGGGGGGAAAAATTTCAGAGTCGGAGAAGGAGGACCATGGTATTTAGCTGAATCAATCCCAGTGGAAGGGGATGAAACCAGGGCAGAAGCCAGGTGTGAATCGACGGGTTTTCCACAACAAGCGAAGAAGAGACAGGTGAGGAGGGTGAGCCCGAATCTATGGGAAGGCAGGGAGGAGAGGAGGCTACAATCGGCTCTCCCGAAGGGCCAGCCATGGTCGGCAACGGCGCCGCCGGGAACGGGGGGAGCATCATGAAAGAATTCGAATTTTGAATTCGAAGAGAGAAGAGAGAGTTTCTCTCTATGAATCCTTCAGCCGACGACTCAAAAAGTCTACTGTTACCACGCTGATGGCAATTGCACTATTCACCTAGATGTGTCTTGCTATTTGGTGTTTTGTTTGCTTTCATGATTTGGATCAGTATGATGTTGATGCCTCTCAAAGACTCCTGTTCATCTTCCTTCTCGCTGGTGATTTTGAATTTCTTCCCAGCCGCGCCCTCATCCCCCATTGCCGGCGCCCATGGCGCCGGTCGCTGCCCCCCCTCTCGCCTCCCTGATTCGCTGCCCTCTCCTCTCTATCTTAAACTTCCTCACAGCCTCTCAGCCCCCGCCTCTCCATCCTTTCACCGACCGTCCACCCCGTGGCCTTCGAAACCATCGACCTCTTTCCACATCTCGTCCTCTTCATCTGATCACTCCTACCCCCTTCTTTCTTCCATCCGCTATCGGAGCCCTCTGAGACGTCGTCCCTCTCCAGATTTTGGATCCCTCTCTGCATCCCACCCCCTTGATTCCATTCGGCCCGATGCTCCCGCTCCCGTTGTCGAGTTGGGCGGTCTCCATCCATCGCCTTCTTCGAATGTCCCGTGCGCTCCTGATAGGGATTTCCTTGCTTCGGTAAGGACGGTCGCCCGTTGTGCACAATCGCACCTGGTGGGTTCATCCCTTGCTGATGGGTCTTTCAATGAAGGCCCGGTACCGTCGGATGGAGGCAGTGGGATCCCGTGCTGCTTTGAGCATTCAAGATGCCCTGCCCAGCCTCATCCCAATTCGGCTGTCCCTCCTCCTGGAGCTTTGATCAGACCAGGGCCTCTGGCCTCTGATTCTGGTGACGGTTGCATTATGGAAGTTGAGCAAAACCCATATCTTCTTGAGGCTGACCCGAACTCGCTTTCCGGTGCAAAGCTTCTCCGTTCTCCAAGGCTGCCTGCTGCGCCCCCCCAGTGTAAAGTTGTCCTTGGTACTAACTCAGAAATTGGCTCTGGCCTTTCAGACAAAATGGGCTCCGGCTCGCCTGGCGTCTCATGGGCTTCGGTTGTTGAAAAGCGGGCTCATGGAGGTAAGCCTACGATTAAATTCTTTCCACCTACCCCTTCCGATATGGCTAATCAAATTTTGTCCCCCCCTCCCGAAGTTATCCAACAGAGTGTGAACTTGTGGGGCTCCACTCTCGTGGGATATTTTAACGGTAATCCGTTGCACTTCAATACGGTTAATAGTATTACTAGGAAAATTTGGAGGCGGTTCGAGCTACAACATGTAGCTGGGAAAGAGTCGGGCTTCTTTTTCTTTTGATTCTCCTCGAACGCAATGCTCGAAAATTTCCTTAATAGCGGCCCGTGGTCTATTGCTGGCCATACTATTTTCCTTAAGGAATGGAAGTCGGGGATGGTCTTAACCCGTGATGAGCATAAATCATTTCCAGTTTGGATTTCTATGTCTGGGATCCCGGTTGAATATTGGACCCCTCTGGGTTTATGCTGGATTGCGAGTGCAGTTGGAAAACCCATTCGGCTGGACCCGATCAAGGAAAAATTAGAACGGTTGGGTTTTGCTAGAGTATGTTTGAAATGAGGGCCGAAGCCCTTTGACCGGAATCGGTGATGATCCGCACTAATGGCTGTGGTGAACATTCGGATGACCATCTTAGGGAAATTAAGGTTGCTTACCTAGATAAGCCGGCGCGTAAGGAGATCCCCATGAAGAATGGGAGTAAAGGCCCTCTAATTAAAAAATCCTGGGTCCCGAAGAAGGTGGTCCATTCAAAAGGCCATTCTAAGGTGTCTCCCAGAAAGACTGATGTCACACACCTAGGAATTTCTAATCAGAACGATGCTCTATCAGATAATCCTTTCAGTGTTCTCCAGGAGCCTCTCCTTGATGACCCCTTGGCGTGCGATGGCTACATTCCGCCGAATAATCGATCTAAGGCTTCCTTGGATCACTCTAATAGTGTCCACGTCCCTTCCATTCCCCAGAACACCAACTTGGCCATCCATCTCTTGGCCTTGAGGAGGTGAGACTTCATGATGGGATTGAGTCACAATCTAGGTCATCCCCTACCCTCGATACGGAAAGACCACACGTTGGATCTAAATGCTCCAATGGTGAAGCCCCGGCCAGCGACTCTCATGTCCCGCGATCGGTGATGAATAATGGCCATGTGGATGATTCAGGCCAATACTCCTTCGAGAGCCCACATGATCCATTGAGTCCAGGCCCTGCGTCGGATGGATATGACTCCATTGGCCTTGAATTTGTGCCTAAGAGTAGGACACGTAAATCCTCTAAGAAGTCGAGGAAAGTCCAGGGGCCTAAAAAGCAAAACCCCTTTTTGCCGATTTCTAATGATTAACATAGCATGCTGGAATGTGAGAGGACTCAATGGGGTAGTGAAAGCCCATGAAGTCCGCAATCTCATCAGGACTCACGCTTGTTCCATTATTGGCTTGGTTGAAACTAAAGTTGCAGAGAATAACGCGGCCTCTATTTCAGATAGGATTAATCCACATTGGATGTGGTCCATGAACTACTCCACCTCCTCTGTTGGGAGGATCTAGGTTGGATGGGACCCAATGAAGATGGATGTTAAAATTATTTCCAAGGATGACCAGGTTAGCCATACCGATATGTCTTTCCTTGGAGATAACACTCATTGCCTCTTGTCCTTCGTGTATGGTACAAACTTAGAGGGTCCTAGAAAACTCCTTTGGCAAAGCCTTAGGAGGCATTCGGGTCACTCGAGTGATATTCCTTGGGCTGCCCTGGGCGACTTTAATGTTATTCGCTCGGTGACTGAGGCCGTGGGAGGATCCTGGCACTATAAAAGTGCAACTGACATTAATGAATATTTTAGAGAGACTGTGACCTTGAAGATGTCACCATGAAGGCCGATTTTTCACTGAATGATGGTCGCGATCCCACTACTCGTATCTTCAGGAAATTAGATAGAGTAGTCGCGAACGGTCCTTGGTTTGATCTTTTTAGAAGATCTAAAGCAGTTTTCCCACAAGCAAGATTATCTGATCACTCCCCATGCATTCTTCTTCCTGCTGGTTGGGTTTTGGTACTTTCTGGTTGGTTGGGTTACCTGTAACTGTGGAATGTTCCGGTTTAATAACTTTCTCACAAATTCCCCAAATTTCCTTCCTCTGGTCAAGGAAGCTTGGGAATCTGAAAGTGTTGGTACCCCGATGTTTAAGCTGGTGTCCTCTCTCAAAAAGGTGAAGAGTGTGCTCAAAAATCTTAACGTCCAAAACGGAGATGTTCATGAAGAGGTTGTTCGTACTCGAAAATGCCTGGAAGAAGTCCAATCTATGACCATCCCTCTCACAAGGACTTGCGGCATGGAACGACATTGTAAGGCTGCTTATTATTCTGCAATGGCTAAGGAGGCAGACTTCCTCCACCAAAAAGCCAATATCAAATGGATTAAAGAGGGTGACTAATGTACAAAATTCTTTTTCAAGACTGTTAGTGGGAACAATAACCGGAATAGGATTATTTCCCTCCTTGATGAGTCAGGTAACCCTACTAATGGTACGGAGGAGCTTAATAATCTAATTGAAGGCCATTTCAAAAAAGCTCTGGGATTTGGTCGATCCCATGGGACGGCGGAGGCAAATCGGATCCGTCCCTACATCCTAAATACTGTCCCTGACTCACTAACTGGATCCCTTGTTAGGGTGGTTAGTGAGGAGGAAATCCACTCCGCGATTTTCTCCATTGGTGATGACAGAGCTCCCAGTCCTGACGGTTTTACATCAAAATTCTTTAAGGACACTTGGGAGATTACGGGTCGTACTGTTTCTGAAGCAATCCATGACTTCTTTAAGCATGGAAAGCTCCTTAAACAGTTAAACACTACTTTGATTAGCCTTATTCCTAAGGTCTAGTCCCCGCGATCGGTTTCAGACTACCGCCCGATTTCTTGTTGCAATGTCATCTACAAAGTGATATCTAAAATTCTTGCTAACAGAATCAAGGTCACTCTTCCCTTCCTGGTCGACAAATGCCAAACAGCCTTTGTGGAGGGGAGGCAGATTAGTGATAATATCCTCTTAGCTCAGGAGCTCCTGCATAAGTATCACCTTGGATCTGACCCGCCTAGATGTACTATGAAGGTTGATCTTATGAAAGCTTATGACTCTGTCTATTGGGATTTTATTATCAATATTCTGACCCTCATGAAGTGTTCCCCACAAATGGTCAATTGGATTAGCCAGTGCATTACTACTCCGATATATTCACTCAACATCAATGGGGAAGTTGTTGGCTTTTTCAAAGGTGATAAAGGTCTCCGCCGAGGGGATCCGCTTTCTCCCTATTTATTTGTCCTTGTGATGGAGGTTCTAAATGGCATTATTGAGGTCAAGGCAAGGCGGGATAATAATTTTAAATTTCACTGGAAATGCGCCGAAACACAGATTGTTATGCTTACCTTTGCCGATGACCTCCTCCTCTTCTCCCAGGCTGATTCCCAATCAACCCAGATCCACAAGAAATGCCTTGATAAATTTCATGTTACATCTGGTCTATCTGCTAATCCAAAAAAGAGTGAAATCTTCATCTGTTCTAAGGACGTTTCTCTTCACCAGGACATAGCTGCTATCATGGGATTCAAAGTGGGCAAACTTCCAATAAGGTACCTGGGGGTCCCATTGATCACCTCTAGGCTCTCGGTTTTCGATTGTAAATCTCTCACTGACAGAATCACCAAGAGGATCTTTTTTTTTGGTAAGTAAGTATTTTGGATTATAGGGAGAAAAATTACAAAATTAATGTTTTATCTCCAAGTATCTTGACTTGGATTTAAAATATTTAAAAGCTGGGGCATACCCCGAGCAAACGGTACAAAGTAAATACCCAAAAACCCCTAAGAGGACTACAAGTAACAGTTAACAACAGATCAGCTTCAGCTACAGCCACAACAGCATATACATCTGCTCAACTTCAGCCACTACAGCACCAAAGCAGCAGAGGGCCAACCTAACAGAATGCAGAACGGATCAAAATCAATGGTACCCGCAATCAGCAATAAACCACAACGTTTAGCAGCCCATACTGGATCACTATGAGGCGAGCAGCTTTAGCACCAGCAGCTTACAACCAGCACCAAGCAGTCTAGCATACTGTCAACATACAACAAGACCCATACATCAGGAACCCAACTGGACAGCAGCCCAGTTCACCGTCAACATCATTTGCAGTACATCTGGGTCAAGGATCTGGTCGCAGCTACAGTATAAGGCAAACTGGCATCTGCCCATACAACTGAAGCATAAACAGCATGCCTCAAAAAATTCCAGCAACAACATCAGCATCAAAGTCAGCATCCAGGATCGAAGAGAATGCAATTCAGCACCCCCACCGGGACAGCAGCAGCACCATCTTCCATCCTGAACTACTGGTGCAACTCAGAAGCATATAAATCTCTCAACCAAGATGCACTGCGTCTTCAAACATTAGGACAAAATATACATCATCGTACAGGCCATCCGACCAGTAGGTGAATTCCATCAGATGCAGGCCCCAGCAACCAGAGTAGCAGCTCCAGCACCAGCAGAAGATCGGGTACTGCCTTCAAACACAAAGATCGGAGTTACTGCCGCCAGATTAGTAACAACCTCAAACGGATATAGCAAAGTTCAGCATGAAGGACCCAGCCCAGGAGATATCATTGTCCATAGCCAACAGCAACTCAAACAACCTCAGTAAGACTCCAAGCAACAAAACAGACCCAACAAAGAAGCAGCCAAACCCAACTCCCGAGCACCAAAATCAGGTTTCAGCACAACGGACAACCAGGGGATGAGACAACCAGCACGGCCTCAGAAAGCCCCAGAATTTGCAGGACAAATCAACCCCAAAATTAAAAAGAGCCACCCACAATCAGCAGAGGAAATCAGACCCGCGTTTTGCATCATGGCCCGACAGCTTTAGCCAACCGAAATAACCCAAGTACAGTGAACAGGTGAGAAAGTCAACAACAACATCCTCAAAGCCGCAATCTAGCAGGTTGAATCGGCCAATTGCACTTCACTCCAAAGATCCACTACAGCTCCTTCTCAGAGGACTTCAAATCCAGGAAAATCAGAATTCCCCGGACATCTGAACTAGAAGCAGCTTCGCACCCCGATCATGCTAATGCCGTAGCATCTCAGGCTTGAAGATGGCAGCATGGTAGCCCCGAGCAGCACCAGCACCTAACTCAATCCAACCCTCCACAGAGAAGAAGCTCGAATCAGCCAAATGCCCATCTCTCTCATAACAGCACGGCATCATCCTACTGAAGTTGCTCAGCAGGACAGGATCTTTTCAAGCAGCCAGGAACGACATTCTCCCCCAGATTCAAACCCATAGCCCCACCCCAGACCAACAAACTGGAACACAAGATAGCAGCCTAATCAATCCTAGATAGATCATCCAATACACAGGATCATCCAAACCATTCCACCAAAGTCCGATTGTACCGGCAATATCCACTTTACCTCCATCCAGCCACCATAGCAATCAACCAACATCAGCCACACTACTCAAAAATCTGATCACAGCCAGATTTAGCAACCAGCACCCAGGATTCAACAAATCACACACGCACACCACCCTTTTTTTTTTTTGGGGGAAGGGGAGGGGAGGCAGAAAGAGGGGGTGGACAATACAACAAGCAGGAGAAAGTACAGACCCGGATCAATGCTTTTTTTTTTTTTATAATCCCCACCGCCTCCGAGTCGTACTGGAGATTCCCCTTTCATGCACTGGGATGGTCAGAAGCTTAAGTCTCACTACATTGACCACCGAAGAGAAGATATGGGAGATGTCCAGGGGGGATGATTTTTAAAAAATACGATTATTACGCTCCCTCCATATGAAATAAACCGTGGCGGCCAGGGATAATCTTTTAGAGACAACCATTAAGCTTTTCCCTTTCCAAATAGAAGCAGCCCAATATATGTTCTGATTCCAATCGGGATGGGGCCAATGAAGGCCACTTACCCAGTTGGAAAGGCCTCTCACACGCAGAGAGAGCTAATGGCGCTCCTTCATCGGGCCGGGGTACTGGAGCCGCCGCCGGCCTCTCTGGTTTGCTCCGCTCGGTTGCCTCCCGTTTTCCGGCCTCTCTTCCCTCCTGGGTCATCATCGGCGTCCTCCGAGGCTTCGAGCTCGGTGCACGGTCCGTTTTCTCTGGCCTTGAGGATTCAAGCTCTGCGTCCTCGACGCCGGTTTGATGCTTAGCATGCATGGGGCTGGTTTCGCTTTCATGCTATTGGGATGGCTTATCTCTTGGCTGGCTCTCGCCGTCACCAGCGCCCGCATGGCCGACCCCCCGGTGGCGGCGTTGATTCCCCGGGGTTTCTTTTCCTTCTCTGTTCCCAAACCTTTCTTCTTGGAACGATTTCGGCGACGATGTCGTCTCCTTCAAGGGCGATGTAGTCGTTTGTCTTGTGAGAGAAGCTGGGCTTCTCTCTAAAAGCATTTCAAATCTCAAATTTGAAATGCATGTGGTTCCCTGGCCGATTGAAGTTGTCACCGGGCTGGCATCTTCATCGAGGCCTCGATTGCTCTCTCTGTTTCTCCTTTCACTTCTTCTCGGTTCACCCCATGAGCCGAGGGTAGGTGTCATTATGCGTGAATCCTCTTTGTTGTATATGCTTGGGGTTTAGGACTTGCCTGTTGGCTCGGTTCTTCGTCCGACGGCCTGTTCCTTCCCAAGTGCCTCGGTGTTCGGGATGATGGCAGTTTGGATTGGTTGTCGTGGACCCTTTGTCCTTTGTTGCCGATTTTGAAGCTGCCGATTTCTTGATTGGCTGGTGTGACTCGCTCATGTTGTGCCGGTTTGGTACTGGAGTCCTACGATCGTCTTCGATCGATGTTGGAATTGAGGGTTTAATGCCCGCCGATTTGTGGTTAAATGACGGTTTGGAATTGAAGGTATATTGCCGATTTCAAATGCCGATTTAGATTGAGGGTTACCCGCCGATTTCAACTTGCGCTTAAAATATAGTTTGGAATTGTGCGTTATCTCCAATTTCTATTGGCGTTCTCAATTGCCGATTTGGATTTGAAGGTCATTTGCGGTTTGGAATTGTGAATAAAAGTCGTTTTGTCTCGGCCGATTTGGAATTTGGGGTTTATCGCTGAATTCAATTGTCGATTTGGACTAGCGTGTCTTTTGCCCATTTTGAGGGTTACTTGCCGATTTCAATTGCTGATTCCCACCGCCAATTCGGAATTGAGGCTCGTTTGCCTTCTTGCGGTTTGAATGTCCGCGTGGGCTTGATGTGTCTTTGTCAGCATCTTGTCTTTGGCCGTGCTTAGTTGATGAATCTTTGTGTTGCTGCATTGTAGAATGCGTAACGTGATGTTGTGTTGTTGTATTGCAGAATGAAGCTGCTTTGATGCGGAAGCTCATTCAGGTCGATTGGCCCTTTGAGAACAATGGGCTTCGTGGAGCCGGGCTGTTTGGGTTATGTTGCTCATGGATGATTTTGGTTGTTGTGTTGGCTTTCTCTTTGGCCGGAGTGGCAAGTGGTTTTTTTGTGTCCGAGGGCACGTCGTTACGTTTGAAGACTTAGTATTCTAAAATGGACAGACTTCATGTTTGGCCGTATTTTGTTGAGTGTATGCCCTCTAAGGGGCTTTACTCTTGTTTCATCATTTTGATGTCTTTTGTTGTACATTGGCTCGGGGTATGCCCTAGCTATTATGTTTTACCTCCTTGTTAAAATACTTGGAGTTAAAACATGAAATTTATAATTTTTTCTCCCATTAATCCAAAAATTCTTACTTACCAAAAAAAAAAAAGATGGGGCCAATGAATACCAGCGTGTTTACGAACAAGGTCCCATAATGCTCTGGAGAAATGGCAGGAGAAGAAAAGATGACCAAGATCTTTATTTTTAAAATTGCATAGGGTGCATTGAGGAGACAGGTTTGAGATGTAATGGATCCGGTCAAGAGTATCCAATCTATTCTTAACTGCGAGCCAGAAGGTAAAGGCGTGGGAAGGGATTTGGGAAGGACCCCACACCAACTGAGACCAGAGAACCTTAGGCTTGGGAGGATGGATGAGTCGGTAAGCAGACTTAGTCGTGAAAAATCCCTTAGCATTCCCAGTCCACCTCAAAGAGTCTTTTTGGTTGCTTTGGGGAGGACTTACCGGCATATTCATTGCAAGGTGGGAAATTTCAGTGTCAAAAGGGTTTGGCCAAGACCATCTGTTATTTCTGATTATTGCAGCAACCTTAACATCCCAATTCAAACCTGAAACAATTCGGGTACGATCAGAACTCACCTCACTCAGGGGGCTAAGGGGGTGCCAGTTGTCATGCCAGAGGAAGGTATCAGAACCATCCCCAATCTCCTTGAGAGAGTAGGCGCGCATGAAAGTCCTTAGTTTCATAATCTTGCGCCAACTCCAAGGTGCAGATGTCGGAATTTTCAGGGTCCAAATGCATCGGTCCTTGATTCTGTTCTGATAAATCCATGAAGACCAGGCCGAATTCGGGTCCTTAGTTAAAAGGCGCCAAAGAAGCTTACAATTGAGAGCCTTGTTTTGATCCAGCAGGTTCTTAATTCCCAGCCCACCTTCCGACTTGGGGGAGCAGATATCATGCCAAGCTACTTTAGCACAGACTCTGCCATCGGAAGCTCCATTCCAAAGGAAACGGCGAAGAATGCACTCTATTGCTTTAAGGATGGTTTTGGGCAAAATAAAAAGAGAGGCCCAATAAAGGTGGATAGAAGATAGAATGGAAGCAACGAGTTGCAATCTCCCACCGAAGGAGAGCCATCTACATTTCCAAGATGTAGTCCTCTTAGTGATTCTGTCCGTGAGAGATTTGCAATCAGAAACCGAGAGCCTGGAAGTGATCAATGGGACCCCCAGGTATCTTATTGGGAGTTTGCCAATTTTAAATCCCATGATAGCAGCAATATCATGATGAAGGGAAGCGTCCTTAGAACAGATGAAAATTTTGCTTTTCTTCGGATTAGCAGATAGGCCAGAGATTGCTTGAAATTCATCAAGGCATTCTTTGAGGATCTGGGTAGACTGGGGATCAGCCTGGGAGAAGAGGAGGAGGTCATCAGCAAAGGCAAGCATGACAGTTTGAGTTTCAGTGCATTTCCAGTGGAATTTAAACTGATTATCCCGCCTTGCCTTGACTTCAATAATGCCATTAAGGACCTCCATAACAATGACAAATAAATAGGGAGAAAGCGGATCCCCTTGGCGAAGACCTTTTCCACCTTTGAAGAAACCAACAACTTCCCCATTTATGTTGAGTGAATACATTGGAGTGGTGATGCACTGGCCGATCCAATTGACCATTTGTGGGGGGAATTTCATGAGGGTCAGAATATTGATAATGAAATCCCAATAGACAGAGTCATAAGCTTTCATAAGATCAACCTTCATAGTACATCTAGGAGGATCGGATCCAAGATGATACTTATGCAGGAGCTCCTGAGCTAGAAGGATATTATCACTAATCGCCGCCCCGCCACAAAGGCCGTTTGGCATCTCGTCGACCGGGGAAGGGAAGAGTGGCCTTGATTCTGTTAGCAAGAATTTTGGATATGACTTTGTAAATAACATTGCAACAGGAGATTGGGCGAAAATCTGAGACCGATCGCGGGGACTGAACCTTAGGAATAAGACTGATCAAAGTTGCGTTCAGCTGTTTAAGGAGCCTTCCATGATTAAAGAAATCATGGATTGCTTCAGAGACAGAATGACCAGTAATCTCCCAGGAGTCCTTAAAGAATTTCGATGTAAAACCATCAGGACCAGGAGATCTGTCATCACCTATGGAGAAGAGCGCTGAGCGAATCTCCTCATCACTAACCGGACTAACGAGAGAACCAATTTGAGAGTCAGGGACAGTATTAAGGATGTAAGGACGGAGACGATTTGTCTCCGCCGTCCCATGAGATCTACCAGAACCCAGAACCTTTTTGAAATGGCCTTCAATTAGGTGATTAAGCTCCTCCGGTCCTTTAGTAGGATTACCTGACTCATCAAGGAGGGAGATAATCCTATTTCTGTTAATGTTCCCATTAACAGTCTTGAAAAAGAATTTGGTGCATTGATCTCCCTCTTTGATCCATTTGATCTTGGCTTTTTGGCGGAGGAAGTCAGCCTCCTTAGCCATTGCAGAGAAATATGCAGCCTTGCAATGTCGTTCTATGTCACCAAGCCCTGTATGAGGGATGGGCTTAGATTGGACATCTTCCAGGCATTTACGAGTACGTAACACTTCTTCATGAACATCACCACTCAGACCGTTGAGATTTTTGAGCGCGATCTTCACCTTTTTGAGAGAAGACACCAACTTGAACATCGGGGTACCCGCTGTGACGGCCCAACTTTTATTACTATCGAAAGCCGTTGTCAATTCTAATTCATATATTTTATTATAAGATAAATAGATGAGCATAAAAATTTTTCTTATCTTTATTCGAACCTGAGATGCATTCTAAAGGTTAATAATTTCATAAACCCAAAATGTCACGGAAACATTCTAACATTCATAAGCAGCGGAATCAAAAAATTACAAGTTTCCTCAAACAAAATAAACAAAACTCCAAAAATCTGCTCCAGCCCGCATAACCATAGGACTCTACTCAACCTCGTCCTCCATAAGCTTGTCATCTGAAAATTTGCAAAAGTGAGCTTACAAAGCCCAGCAGGATACTCACTTGCAGAAAACACAAGCATACATATAATCAAATTATAGATCATAATATAGCATAATAAAAATCATCATATCGTTTCTTCTTGGTTCAGATTCTTTTCATCTTGTCTTCATCAAAAACATTCATATAATCTTTAGGGACCGGACGGGAGCGGACAACATCGAGGACGGGTTGTGTGCTACCCCACAACCTAAAGCCGTATCCCCTCATTATAAGGGGAGGTAATACCTTTAACCCGGCATACGAGGCCATAGTCCATAGTCCTTGTGCCACCAAAAGGTCCCCTCCCGTGGCCCAGGAGGCATCTCGAGTGTCACTCCAATATCCTTCATCCATCTTTAATGTGCAAGTTTAATGGAAATTCGGTTCTTGGTTCGTGTTCTTTATTGGCCATATATCATAGTTCAAAAGTCGGAAGAGTTCCACTTGCTGTCCATAATCCATATGTTTCCTTGTTCTTTACTGAAGTTCATATCATCAAAGCCGAAGTTCATTTTCTCAAAGCAAAATCCGAAGTTAAATTTTCCGAAGCTCTTTTTAATATGTAAGCCAAAGTTCTGAAATAAAAAGCTAAGTTCATTGCCGGAGTTCGTTTCCTTAAATCAAAACCGGAGTTCTTTTTATTTTTATGAGGGACGGAGCACAATTACATTATGCTCCAAAAGTCGGAAGTTCTTTAATCAGGGACGGAGTGCCGTTTTCTTTTTAAAAGACGGAGGACTTGGACGGAGCTCTAAACAGACGGAGGGCTTTTGGAACGGAGTGACTTGTCTTTAATAAATAATTCGGAGTTCAAGGTCGGAGTGGCTTTTCTTTTAAATTCCAGAGTTCAAAGGGCCGGAGTGGATCTTCCTTTAAAATCCGGAGCTCAAAGGAATGGAGTGGATTTTCTTTAAAAATCCGGAGCTCATAGGACGGAGTCCAAATTCCAAGATACATGACCGGTTTCAAATTTAAATTAGAGCTGGTTTCTTTTTCAAGTACTCAGGGCCGGTTTCATTGATATCACAAAGGGGCCGATTCCAATTTTTAACACAAGAAAACCGATTTCGATTTTAATACAAAGAAAGCCGGTTTTGATTTTATCACGAAGGAAGCCGGTTTCGAATTTAACATAAAGAAAGCCGATCTCGATTTTAACATGAAGAAAGCCGATTTCGATTTTAACATGATGAGAGCCGATCTCGATTTTAACATGAAGAAAACCGATTTCGATTTTAATATGAAGAGAGCCGATTTCGATTTTAACATGACGAAAGCTGATTTCGATTTTAATATGAAGAGAGCCGATTTTGATTTTAACATGATGCGAGCCGATCTCGATTTTAACATGATGAAAGCCGATTTCGATTTTAATACAAAGAAAGCCGGTTTCGATTTTTAACATGACGAAAGCTGATTTCGATTTTAATATGAAGAGAGCCGATTTCGATTTTAATACAAAGAAAGCGGGTTTCGATTTTTTCATGAAGGAAGCCGGTTTCGATTTTAACACGGCAAAACCGAAGCATCAAAGGCCGGTGGACCATAAGGCCAGAGTTTCTTTTTACAAAGGAACGAGCATATTATTTAAAAGGGCCGGAGTTCTTTTCAGTAGGCCGGACTTCTTTTTAGGACATAAGGCCAGAGTTTTTTTTTTTTTTACAAAGGACGGAGCAGATTTGTTCAAAGGGCCGGAGTTCATTTCATTTCTACAGTAGGCCGGAGTTCATTTTCATTTTCTGTAAGGACGCCGAAGTTCATTTATCTTAAATTTCAAAGATTGAATTTGACAGAACATTAACAGAATATAACTAAAATCATGCATAACAGAATTTCCTTTAAACATGCATTTCAGAGCGAACAGTAAAATCATACTCATACAGAATATTATATAATTTCATAATAACATAAATAAACATGAGTTTTAGAAATAAGGGTGAGTATCTTGCCTGAGTTCTTCTCTACTTTTTCCTTAGCTTTCTGCCTTCTACTTTTAGGAGGGTTTCTAGTGGTGCCCTATTCCTGAGACCCTAAGGCCCTTATTTATAGCCCTAAGTTTGGGTGACTCCCATTTATAATTCTTCCTAATTTTCAATGTTGCCATAAATTATTCCTTCATTTCCCATGTGAATTTGTTTTCCAACACGTATCGGGAACTGCAGACATTAAATGCTACTCCTTCCCCATGTTTTAATCGTGGACCGGACTTCTTCAACAAGTCCGACTCACATTTCGATTGGAAATCCGGAGTGATCCGGACGCGTTTTTCGGGAAATCCAGAGTGTTTTCTTTCGGCAAATCCACACGTGTTTTTATGAAACCGAGTTCATTTATTATGGGAATCCGGACTGCATTAAGGAATCCGGACATGTAAATTTTCTCAATGCCAATTAGGACTTCTTCACCTTTGGATTTTACGGGCGTTGACCGGACCTAATGGTTAAAATTTCCTTATTCAAATTTTGGGTCATTACACCCGCACTTTCCGATCCCACGCTTCTTGACCAGAGGAAGGAAGTTTGGGGACTTAGTGAGAAAGTTATTAAATCGGAACATACCACGTTTATGGGCATTCCAACCCAGAAGAAGAATGCATGGGGAATGATCGATAATCTAGTTGGGTTTTAGATCTTCTAAAGAGATCGAACCAAGGAATTCGCAACGACTCTATCCAAGAAGATACGATTGGTGGGATCGCACCGGTGAAAAATCGACCTTCATTCGACATCTTCAAGGTCACAGTCTCTAAAACATTCGTTAATGTCAGTGGAGCTTTTGAAGTGCCAGGCTCCTCCAAGGGCCTCAGTCGCCGAGCGAATAGCATTAAAATCGCCCAGGACAGCCCAAGGAATATCCCTCGAGAGGCCCGAATGCCTCCTAAGACTTTGCCAAAGGAGTTTTCTTGAAACCTCTATATTCGCACCGTACACAAAGGACAGGAGGCAATGAACGTTATCTTCAAGGAAAGACACATCGGTATGGATAACCTGGTCGTCCTTGGAGATAACTTTAACATCCACCTTCAATGGGTCCCATCCAACCCAGATTCTCCCAACAGAGGAGGTGGAGTAGTTCATGGACCACGTCCATTGAGGATTAATCCTATCAGAGATAGAGGCCGCATTATTCTCTGCAACTTTAGTTTCAACTAGGCCGATAATGGAACAAGCATGAGTCCAAATGATATTGCGGACTTCATGGGCTTTCACAACCCCATTGAGTCCTCTCACATTCCAGCAAGCTATGTTAATCATTAGAACTCGGCGAAAGGGGGAACTTCTTAGGCCCCTGGGCTTTTTTCTTCTTCTTTGAGGATTTGCGACTTCTTCTCTTGGGTACCAATTCAAATCCAATGGAGTCATATTTGTCCGAAGCGTGGCCAGGACTCAGAGGATCGAGCGGGCTCTCAAATGATGATGGGCCAGCTTCATTATCCAGGCCGTTGTCCATCATCGGTGGCTGGGCAGCAGAATCACAGGCCGGGGCCTCAACATTGTAGCAATCGGAACCAACGTGTGTCCTTACCGGGCCGGGGGTCAGTGAAGACCTAAGATGGGGTTCAAGCCCATCATGAGGTCTCACAACCTCCGGGCCACTAGTTGGAGGGACAAGTACATCACCTGGGAGGGGGGTAGGAGCAGGGACACTACGAGAGTGATCAGAGGACTTCTCTGTCCGATGATTCGGCCGGATGTGAACATCGGGCTCCATTGGGTCATCAGGGAGAGACACCTGGAGGACATTGAACCTATTGACAGTCAGAACATCCTTATGATTAGACCCTCCCGGGTGAGTGTCAACTCTCTTACTAGGGGACCCTATGGGATGGGCTTTAGCGAGTACCACCTTCTTAGGTACCCAAGCTTTTTTAATAAGCGGTCTGGTACTCCCTATTTTCTTAAGGACCACCTTACGTACCAGTTTATGGTGGTACTCAATCTTAATCTCCCTAAGATTGTCCTCCGAATGGTCGTCAGAGCCATTTGTGCGGATCATCACTGATGCCGGTTGGGGGGCTTCGGCCCCCATTTCGACACATATTCTAGCAAATCCCAAGCGCTCTAATTTCTCCGTGACCGGGTCAAACCGAATGGGTTTCTCGATAGCACTTGCTATCCAGCATAAACCCAGAGGGGTCCAATACTCCATCGGGATCCCAGACAAAGTGATCCAAACTGGAAATGATTTGTGCTCTTCACGGGATAATTCCATCCCCGCCTTCCATCTCTTAAGGAAAATGGTATGGCCAGCAATAGACCACGGTCCGCTATTGACACATTTCTCAAGCATTGTGTTCGAGGAGAAGCGAAAGAAGAAGAAACCCGATTCATTTCCGGCTACATGTAGTAGCTCGAACCTCTTCCAAATTTTCCTGGTTATGTTGTCAACAGCATTAAAATGTACCGGGTTACCGTTAAAATATCCCACTAGAGTGGATCCCCATAGGTCTTCACTCTGTTGGATAACTTCGGGAGGAGGGGACAGAATTAGATTAGCCAAATCGGAGGGAGTAGGAGGGAAGAATTTAATCGTGGACTTACCTCCATTAGTCCGCTTATCAATGACTGAAGCCCAAGATTCGCATGGTGTGCCAGAGCCCAAATGATCTGGAAGGCCAGGGCTGCTCCCGGAGTTAGGTTCGTGGATGTCTTGACACAGGGGGGCACAGCAGGCTTATTTAGAGAGAGGCACTATTCATCAGCTGGTGGAATACACTGGTCAAGCCCCAGGAAAGGAGGATTTTGAACACAATCCAAACGGCTTCCATGGTTAGAAGCATGGGCTGGCACCCCTGAAGGATGAGCAGCCAATGAGGAATGAGCCCCGACTGGGCAACTGGGATTCGCACAGCTGCAATGGGGTCCAGAGCAACCGACCAATGGAGCCGGGCCTCCATTGGAAGCCCCCTCGACATGGGAGGAACCCATCAACAGGGTTTGGGCAAAAAGAGCATCCTTCCGAATCGAGGCAAGGAAACCGCCATCTGGAGAGCACAGGACGGGCAGGGAAGATGCCGGACGAGGAAAGCCACTCACGACCTCCAGGACAGGAGGGTCAGGCCGAACGAAAGAAAGGGAGGTTGAAGCAGAGCCGAGATTAACTCCAGACAGAGGACGACAGCGTGGAGGGCTAGGACGAATGCCTTCTGGAGGTAGGGGGAAGGAGAGGTCGGGTGAAGAGGGAGAGGAGAGGGAAGAGGTAGCCGAGGACGGTAGAACCCGCGGCCAAGGGGTTGCCAGTCGTGGAATGGTGGGAGAGGAAGGGGCTGAGAAGCTGCGAGTAAGAGATGGGGAAAAGGGCATCAATTTTGGGAGACGAGATGTTTGGGAGTCTACCGGCGCCATGGGAAGTGATCCTCTCTCCTCTCGAATCACTAAGAGGATCACTTCATGGAAAAGTAGATGGCTCTCCTTTGGTGGGCGACTGCAACTCGTTGCCTCCATCCTTTCCTCTATACACCTCTACTGGGCCTCTCTTTTTATATTGCCCAAAACCATCCTTAAAACAATTGATGGCATTTTACGTCGTTTCCTTTGGAATGGTTCTTAAGAAGGCAGAGTTAGTGCTAAAGTTGCATGGCACGACATTTGCTTCCCCAAGTCGGAAGGCGGGCTGGGTATGAAGAACCTTTTGGATCAAAATAAGGCTCTCAATTGTAAGCTTCTTTGGCGTCTCTTAATTAAAGACCGGTGCATTTGCACCTTGAAAATCTCGGCATCTGCCCTTTGGAGCTAGCGCAAGATTATGAAATTGAGGCCTTTCATGCGAGCCTACTCTGTCAAGGACATTGGGGATGGTTCTGATACCTTATCTGGCACGACAACTGGCACCCCCTCGGCCCCCTAAGTGAGGTGAGTACTGACCGTACCCGCCTTGTTTCGGGTCTACACCGGGATATTAAGGTTGATGCAATAATTAGGAATAATGGATGGTCTTGGCCTAACCCTTTTGACACTGAGGTATCCCACCTAGCCATGAATATGCCGAAAAATCCACCCTGTAGCAATCAAAAAGACTCATTGAGGTGGATTGGGAATGCCGTGGGCAAATTCACGGCTAAGTCTGCATACCATCTCATCCATCCTCCCAAACCTAAGGTTAATTGGGCTCTTTTGGTGTGGGGTCCATCCCATATCCCGTCCCACGCCTTTACCCTTTGGCTTGACATTAAGGGTAGATTGAATACCATTGACCGCCTCCATTATATCCCAAACTTGTCTCCCCGCTGCTCACTCTGCAACACTGGAAATGAAGATCTTGGTCATGTGTTTTTTTCTTGCCAATTCTCCAGAGCATTATGGGATAATGTTCGAAGACACTCTGGTATTTATTGGCCCCATCCTGAATGGATTCAAAACATATCTTGGGCTGCTTCTATCTGAAAAGGGAAAAACATTCTGGCTGTCTCTAAATGATTTTCTCTGGCCGCAACGGTTGATTTTATATGGAGGGAGCGAAATAACCGTATATTCAAAAAAATCATCCCCCAGGACATTTCCCAAATTTTCTCTTCGGTGGTCAATGTTGTGAGATTGAAATTAATGACCATCTTGGTGCCTGACAGGGGGGGTCTCCAGAGCGACTCGGATGCGGTGGGGAATATAAAAATAAAAATAAAAATAAAATAAAAAAAATAAAAAGGAAAATGTGGGGTTGTGTATGAATTCCGATGAAGCTGTCCCCTTACCTGCTGGTTGATCTTTGGCGGTTAGTGCCTTCCTATCGTGTTGGGTATGCAATTTTTGTCGATTGGTTCGGATGGCCCCTTTGGGGTTTGGTTCCCGGTTTTGGCTTGTTTGTCCTTTTATAATAATATGTATTGTGTTATTGATTTTGGGTGGTGTTGTTGCTTGGATCGTGTACTGTCTCACCCCCCAATTCGGTCTCCCCTCCCCCTCAAAAAAAAAAAAAAAAGGGTTTGAGTGTGTGATTTATGCTTAGCGCTCCTGTCTGTGCTGGGGTTGTGTTTGCTGTAGCAATCTGTTGGGTGGTCTGGCCCATTTGGTGGGGCGTTTTGGCTGCTGGTTGGCTGATGAAATGGGTTGGTGCTGGTTCTAGTTGTTGACTTCCTTGCAGATGATATTGCAATTGATATGCCCAGAATTCAAGGAATTTGGTGCTTATGCCAGACTTTGGATAAGTGCTGTTTCTTGAGTTTTGTGGAAACAGTCGTTTGGTTCCTGCTGATGCTGCTTGGGGTTTGAGAAGGTGATGCTGGGGCGGTATGATATTGGTGGTATGGTGCGGGGTATGATGTTGATTCATGGGTGCTGCAATTCATGGCATTTTGGAATGAGCTGATTTAAAACCAGGGTGCCGCAGAATAACTGGCACCATTCGGTATACTGCTTGGCTGTTCAAGCAGATGGGCATGTGGATGCCCCTGGTTTTTCTGATCTGATATAGTATCAACCAGAGGCAGATGATTTTATGGGTGTTGCATTTCGTCTAGTGAACTCTGCTTTTGGCAATTTGGCTTGGAAGGTTGGCTGGCAAGGTTAAGGAGCTGGGTCTGTGTGTGAATGTAATGATGTATCTCACAATACATTAAAGTTGCTGCTGTTGATGCTTGGGTGTTTATGGTTATGATGGGGTTTACTACAGTATTGCTAGTACTGCTATTGCTCGGATTTTTATGGCTGGGGTTGGTAGATTGTGCCTCCTCATTGTTGCTTCCCTGGCATACTCCCTGTGGAGTGTTGGGCTTGAGCATGGTTGCTGCTGATACTCGGTTCTCCTTTGCTGCAATTCTTATGCTGGATGTTGGGCTGATAAGGAATGAATGAGTGAGGTCTCATGTTGCAGTTGAATGGCATATGTTTTCTACTGTGGCTGGCTAGGGGATGAAGACAGTATTGACGATATTGGTAGAGTTGGCTTGCATGCACTTTCTAGCTGGAGCTGGGAGTGTTGGTGCCCATGGTGCCTTGCATGTTCATGATTCTGAGGGGCTTTGATGCTCTGTGCTGGTATTGGCTGCCATTGTTGATGTGGTGTGGGATGTGTTACAGAAACAGTTTGAGCTGACCTGTTTGCTTCCTAAAGATGAAGCATGGATTGGTTCTGTGGAGATATGTTGCCTGTGTATGATGGTGATGGGATTCTGCCTCAAGTTGTGTTGGCTCGCTGCTGTTGTCCACTATTCTATGCTGCTTGGGTTGCTTATTATGCTGACTGTGCTGCGGTGCTGTTGCTGATTGTATACATTATGATGCGCTGTAATGATGTGGTTACTCTAAGGCTGCGCTGGATGTTGCTGATCTGATTGTTTTCTGTTTCCTGTAAAATTTATAATGGGGTGCACATATTCCACTGCGGTTGTGCAGAAATGCAAAATTCTCTGTTAGCTGGAATGCTTGAATGCTGTTCTGTTTTGGGGCTGAAACTGTTGATGGCCCTAAACTCAGTAGTTATGCTTCTGGGTAGGTGCGGCTGCTTATGCTGCACCGAAGCAAATAAAGGTGCTGATTTGAATGCTCTTTCACGGTGCTATCCTCGGTTTGAGGCCTGGTTGCTGCGTGATGTTGCAAATGTGGTGAGGCCCGGTTCCTGTTGTCCTCTGCTTTGAAGTTCAATTAATTTGGCTGCTGAAGATCTGCCACTGGTTTGGTGCATCGATGTGGAAGCTAACAGCTGATTGAAACCTGAGATAGTCCTTGGTTGACTATCGGTTGGCGCGTTTCTCCTGGTCTGATTTGGGGTATTCTGTTGCACAGTTGGTGGATTGAATTGTGAATCTGATCCTTGTCTTCGTCTTTCAACTGCTTATGGACCCTTTTATCAATGAATTGTCAATCTGTTGGTCTAGGAATTATTGATGCGTGCCAGGAGTTACGGCAATTTTGCTGCAGTATGCTGTTTCGGCAATATACTTGAGTTTGATGTAATGGACCTACTCGGCTGTTTTGCTGAAGCACAGATGTGGGATGCTCCAGCAGACCCGTCTATTTTGTTGATGTTGTTGCATTTGAGCCATTGCCGAGGTGCTGGAGTATTTTTTTTTTCTTGGTAAGTAAGTATTTTGGATTGATGGGAGAAAAAAATTACAAATTCGATGTTTTAGCTCCAAGTATTTTAACTTGGGAGTAAAACATAACCCGCTAAGGCATACCCCGAGTGATAAGTACATACGGGAATACATAACAGACCTTTAGGAGGCCAACATTCTACGTAACCTATAGTAAATGAAAGATATTACATCACAAAAACAGCAGGTCCAACCCACTAATCCCATCAGCAATTCTGACAAAGATACTGTGGCCGCTCAAAGACGTAAATCCAGCCTCCATCTAGGAAACCATCATCATCTGTCTTCCAGCACACCACCCGGAATCTGCATCATTCCAGCATCAGATCCAGAGACTGGCATCATAAATCAACCAGCTCCAACCGGTCCTCCTCCAAGCATGCCAAAGAACCCATGCCATCTGCAGCAGGAACATCGCCTACCAGCAAATGGCATCAGCAATAAGAAAAGGCACCCTGCATCAACAGGCCACACTTCATCACCGTCGGCAACAAGACAGTATCCGGATGCAGCATCAACCGTCAGGCAAGACTGCATCAGCAGGGAAAAAGCGATAGCAGCTAATTTCCACATCCAGCGTCAACCAGCTGCTAAGCAAAATTCCAGCATCATGGTCATCAGCTCCAGTACTACATCCAGCAGCTCACAGGTCCCATCTTCATCATAAATTGGCAACAGCCAGCAAAATGGAACACACAGCTTCAGCAACAAGCCAAGATAGAGCATCAATCTGGTGGGAGCCAGATTAATACAGAAACAAGCATCAAAGGTAATCAAAAACCACCGCAACATGCTGCACCAGACTCCAAGCTAAGCAACCATAGCAATTTTCCAAAGCAGTATAGCCACCTAAAGCCAAAACAACAGCCAACCATGACAACTACAACATCCCACCGAGGTGTTGGACTAGCCAGTTAAATGTGTTATAACTCATTGTTGCTGGTTTTCTTGGAACTTAGTTTTGCTGCGTTTCCTCCCGGAGTGCTGATATGGGCTGAATTCCTCATTCAATCTGCGGATGGCCCTGGTAATATGGGCTGAACAATGTGTTTTAACTCATTGTTGCTAGTTTTGCCGTTAGCCAGATCATTGTGCACTACTATCTGTTATCCTCGCTGCTGAATTTTGACATTCTAAGCTGCCACTTCCCCCTGTTGCACGATGGAAATGGTGTCTCGATGCCGGCTCCTATGGGTGATACTATTGATGCATGAAGAGTTTATGTTGAGTATGCTGAACCATGTATAGATAGGACCCATATTTTGTTGATTATGTTGATTGTATGTTCTCCTAGAGGACTTTTCTTTAGTTCTTTTTTATGCTTTTCTTGATGTATTTGATGCTCGGGGTATGCCCTAGCGGTTTATGTCTTTACTCCAACTCAAAATACTTGGAGTAAAAACATAGATTCTGTAATATTTTTCTCCCTATAATTTAAAATTCTTACTTATCAAAAAAAAAAAAAAAACATGATTTGGATCATGATAATGCTCGGAGTATGCATAGCGTGTTGTTCTACTTCTAAGTTGGCAAAACACTTGGAGTTAGAACATCGTTTTGTAAATTTCGTTTATAAAAAAAAAATTTAAATCCTTGCTTTTGAATCCGGAGTGTTTTTCTGCACTCCGGAATCCGGAGTGCTTCTCTCTTCTGATCAGCTGCTTTGTCCGGAGCTCTTGTGATCTCCTGTATTCGGTGTGTTTTTTTTCTCTGGCACACCGGATCCGGTGTGGTTAAAAAAAAAATTAATTTTGCAGGCTCAGTTGCTGCTTCGTGCGTGCTCGGATTACGGACTGTCTTTTTGTTCGCTGTTTTATCCGGCGATCTCGTGGACTCCGGACACCGAAGTGCATCCTTGTTCGTGCTTGGCTGGAGTGCTTCCTTTTTCCCGGTCTTTTGACGGACTGACTTGGGACGGAGTGATTTTTTGCGGAGTGGAAATGGACGGAGTGATCTGCACTCTTTGGATGATGTGACTTGGATGGAGTGACGTTGGACGGAGGTGCATTCGCTCACCTTTTCCTGAGCGCCTCACACTATTTCTGTCGGAGTGCACTGGATGATGGAGTGTCTTTATGTGCGCTGTTTTGCCCGGAGCTCTCATGAACTCCGGATTTCGGAGTGCGTAACTGCTCGTACTTGGCTGGGTTGCTTCCTTTGAACGGAGCTGGTTTTGCTCACCTTTTCCGGATGGCTTTTTTTTTCTATTCTTCCGGAGTGCATGGGACATCGGAGTGGTTTAATCAGTCCCGGAGTCCTTTGGATGGAGTGAATTACAGATGCTGGAGTACATCAGTCGGAGTGCAGTCTTTGATATTGTATTCATGTTTTTAATGGCTACTGTCATGGTTTTGGGGACTCCCTGTTGCTATGTCTTTTTTACCAAGTTGGAAAAACACTTGGTAAAATACATAGCTGATTGTAAATTTTATTTGTTTATTTAATGCAATTAATTACTTATCAAAAAAAAAAATTTGTTTATTTTAATCTCATCTTACTTACCAAAAAAAAGACAATATGGTTGGGGTACCATCTAATTTTTTTTTTTGGTAAGTAAGTATTTTGGATTATAGGGAGAAAAAATTACAAAATTGATATTTTATCCCCAAGTATTTTGACTTGGATTTAAAACATTAAAAGCTAGGGCATACCCCGAGCAAACGGTATAACAGATAATATCAAAATAGCCTCTAAAAGGACTGCGTGCAACAGAAAACAACATATGTAATCTGAAGTTCACCTAAGCAAACACACAAGCATTAACAGTGCAGGAGCAACTTGCGGTGCATCGCAATCACCACCTGGGCACCAAAATAGCTAGCAAACTACCAGAATCAGCAGACTGGAGGTACCAAAATAGCCACCAGATCACCAAAATAGCCCAGCAGCCATTCCAGAATCAGCAAAAGAAAGGAGCCCTGGCATCAAATAAAACAACATCTACTCAATGCCACACAGCAGCCACAAGAGACTGAAACCATTTTCAACACCATTCAACAGCCCATGCTTCAGAAGCACCACACAGCAGGGCACTAACCCACGTGTATAACATCGAAGCATCAGCAAAAAAACTCCAAAAGAAAGATCAGCATTTCCATCAGCAACTTCCAAGAGTTCTATCAATCTCTAAGATTAACAAAACAATTGCAGCTGAACATCAAGCCCTTGATCGCACCAAGTCTAGCAACATCAGCCGGTGCAAATTAGATGCAGAGAGGCCACACTCCAACGGCATCCAATGCAACATCCGCATTTCACCCGTTGTCAAAGCTGGGCCAGTAGATCACCAACCATAGCCTCACAAAATTGGCAGAAAGATGAGACCAGGAACTTGCAAATCTACATCTAAGAAGGAGCACATCACCAACCTCAGAAGACACTGCCATTCTGGGTCCTCCAGAGCCAGCACATCCACAGCCCACCAGAAGCATTTCCACCGGTGCCGAGGCTTCAAATACATCAATGCCACCAGTTGTGAGATCACAAAGATACCAACAAAGATAAGAGCCATCCGTTAGCTTCACGGCCCAACAACCGACGTCGAAAGGAAAATTCAAAGATCGGGAATAGAGCCAGCTAAATTCCACAGAGACCGAAAGAAAAAATCAGGGTTTTAGCTAGAGGTAGGCATGCACCAACCACAAACTGCCCAAAGAACAAACCACCACCAGCCAACACATACACACCATACAACCAGCTGCCACCCTCAGCAACCAGGATATAGAATCCAATTCACCACGAGTTGGCTAGGCCAGCATACAGGCAGGAACACACCGAAACAGAGTCTAAACCCTGTTCCACCAAATGCCCAACGGCAAGGAGAAGTCCCCTGCAACAAGGGGAGCAAAATACCAAAAGGTCCAGGACTAGTTCAACCAAAAACCAAATCCAGTGTATAGGCGGCCCCCTCCCCAACCCACACACCGGCTGTGGCTCATAGGAACACGGCACCAGACCGATTATTCAGACAATGCTCCAGCAAAAACCAGAAGCCAACCACGCAAGCTTCACAGAACGGTAGACAAACAGCAGACTCAGCCCTGCTACAAGGGATCACAGGCACCAAACGGAGCTCAACCAGCTCTTCCGAGCAAAGTCAGAAAGTCCCCAACTAGAGTTTCACAGGCACCCCCAACCCGTTCAACTAGAGGGGACACATTGGCTTAGAAAAAAGAAAAGCTGACAACACAAGCCCGTTCACCGGCCAGATCCAATGAACAGGCGAGAGCAACATCCATCGAATTGCAGTCGAGTGAGAACCCAACAATCTCTGCAACCCAAATGGTTGCCAATAAGCAGAGCTTCAATAATGGCAACAACCGGAGGCCCCACTGCAGCAGAAGGATCGCGATCAACCTCCACACCAGCTCTTCAGACCATCGACCAAATGTCTCCAAACTAGCACGACACGGAGTCCCCCAATCCGACCACCAGAAGGGAGACACACAGGTAGAGGCGCAACAGAGCCAGAAATACAGACCTTTGGAAGCGGCAGAGTACCATCCGATTCAGTATCAGTGGAAGCTCAAGCAGGCACCACATCCATAGGACAACAAGAATCATAACATGGGATCTGGGTATCAGAGTCCGGAGGACATGTAACATGAGCCAAACAATCCTCATGAGGTCCACTTTTTTGGTAAGTAATCCTCATGAGGTCCACATTGTTGTACCAGGCCACTCATCATCTCTGCAGACCTAATGGTAGGGCCAAACACAGCAACATCGTTATTTTGGGGAGAAACCATGGGACCCCCTTCCTGTGAACGAGGAGATACTTTTTCATAATGCCCTATTGGTTCAACCTTAGAAGGCTCTGAAGGACACTAAAAGTGATGGAAGTATTTTTTTTTTTGGGTCAGCAAGTAAATTTGGATTAAAGGAAAAAAAATTACACAATCTATGCATTATTTTTAAGTATTTTGACTTGGAGTTAAGGCATAACACGCTAGGGCATACCCCGAGCAGTTTGGTACATCAGATGATACCAAAAAAAAAAACTTTCCATTCGAAAAGTGTTGGAAGTAGTCAACTCCTTATAACCGGACACTCTAGTGGAAGAGGTCGCAATAGCAGAGTCTTCCTGGCGAATCGACAATTTATTCGCCAAAGAAGGAGGGCACACATGGTGTTGACCCATAGTCTTCGGAACCCACAAAGTTTTCGTTGAGGGTCCCTTGACCCCAAGAGCACCAGTGAGAAACCCTAGTGAGAGAAGCTCCCCCTTCTCTCTACTTTCAAACCTGAAATCTGCTAAGCGGTGCTCGGCCGTCTCTGGCCGTCTCCAGCGCCGGCATGGCCGGCTCCCAGCTGGCGTCGTCGACCTTCCCCAAGGCTTTCCCTCCTCCTCCACCCCCCATCCCATCTCCACCGTCACCCGATGCTTTTCTCTCTCCCTCTCCTTCCCTCCTCTGCATAGAAACGCCTTGCTCCCGGCCCCTGGGCCCGATACTGCCTTCCTTGCACGCCTGAAGCCCTCTGAGCTTTGCAATCCTCCCATTTTACCGTCCCCCTCTCCCCACGGTTCTGGTGAATCGATTGACGAAAGATGCTCCACCGTAGTGCATTGTGGATGCGCTGATGCCAAGAGCGCAAACGATTCGGTCTCTGGTAAGGCTCCCTCCTCCTTGCACTTTATTTCAGATAAGGCCCATGGAAAACCCCCATCCTCCTGGGTTGAAATTGTCCAGGCCGACGACGCTTGCCCATGCCACCCCTCAAATTTTTTCCCCCTCTTTCTTCAGATGGGAAAGTTGTCTCCATCTCTCCTCCTGCTGATGTCATCAAACAGAGCTGGGAAGTATGGGGTGCTACCCTTGTGGGTTTCTTCTCTAAAAATCTTTTACACTTTTTGGCGGTTAATTCCATTGCCTGAAATATTTGAGCAAAATTTGGGATCGAACATGTTGCTGCGAATGGAAATGGAGATGAAAAAATAAACCAGCACATCACCTCCTCCGGCTGCGGCGTGAGAAGAGAGAGAAGCTCTTGCTTCTCTCTTCCATTTTCAAATTTCATTTTGAAATTTGAATCTTGGCGCTGCGGCGCTCCTCATCTGGCCGGGTGGCGCCGGTGCCGGCCACGGCCGGTCCCCTGGTTGCCTCGCCCGGCTGCCTTCCTTTTCTCATTCTCATCTCCTGCTCTCTATGGTCTTGGAACTCTGTCCTGTTCCGCCGTCTCCCATTGAGGGCTCGGCGTGGATGTGGGCTCGGTTACGCGATCCTCTTCTCTTCGCTCATCTTGTGCGGTGCCTAGGGCTCTGCTTCCGGGTGGTGTCGAAGCCGGCCATGGCCGGGTCTCCTGGCTACCCCCCTCGTCTTCTTCTCGGTTCACTCCTTGGCTTGCGCTAAGCTGGTTGTGCCATTTCTCGCCTCTCATGGTTGCGAGCAGTGCTGCTCCATTCATTGGGTAGATTTCAATAAATTTTGGGACTGCAATTTCTGGTTCGAGAGCTGCTGTCTGAAGTCTTTGTTGGCACTCGTGCTGCTCGATGGAATTGATGCAGTCGAATATCCAGTGGCGTTGCTCTGATTGTTCTCTGGATGTGTGTCCCACCTGTTAGTTGGGTTGGGGGAAGCCCGTGCGTATCCGGCTAGGGACAATTCAGGTGAGGGCTAAAGAGCCGGGCTGAGGATCAATTTGGTTGCTAGATTTCCTCCTGGCTGTGGTGGTGCCCTATTTGTTCGTTGCCATTTTGTGGTGCGATGCCTTGTCTGCATCGATGTGGGCTCTTTGCGTTAAGGGTTAGTCCCTTTCTTTGTCTCGGTCTCGCAATGCCTGTTCGATGAATTTCTTTGGCGATTATTGAGTGTGCGGTCCTCTGCTATGCTCGTTCTGCATTGCTTGTTCTGATGAAGGGTTGTTGTTGGATTTGGAATTGTCATTACAATGGCGGGTCATCTTTTGCTGTTGTTTTTTGAAGCTTGATTCTTTGATAAGGGCTTCTCTGTGGGTTCCATTTTCTTCCTTGTAGTTGTAGATGGGTGGATAAGCTGTCTATTGGTTTGTTGGTTGAAGCCTTAGATCAATTGTTTTTGGAGTTGGGCAGTATTGCTGTTATGGCCGACTATTGGGTCGGTTTTGGCTGGCTCCCTATCTGCTGTTATTTTTGGGTCCTAAATTTATATTCTATCCTGTCATTGCTGAGCACGACCTGTGCTCCTTGCTGTTATGTTGTTGCATTAGATGCAATGATTTTCTTATTATGGACGGTACATTGTTGGGTCGGTTTTTGCTGGCTCTCCGTTCTTTGTTGTAATGGTGTTGCTTCTATGCTTATTGAGTCTGGTTCCAGGGGGTTTAACTGGATTCAGGCTAGCCGCTGATGTTGATTGGCCCTTCTCTGATTGAGTATTGTGGTGATGGAGCTGCTTTACTGTGGAGTTGTGGATGTCACTTCACTTCCTCCCTTGACAATGGTCTTTGTTAGTGTTCTTGGTTGGTCTTTGCTGATGGTGGATCGGATTCAGCAGATGCTGGGCTCATCCGGTTTTTTTGCTGAGCCCATTAAATGCTCTCTACTGATTTAGATGTAGCTGGTGTTGGGATTTGGTGGGCTGCTTTGAGGTTGGTGATGACTTGGCCATTGCTTTTGCTGTTTTGGGAATCTGCTGGCTGATTCTCTTGGGCATTTCATGAGCCCGGATTGGATCGCTTGAGTTATCTCTTCTTGTTGTAGAATATCATCTTTCTTTGGCATTTAGAATGCCATTTCTTTGGTTTCTTGATAGTGGCATGTAAAGCTGCTGAGTTGCATTGTGCTGCTTGCTAAGTGCAGTAGTGAAGAAACTAATGTATTTGCTGGAGCTGAAGTGGCAAAGCCTTGCTAGAGCTGCTGGAATGCTATTCTGGTTGATGTGGCATGGATTAGTTGGATTTCAGCAGTTGGTCGGCTGTCCTCCCTTTGATGATGATGCGTCTGCTGGCCTTGTATGATGGGGACACGGCTGCTGATGCTCCCGGGTTTTGAAGGTGCAGTTCATCTTGTTTTAGTGGTTTGTTGGCTGTTGGCTGATGGTGCTAAAAAGCCGTGGCTGTTAGCTGCTGGCTACATCTTGCTGCTGACATTAAGGGTTTTGCCTTAGATTGGCATGTTATTTTTTTGTTTAGGAACCGCTTTCTTTGTTTGAGTGGTTTGCTTGTATAGTATGAATTCCAGCATTTTTGTCTTTTAGTTGGTTTCATCTGTTGTATCAAAGTGCTCGAGGTATGCCCTAACTATTTTGGTTTATCCCCAAGTCGGAATAACACTTGGTGATAAATCCTTACTTGTAATTTTTTCTCCCATTAATCCAAATCACTTACTTACCAAAAAAAAAAAAAGCTGCGAATGGAGATGGCTTCTTCTTCTTCCGTTTTGCATCCAAACAACAAATGGATCTATGTCTATCTAGAGGCCCATGGACTTTTGGCAAGAAGCCCATCTTCCTCAAACGCTGGTAGCCTGGGATGGATTTGTCTAAGGACATTCACCAACCCTTTCCAATCTGGATCTCATCGTTCAATGTGCCGACTGAGTTCTGGACCCCTTTGGGGCTTAGCTGGATAGCTAGTGGAGTCGACAAACCCCTTTATCTTGACTGTGCACTGCCCGCATGGATAGATTACACTTCGCAAGGATCTGTGTTGAAGTGAGTAACATGGATTCTTTACCTTCAATAATTAGAATTAATTCTGATGTGAATGATTCGACCAAGGCTACCGAGATTGTGGTTGATTATCAGTGGCTTATACCTCTATTTGTTTTGACACTTTGTGGTGCTTTGACTTTAGAATATCCTTGTCCTGATGCTGCGGTGCGGTTGATACTTTGCTGGGTTCGGATCTTCTTCCTCAGGTGTGGGCTGCCCAATCTGGAATGGCATTGTTGCCAACCTACACAGTTTTTAACACTGTGTGGGATGTGATGGAGATCTAATACTGCTGCGGCTGGAGTACCTGATTGTGGACTGGGGAAGCTGCCCTGTTGATGATTTTCCATATGAAAAGGCCCCAGTGCTTTGGCTTTGCTTCCCTGTCTGTTTTTTACTGCGGTTGACGCGGTTTTTAAACACTGCGAGGAATGTGAGCCTGCTGCTTGTTCTGCTGTAGAGGAAGCTGGGTTGCCGAATTTTGGTGAATGCTGATCTTGCTGGCATGGTTTGATTTGATCTGCTTGTCAGCTTCAGCAGACTATTGCTGTCCTAGTGTGGTATTGTAGTGCATGAGGATGTCCCTGGTTTTTTTAGCTCCGATGTAGCCCCAGCATGAGGGCTTTTAATCTGATTTTATTAATGCCCCTGGGTTTTAGCATAATACTGGTTGGTGTCAATGCTGCCGAGTGGCAGTGAGCTGCTGAAATTGCATTAACAGATCCTATGTTGCGCCGGATTGGCTGCCTCCCCCTTCTGCCGAATTGTGGCTGATTTTAAGTGTAGACTTTCCAACGTCCTCCGGCGACGCTCTTCCTCTGGCCGGGCGGCACCGGGGCCGGCCTCGGCCGGTCTCCTGAGTGCTCTGCCCGGCAGCTTTCCGCCTTCCGAACCTTGCACTCTTCCTTCTGGACCTCTGCTCTGGTTTCGACGGCATCCTCTGAGATCTCGTCTATGGTTGAGCCCTGTCGTAGCTCCTTCGGCCTAGACTCGATTAGGGTTTTTGCCGAAGCCATGACCGCACCTGATGCTTCCGTTTGGGTCTCCGATTCTGTCTGGGACTCTTCTTAGGCTATGGCCTCTCTTCTCCTTTGTCCCTCGATTGATTAGGGCTCCTCAATGGCTGGAACTGACTAGTCCCTTCGCCCTCCTGATTTGTTTCAGGAGGTGTTGTTTGACGCTTTTGGCGTCTTATGTGCTTCCCGAAGAATCTGGCGCTGACGAAGGTATGTTCTTCTGCCGGCTCTTTTGGTTCGTTCCCAGTGTATTTCCTCCTATTGGATGGGTTGGGGAGCCGTGCTATTCAGGATTGGATCTTCTGGATGTGGTTCTGAAGAGCCGGCTAAGGACTGCTTTGTTGCACGAGATCCTTCGGGTGCGTTGGATCTCCTTCTACTCGCAGCTAGCGGCTGTGGGTTTACCGTAAGGTATAGTCTGGTAGTTAGTTTTTGGTTGGATTGTTGGTTGATTGACCTTCCTGGTCCGACCACTGATTCTGTCATTTCGCCTAACGGCGTTGGGTGGTTTAATGCTCCTGGCATTGATCTGTAATTGTTGGATTCGGTTGTGCTTTTGGAGCCACCTTCTGATGCTGGTGCTTTTGATGGTGGTGGCTGTTTTGGAATGGCTTGGAGCAGGGGTTGCACTCTTGTTCCATCTTCTTTCATGGAAGATGAAAGATGGATTGTAGCTTCCCCTATTGCGTTCGAAGCTATATGTTGTTGCTGGAATTTGGCTGAATGTCTCCCATCAGTGTTGCCCTTCCTGTTGCAGTGTCCTGCCAATGCCGAGTTGAACTGATGCAGAGCTGTTGGTTCTTCCCCTGGAGCTGTACCTGTATGGGTTGCTGGTGGGCAGGTCCATGAATTTTGGATGGCTGATAGTTGCTGGGTTTGATGCACTTTCGGCTGGTGTTCTTCTGATATTGATCAATGCTGATCTATCTCATAGCTGAATGCTGCTGGTTTGATTGTTGCAAATTGGTTCTGATTTTGCTATAAAGAGCAGATACTGAAGTAGGAGGTGCTGTAAAGCCTCCTCTGCTGCTGTCACAGTGTTGCCTTTTGTGGGGCTGTCACGGTGCTGTCACAGAAGGAGGCACCATCTTGCGGCCTATTTTGTGTGGCTGTGGCTGGTGAGTTGCTGACCCTGATTTGATGAGGGGTGAAATGCGAATGCTGAATTGGTAGCTGTTGGGTTGTGGCCACTATAATTTTATGCTGGACTGTGATGCCTCTCTACATCATATTGGTGGACTACTGGCTGTTGATCCATTGCTGATTGTTGCTCCCTGTGCTGGTTGGATTTTGAAGATCGATGAATTTTTCGCTGCTGGTGTATAGCAGCCGGCGATGGTAGAGATGCAGCTGTCTTCTGGTTCCTGTACCTGGGGTGCCTTTTTGGTTTTGGGCAGTTTTTTTGTTGAATCTGGTTATGTAAAATGACTTTGTTCATTTTCATTTTCTGTTAGAGCGTTCCTCTTAGAGGTTTTCTGACGTATCCTCTGTTGTACTAGTCGCTCGGGGTATGCCCTAGCGTTTTATGTTCTAACTCCAAGTCGAAAAACTTGGAGTTATAACATAGTTTCCTATAAATTTTTTTCCCGATAATCCAAAATACACACTTACTTAAAAAAAAAAGCTGCTGAAATTGCATTGTTGTAGCATTCTGAGAAATTTGTTGCTGATCTAATAAATTTGGCAGTGTGCTGGTTCTGTTGCACTAATGAAGGATGTTTTCTGCTCCTTTTACAAGTGTGGGCATAAGCATTTTTATGGGAGCTGCATTATTGTCCTGTGAACACTGCTTGTGGGCTTTTTGGCGTGGAAGGCTGGTTGACCTGATTCAGTAAGCTGGCCTTGGTGTGAATGTCTTGTTGTGTTTTCTGTTGCACTAATGTTGCAACTGATGTTACTCGATATTGTCTGAGGCCATGCTTGGGGTTGGTTGGTGGTGCCATCTCAATGCTACTATCTTTGCATTCTTCTGTGGAGTGCTGGAACTGAGCATGTTTGCTGATGCTGTTCGGTTTTCCCTTGCTGCCATTTTCATGCTGGATGTTGGTGCCGACTATGAGGCAGCATGCTGGGTTCTCATGCTGGATCAATGGGATTGGATGCTTTTTTGTTTGGTAAGTAAGTGTGTATTTTGGATTATAGGGAGAAAAGATTTACAAAGAATTATGTTATAACTCCAAGTTTTTGACTTGGAGTTAGAACATAAGACGCTGGGGCATACCCCGAACAACTGGTACATCAGAGAATACCTCAAAAAACCTCTAAGAGGAGCGATCTAACAGAAAATAGAAAATAAACACAGTCATTTTACATAATCGGATTCAAAATCAGTTACTCCCGAGACGACTGGATCAACCACATCCGATCGCCCCGCAAAACCCAGGGGCACCATCTGCTAGATAACCAACAATCAAAATATGCACCATGGTAGGAAAACATCACAGCCGCCAAACCATATTCATAGGAAAGGATCCAATGCATCATAACCAGCTCCTACATAATCCACACAGCAGCAACAGCAAAGGTAATAAGGCCACTGTAAGAAAAGAAAAGCTTGAGCATTAAACCACTGCCCACGCAAAAGAAGCAGCAGCAGGACACCAACAGCAAGATCAGCCATTCCAGCAGCCACCCTCAAAGAGGAAAGCATATCGTATTGTAGATCAAGAAACTTAATCCAGCACCTCAACGCAGGGCCACAACAGCAACCAAAACTGAATGATGGTCTGAGTCAGCAACAGCACCTCCACATAGCAGCACCACAAATTTTCAATTCCAGCAGCTGCCGATCACTACACCTTCAGGTTGGCACCAACTGCTGAGGATATCAAGGATGACGGGACCGGGCTTTCTTGGGTGCAGAATTACGTCGTCGGGCCATTCGTTGCCACCCATTTACAGCCGGCCTAGCAAAAAGTTCGTCCTCGTTCCAACAAGCAGAATGCTCCATATGGAAAGCTGCCGCGAAAGCACGGGTCACTGAATCAGAACCCACAACACCATCATCCGGGTCCGCACAAGACAAGGCTGGAACAAAATCACGGCGAGATTCACGGGAAGCATTGTATCAGGCGAGAGTCCACACCGAGCAACCGGGCGATTGACATCCAACGGTTCAAAAGGAGTGAATCGTCCAGCTGGATCAGACTGAATCAAGCCATGTTTCTGCACAATCCGAGAGATAGAATCAGGAGTAATATCGGGATCAATCTCAGTGGATGGACCAGGACCACACTGAGCAGGTGAGGAGACAGTGGGAAACTTTGATGCAAAGGCTGCCACCACAGGGAGAGTGACATCAACATAGAGGGGTTCACGACAAGGCTTCACTACATAATCCACCTCAGGGTTCTCAGCAGGGACACCAACAGCATGCAAAGGCACTGGGATTTGCATAGTGGATTTCGGGAAAGAATCCTCATCATCCTTTACACTGGGTACAGCCCCAGACACAGAATCAACTTCAACCGGATCCACAGAATCATCATTTGAGATGCCAGGGGCATCAGCAAGGTCATCAGCATGGGGGCCAACATCCAATTCAAAGTCGGGCGAACTGCATCCAACTACATAGCAATCCATCATCAACAGAGGTGAACCAACCTCAAGCCCCTCAGCCCTTCCAGACAAGTCCAGCAGGGGTGAGAACTTCTCCACACCCTCAGAATAGTCAGAAGCTGGGGCTGATTGCACAGCACAGCCGCTTTCCACCTCCATTAACATTGGATCCTTAATGGCAAACACCTCCTCCTTCAAGTTAGCTGTAACACCATTAGTGCCAGAGCTAGGCCCTGAAAAACGGGCAGAAACGTGCCTCATCATCACGTCATTCTCAGGCAGGACAAATCCTTCCACAACGCTACCAGATTTCAGAGGCAGAGAAGAAGAATTCTGTTTGGGCTTTGAATCCTCTGCCACCAACACAGAGCAGCTCTGTTTGAAATTGTAGACACTCAAGCAGCCATTAGGCTTCCAATGATAGATTATCTCCATCTCAGCTGTCAATTGAGACAACTCGGCTCCAACTGATATCCTAATTTTACCAGGGAGAATGACATCCCTACTGAAATTGCCTGGTGGTTAGGATGGCCTTCCTGTGGGCTGTTGTCTCATCTCGAAGGAGGTGTTGCAGCCGAATGTACCCTGGTGTTGCTCTGATTGTTCTCTAGCTGTGTCTCCCATTTGTTGATTGGGTTGGGGGTGCCCGTGTGCTTATGGATTGGGACCCTTCGGCTGAGGGCTGAGTAGCTGGCTGTGGTTCCTTTTGGTTGCTAAATGTTCTTCTTGATTGAGGTGATGCCCCTAATCTTGTCTCAAGCTAAGGTTTTTCGTCAAGAGAGAAGTGCTCCCCCTTCTCTCTAGTCTTCGAATTTCAAAATTTGAAATTCGTCTATGCCAGACCAACCTCCCATCTCCGGCGGCGGGCCAGTCGCCGTCCATGGATGACTCCCTCTCTACTCCTTCGGTGTCCGCTCCCCCCGTCTGTTCCCACTCCTCCTCTCCACTCTCACCCGTCTCGCACTCACAAAACTCTTCCCCGATTCTTCCTGTGCCTGGGAACCAGGCGTCCCCATCGACCTTGGCCGGTCTTCTCGTGCCTCTTCCGGGCCTTATCCCGGTCACCTCTTCCCCTGTGCCCTCATCATCTCCGAATGCACCATTATCTTCAGCCCCATCTCCTTCCCTCCAAGAAGGACTTCCCTCGGATGTCCCGTTTTCTAAGGATTCTGATTTCGTTCCCAAAGGCACTGTTAAAAGCCCCTCCAGTTGGGCTGAAATCGTCCGCAAAGATAGCCGTGAGGAGCGTTTGGAGCTGAAATTTTTCCCTTCGGTGGCCGGTGGGGTTGCTTCGTCCATTATCTCCCCTCCGGAAGTCATTGCCCAAGGTAGGGTTGGTTTCTTCGTGACTCTCCCCTCATTTCTTGGCGGTCAAAGCAATTTGGGGGATACGGCCTCACCCACTCTACCAACAATGACGATGGTTATTTCTTCTTTCGTTTCTCTTTGCGAAGATGTTAGAAAAAGCGCCTTCGTCTTTGGCCCTTGGACTATGGCTGGTAAGGCTATTTTCCTCAAATCCGGAAGCCGGGATGCAACTTAATAAGGATATTCTCAAGCGTTTTCCCATCTGGATTAAGCTCCTTAATCGCCAATTGAGTATTGGACTCCGGCCGGTCTCTCGGCGCCAGTAGGCATTCCTCCAACTCGACCCACGAACTGCTCGTATGGAGAATATATCCTTTGCAAGAGTCATGTGGAAGTGGGAGTCGATGGGCCTTTTCCCAAACGGTTCTCCATCAAACCTAGTCATGATTCGGATCCCATTGAGGTAACGGTGGAGTATATCGCGGCCTATTAGATGCTGCCGTTGCCGCCTCTGTTTGGGGCACGATGAAGAACAATGCCGTCCCCAAGGTTGCCAAGCCTTATTCTCGTATTTCCCGTCCCAAATCTCTTATGTCGATCCAATGGTTAATGTCCCAGTGCCTCATCCTCTTGCCATGGGACCGTGGATTGATTTTGGCCCCTTCTGCGTCTTCTCCCCTCTCCCAATTGATGACCGGAAGGTCTGCTGTGGACCTCGGGGTGGTGGAGATAGCGGCCCCATCTCGTGAGGTGGTGCCGGACACTAAATTTCCCCATCTTTCTGTGTCTCCCCCTGTTTTACCGGTGAATACGTAACACGGCCCCTCAAATAATGGTCAGTATCCCAAACTCCCATGAAGTTTTTACTGCTCCCCTTTGCATGGCCCCCATGCTTGTGATTCCTCTGCGTTGGAGTCAAAGGAGGATCCAGTGAGCTCGGCTAGCCCGCTACTAGCCGCGGACGTTATCTTGTCCACTTTGGGGTTCGGTGGAATATCTGTTGATCCAACCCCTTCTATAAAGGAGGTATCGTGGGCATTGGATCCACCCCATGCCAATTGGAATTGGCTGTCCCTACATCCTCTCCAGCTGATTATGAACACCAAGAAGGCCCTATGGAGCCCTCCGGATGTTTGGATGATCCCCTTCATCCTCAAATGAACGGCTCGGCTCCTAACTCACCGGATTCCGGGTTTGGTCATCACCACTTGGACCTGGATGAGTTTTTGCTTACTCCTACCTCTATTAAGAGGATATCTTTGAAATACTCCTCAAATTCCCCTTTGGTTGATGAATTGCCGGGTACTAAATCTGAATGGAAGATTTCTGAGTCAAGAAAAAAGAAAAAAATAGCCTCTCGGAGATCCAGGGCTGGCTCTGGTTCTTAGGAGCCCTCTTCTTTGGTGTGTTTTGTTTGGATCTTGCCCAGCGGACCCTATTTTTTTGAGTGATTTCTTTGAGGAGAGTTGTTGTGGTAGTCTTGATGACATATGGCCGCCTCTCTGTTGATGGTCAACTAAGGTTGCTGGTTTTGTAATTTCTTGCTTTTGCTTGAGAACTTTCTGGTTGATCTTTGGTTGTTGAGTCATGCCGCCTACGCATTTGCTCTCTTTTTGTCTGCGGCGTGGGCCTCTATTTCTATTGGAGTATGATGGTGTCCTATTGGTCATACTGATTGTATGCAGTGGTTGAGGCTCCAAACTTTGGCTCTCTTGGAGCCGAGGTTCGCTATCTTATGGTTTTGTTCTCGCTTTCTGCAGCAATTTTTGAAGTCCGATGTAAAGTTCTTTGGATCGAATGGCTCTCTGTTCTTGGTTTGGTGGCCAGCTGTTTGTTTTGATGATTGATTGGCTTGGATCCTCTGTCAATGTTGAGTTCTTATTGAGCCGGCGGTGTTGATTGGTTCTCATTGCTGTTTTTGTTGGGCTGATTGCCATCTTTGAAGGACACGATAGCTCGGCTTGATGAAGGTAGTGCACCGTGTGTAGTTTGCGATCGATGCCCCTTGGCTCCGTGCATTGGTCTGTAATTTTGGACTGCGGTGTGCTTTGAGGGATTGGTTTAAACTCTGTGGAAACCACGAAATCCTTCTATACTCTTTCTTTGGATTCGGTTTGGGCTATGTGCTGGCCGTGGAGTTGAATGCTTCTCAATGGGCTCATGATCTTTTGGCAGCATCTGCTCTCGATGTTGCCGCGAGAACATGTTGAGGTTACGTAGGTTGGCTGCTAATCTCTTTGAAAGGCCCCCGGTCTTGTATGGCATTTGTTTGGTCTTGGGTCTCTGTATGTGGATGGCCTATCCTTATATGGTCCTTAGCACCGGTATGGTGAGTCCGTTGATGATTCTTTTGTGGGACAGGTTCTTGAATTTTGGATGGCTGGAAGTTCTTGATGCTAGTTGTTGCACTTTCGATTTGATCTTTGATTGATCATTGCCTCGCTGATCCCGCTTTGGGATGTATTTTAACTCTTGGTGGTTGAACTCTGAAAAACTACGTTCTTTGTTGCTTAGCATTGATTTTGTTGCGGTGGTGTCTTGAATTATTTTGACTTTGCTTCAAAGATTCGATCTTTGGTATGATGAGACTCGGGCATACGGGATGGCGGTGATGTCGGTCTCCTAGCTTTTCATCCTCACTTTTTGTGCGGTTGGCATGGATTTGATTTCTTGGAAACTGCTTGTTCTTGTTGGGGAAAAATACAATGCTGTTGATTCTCGCGGCTTCTGTCTCCGGTGATGGCGACGACAATGTTTGTTGTTGCATCGGCTTCCATAGCTATATAGATTTCTGGAATGTGGTTCTTCTAGGTTCTTTGTGGGGCTTTTTAGCGTGTGCTATTTTGTGCTATTTTATTTTTTATTTTCTATAGGTCCTGTAGAACGTTGGTCTCCTTGAGATCTGTTTTGTACTTCCAAATGTACTTGTCGCTCGGGGTATGCCCCAACGGTTTTTGTTTTACTCCCATGTTAAAATACTCGGAGTTAAAACATCACATTTGTAAATTTTTCCTCCCAGAAATCCAAAATACTTACTTACCAAAAAAAAAAAGTGATGCCCTGCCCGTTCGCTGCTTTATTGTGGTGATTGTGTTGCAGTCCATTGGATTGCTTTTGTCTGGCTAATATAGCCAGTTTGTGGATGTTGTTGCTTTGCAACAATTTTGAAACATCTGATTTATGGCTTGCTGCAATGTTCGTACATGCCTACTCTGGCTTTTATTGATTCTATTGCTGCAGCCAGATTGGGATTGACGGACTTTGGATTAATCTACTTATTCAATTGGGGTAGTGGGCAGCTGCTGTGGAGTTGAGGATGTCCACAGCTGCTTGACAAAGGTCTTTCCTGGTTGGCCTCTGCTGATGGTGAATTGGTTCCAATTGATGCTCGGCCCATCCGGTTTTTTTGCTAAACCCATTATGTGCTCCCTGTTGTATTTGATGCAGCAGGTGTTGGGTTTTGGTGGCTACTCTGAGGTTGGCTGATGACTTAGCCAATGCGTTTGCTTGCTGACTTGCTGATAGGGGGCAGTGAAGCTATTGAGTTGCATTATGCTGCTTACTAGCTGCAGTAGTGCAGCATCCGATGTATTTGATGGAGCTGAAGTGGCAAAGCCTTCTTTGGAGCTTTGGAATGCTTTTCTCATTTCTTTGTGGCGCGGATTTGTGGGATTTCAGTTGCTGGTCGGATGTTCTCCATTTGATGATGATGCGTCTGCTGGCCTTGTTCGAAGGGATACGGTTGCTTATGCTCCCGAATTTTGAATGTGCAGTTCATCTTGTTTTGTGGTTGATGGCCGCAGGCTGATGGTGCTAAAAAGCCGTGGAGGTTGGCTACTGGCTATATCCTGTTGCTAGCATTTTGGATTTTGCCTGGGATTGGCAGTTTATTTTGTCTAGGAATTGCTTTTGAGTGATTCGCTTGTGTTGTATGAATACCAGCAATTTTGTTTTTAAGTTGGTTTCATCGGTTGTATCAAAGTGCTCGGGGCATGCCCTAGCTTTTTTAGTTTATCCCCAAGTCGAAAAAACACTTGGTAATAAATCCTTACCTGTAAATTTTTCTCCCATAGATCAAATTACTTACTTACCAAAAAAAAAAAAAAAAGACATCCCTACTCACCTCCACGCAAATTCGTGCAGCATGCAAATACTCCATTCTTGCTGTACGAGGATCAAGACATAGAGAACGCCTCACTCAACTTGCAATCCAACTCAAACCAAGTGGGGTCCAAAATTCAAATGGAACATGAAGTAGGCTAATCCAGACAGGAACGGACATACGGGATTCCTGATCCAGAATCATGCTGGGAGTCCATCTCTTAAGAAATAAGGGATTTTTCCAGAAAAACCATGGGCCGTGCTCCAAGCAAGCTGACAGATGAGCGTCAGAATCAAAATTGAAAAAGAAGAAACCCTTACCGTTAGTAGCAACATGATTAATCCCATATTTTGCCCTAATACTTCGAGCAATGGATCTAACAGCCAGGAAGTGTAGAGGCTTTTCGACGAAAAACCCAACCAGAGTGTAACCCCAAAACTCCCGGCACTGCTGAGTGACATCCTCCGGAGGAGAAAAGAGGGGGTCGAGACCTTCGGTAGAAAGGGGAGGGAAGTATTTTAGAGGTTCAAAGGAGTGTAAACTCCTACTCTGGGAAAAACGAGACCAAGAAGAAATTTTTGACAGTTTGCCGGCCGCGTTCTTGGTTGATAGCCGTCCGAGAAGGAGGAACAGAATCTTCGTTCTCAAGGTCTTTTCGGAGACCCTTGGATTTCAGGGAAGACAAAAAAGGAGCATCGGGGGCCGGTGATAGGGATACGACCGACCGCCTCAACTTCGGGAAATCATTCGCGTCCAGTCGCTTCGATTGCTGAGAGGAAGACGAAGGAGAAGGAAGACCATGGGAGCCGAGGTCCGAGAGCGGGCTAGGGAGAACCCCCGAAAGACCGGCCATGGCCGGCAACGGCGGCACCAACGCCGGGAAAGCGGAAGGATTTCGAATTTGAAATCCTAGAGAGAAGAGAGAGAATCTCTCTCTAGCGCCTATCCAATGGGATTGGATGCAACCGTTTTCTTGCAAATCCATTGCTGTCGATTATAGTAATCTAGGCCTTTTGTAGAGTTGCGCTGGCCTTTATGTTGATTAGTGTCTCTTTGTTGGACTCTTTTGTTTTTTTTGGTTGAATGGCAAATTCCTTCATGTCTATGACTATATTTCAAGTCGGAAAAACACTTGGAATTATCTTTGATTATCAGCTGAATCCTGGCGGTTTGATTGTTGCAAATTGATTCGATTTTCTTTGTAAGGCGATCTTGAAGTAGGAGAGTCTTTGTAAAGCCTCTCTGCTCTTTACATCCACGGTGTTGCCTTTGTGCATTGTCACGGTGCTATCACGGAAGGAGGCACCATCTTGCGACCTATTTTGTGTAATTTTGTGTTTGGTGAGTTCTTGACCATTTTGTTTGATGAGGGGGTGAAATGCGAATCTTTGAATTGGTAAATTTGTTGGGTTGTGGCCACTATAATTTTATCTTTGGTGTGATGCCTCTCTGCATCATGTTGGTGGACCTCTTGGCTATTGATCCATTGCTGATTGTTGCTCCACTGTGCTGGTTGGATTTTGAAGATCGATGAATTTTATTTCTTTGGTGTATAGCGACCGGCGATGAAAACAGAGATGCGGCTGTCTTACTTCCTACATGCTGGGGTGCTTTTTGGTTTTGGGCAGTTTTTTGTTGAATCTGGTTATTTAAAATGACTTTGTTCATTTTCATTTTCTGTTAGGCGTCCCTCTTAGAGGTTTAAAGCGTATCCTCTTGTTATTACTATTCGCTCAGGTATGCCCTAGCGTTTTATGTTCTAACTCCAAGTCGAAAAACTTGGAGTTATAACACTCAAGTTTCCTATAAATTTTTTTCCGATAATCCAAAATACACTTACTTACGAAAAAATAAGTGCTGAAATTGTTTGTTTGTAGCATTCTAAGAAATTTGTTCTTGATCTAATAAATTTGGCGGTGTCTTTGGTTACATTGCACTAATGAAGGATGTTTTTACTGCTCCTTTTACAGTGTGGGCTGACATTTTTATGGGAGGTGCATTATCCTGTGAACAACTGCTTGTGGGCTTTTTAGCGTGGAAGGCTGGTTGACCTGATTCGGTATAGCCTTGGTGTGAATGTCTTGTTGTGTTTTTACATTGCACTAATGTTACGTGATGTTACTGATATTATGCAGAGGCCATGCTTGAGGTTGGTTAGAAGCATCTCAATGCTACTATCTTGCATTCTTCTGTGGAGGCTGAACTAAGTATTGCCTTGTTGATGTAACTAATAATGCCTGCGCTTGAGTGATTTAGTGTGTATTTTGATTATAGGAGAAAAGATTTACAGATGAGAACAAGTTTTGTTGGAGTTAGAATATAAGATTGGGGAAAGTAAATCGCAGCCATCAAAACTCTAAGAGGTCACGGACAGAAAATAGAAATGTAGCCTACAGAATGGATGATAATCAACTACACTGACGCCTTTATGAAAGGATGTTTCAATACATTGGAAAACATCCATAATAGCCAAACCATATTCATAGGAAAGGATCAATTGCATATAACCGGCTCCTACGTAATCCACCTGAGCGGCAACGACAAAGGTAATAAGGCCCTTTTATGAAAAGAAAAGCGAGCATTAAACCCCTTTGCCCACTTGTAGAAAGCCATTAGCGGAGACACCAACAGCAAGATCAGCCATTCCAGCAGCCACCCTCAGCGAGGAAAGCATATCGTATTGCGGATAAAGCAATCCGGCACCTCGTGAGGGCCACAACGGCAACCAAGGCCGAAGATGATGGTGGTGTGTGACACCTCACATAGCGGCACCACGATTTTCAATTCAGTAATTTGCCCAGTCACTACACCTTAGGTCAGCACCAAGCTGGCACATGGGATACTCGAGATGGCCAGGACCGGGCTTTCTTGGGTGCGGAAATTACATTGTCGGGCCATTCGTTGCCACCCATTCTGACTCTTTTTTTGTAAGTAAGTATTTTGGATTAAGGGAGAAAAATTACGAAACATCCATTTGTAGTAGGCCTAGCAAAAGTTCGTCCTCGTTCAACAAGCGAAGAATGCTCGGATGACTAGCGCTTGAGTCGAATCGGAGACCCAAAACACCATCCCGGGTCCACACGAGGACAAGGCGGAACAAAATCACGGCGAGATTCCACGGGGAAGCATTGTATCAGCAGAGTCCACAGCCGAGCAAACTGGGCGATTGACATCAACAGTTCCAAGGAGTGAATCATCCAACTGGATCAGACTGAATCAAGCCATGTTTCTGCACAATCCGAGAGATAGAATCGGGGGTAATATCAGGATCAATCTCAGCGGATGGACCAGAGACACACTGAGCAGGTGAGGAGACAGTGGGCAACTTTGATGCAAAATGGAAACCACGGGGAAGCGACATCGGCATAAAGGGTTCCGCAGTAAGGCTTCACTCATAGCAATCCCACCTCGGGGTTCTCGGTAGGGACACCAACGGCATGCGAGAGGCAGGATGCATAGTGGTTGGAAAGAATCCTCATCATCCTTTACCACTTTGGTATAGCCGGACACGAGGAGTCGATTTCATGGGATCCACAGATCATCATTTGAGATGCCGGGGGCATCGACAAGGTCATCAGCATGGGGGCTGACATCGGTCAGTCGAGCGAGCGCATCCAACTACATGGCAATCCATCATCAACGGAGGTGAACCAGCCTCAAGCCCCTCAGCCCTTCCGAGGCAGAGTCAACGGGGGTGAGAACTTCCTCCACACCCTCGAGAATAGTCGGAAGAGTTTGGTGATTGCCGCAAGCCACAGTAGCTTTCCACCTCCATTAACATTGGATCCTTAATGGCAAACACCTCCTCCTTCAAGTTAGGCACAGCAACACCATTAGTGCGAGCTAGGCCACAAAAAAAGCGGGCGGCAGTGCCTCGTCATCACGTCATTCTCCAGAAGCGGGACAAATCCTTCCACAACGCTACGGATTTAGGAGGCGAGAGAAGAAGAATTTTGTTTGGGCTTTAGATCTCTTGCCACCAACACGGAAGCGGCCTCTGTTTGGAATTGCGGACCTCAAGCAGCCATTAGGCTTCAATGATAGATTATCTCCACCTCGGTATCAATTGAGACAACTCGGCTCAAGCGATATCCTAATTTTACCAGGAGAATGACATCCCTAAAAATTGCACAGTGGTTAGGATGGCCTTCACGTAAGTACATTGTCACCATCTCGGAAAGTGTTGCGGCCAGATATTACCTTTGGTGTTGCTCACGATTGTTCTCTGGCTGTGTCTCCCATTTGTTGATTGGGTTAGAGTGCCGATGTGCTTATGGATTAGGACCCTTCGGTGAAATTTGAAAGAAGCTTCTTTGTGGTTCCTTTTTTGTTGCTAAATGTTCTTTAACAGTTGAGGTGATGCCGGATTATTGCTTTATTGTGGTGATTGTGTTGCAGTCCATTGGATTTGCTTTTAATGCATGTCCCCGGCCGGTTTGTGGATGTTGTTGCTTTGCAACAATTTTGAAACGGAGCAGTCATGCCTACCTCGCTTTTATCGAAGCGGTGAAATGATTGGGATTGATTTGACTTTGACGACCTACTTGTCACTGTAAGGCAGTCACGGGAGGAATGTCAGCCTGCTTGAACTTGCCCGATGGTGGATCGGGTTCCGATGCCTCTACCACTGGCTTTACAACCCCATTATATGCCTCGTTGTACTTGGATGTAGCAAAGTTGGGCTTCGTGGCCTCCGAGGACCGATGACTTGGCATCCATTGCAGCTAATTTATAGGGAGAAGCTATCGGGAGGGCCGCGAGCCATCCGGATTTGATGGAGTCAAGTGGGCCCTTTATCGAGCCGGAACCTCCCGTATTAAGTGGATTTGTGCAAGCTTGCTGGCCTATGTTCTATTTGATGATGAGCCTTGTTCGCGATACATTGCTTATGCTCCGGATTTTGAAAATGGACGGCCGTAGGGGTCGAGGACCAGCCAGGCTGGCTGAACAAGCATCATTTTTGGATTTTAAGGAGGCAAGGGCTTTTGAGGACTCTCAGCCTTTTGTTTTAGTTGGTTTCATTTGCCATATCAAAGACCTGGCAACCTTTTTTGGTTTATAGCAGGAAAAACACTTCTGAACCCCGTAAAATTTTTCCCAAAATCAAATTACTTTTCAAGAAAAAAGCTGGAATTTGATAGTCCATTCTTTAAATAATGGAATAAGAAAAAGAAAGGCAATCCAACCTAAACCAAGTGGTCCAAAATTCAAAGTCATAAGGAGAAAACTACATATGGATTCGATCCAATCATGGAGCGGGAATAAAACCAAGGGCCGTGAGCCCAAGGGGCTTGGCACAAATTGAAAAGGAGAAACCCCAACATGATTCTCCATATTTTGGCCCTAATACTTCGAGCAATGGATCTGGCACCAGCGTGTAGAGGCGATGAAAATGGCGGCGAGAGTGTCCCCGAGGAGAAGAGGGGGCCGACCCTGAGTAGAAAGGGCGAAGCATTTTGAGGTCTAAAGGAGCCTCTGGGAAAAAAACGGCAGAATTACAATAAATTTTCACTTGCTAGCCTTAGGCCGAGAAGGAGCCGCGACCAGCTCAAGGTCTTCTCTGACCCTGGATTTCAGGAAGACGGAGGGGAGGATAGGGACACAGATCAGCTTCTGAGGGCAGGCGGAGGCCGAGAGGAAGACGAAGGAGGGAAGACCATGGGAGCGTGGCGGGCTCAAAGACCACCCGACTAGAAGAGGCAAAAAAAATCAAACCAGGAGAGAAGTAGAGAGAATCAGCTGGCTTATCCAATGGGATTGGATTAAATACTTCTCCTCACCGCGTGTTAGGCCTTTCAGAGACTTTTATGTTGATTAGTGTCTCTTTGTTGACTCTTTTGTTTTTTTGCTGAATGGCATTCCTTCGTGGTCTATGACTATACAAGTCGGAAAAACACTTGGAATTAAATCTCCCTTACTTACCCCGATGCAAACGCCTTCTCGTCTGTACGATCCCTGAGCTTTGCAAATGATATAGACGCCTTCTCGTAATAAGATTTTAAGTAACATTGATCCCAATCAACTGACTCGTAGACTCCCGGCCTGCGGAAGATCAACTGGTCAAATGTGATCACTAAAGCAACAATGGATCAGTCTCCAATTCTTCTAATTCCGAGTCTAGCCCGCTGGTGGATGTGTATGTTGTCAGCATCTCCGAAAGGTTTGCACCGGCGATGACTCCCAAACTATGATTCGACGAGCAATCACTGGGGTAGGATCTCCTTGTCAAGGGAATTCACAATGACAAATGGTCACTCCTAATGGCAAACAAGCAAATCCTCGAGACGGGCCCCCAAGTCCTGGACGGTGGTCAGGATGATAATGCCCCGCACGATGTTCCGACATCGCCTCTACTAATAATCTCGCCCCAGCCGTCCAGTAGAAACACATTGGTTGAGGATCATCAAAGCCTCTAGCTCTAGACATGTAAATGTAGTTACTACTCAATGCCGGGTGTAACTTTATCTGACACTAGGGGATGATTTCAAATCATCCACCAAAAGGACCGGAGGGTGCTTTTCAAGCCCTTTTAGGTTATGCAGCGAACCCATATTGTCTCCTTAATTAGTAGAAGTAGATTATTTTGAATTTCTAAGTTCCAAATGAAATACGGCGACTCTGAATCCTTTGCACCTAAGACCAGTGACGGACTCTAAATTCCACTCACCTAAATCGGGAGGTAGGCGTGTGAGTTCATCATCAATATTCGACCCTCCAAGAGGAATAAGTTTCCCAATGTGTGCCTGCATAAGAATTAATATCTCCCTTGAGGTCAGATTTTCTTGTGTTGGGTTCTGGCCAAAGGCTTGAAGGTGCATTGGTAGGTGGCGTTGCTGATGTTGCTCCTCGATATCAATGGGAAGAGGTGGTGGCCTCTATGATTTGCTTCAAGGCAAGGCCTCCGCCGGGAGGATTCTTGCCCCCAAAATCCGCCGGAGTGTTGTCCGAGCCTTGCCCTTAATGGAAGTTTTTCTCGATAAATGGCATTATGGCGGAGGGGTGTTTATCCGGGAGTGCTGATCTAATAGACGAGTGGCTTTTTTTTTCCAAAAAATGACTTTGCTGAATTTGAGCTCTAAACGGTCGGGAGTGATGTGTCCTTGTTCCTGACTGGGCCGCTGGGTTTCGTTTCGTGAGTGGCTTTTTATCCGAGTGCCTCTTCTAAAAATGCGAGTGTTGATTTATCCGAGTGCTTGCTTTTTCCCTCCCGGAGTGGTCTTGTAGATCGAGTGCTTTTATCCAGAGTGGCTTTTTGCTTCTTTGGAACTGAAATTTCTAAACGTGAGTGGCTACCTCAAAACCGGGAATGATCTATGTTGATTCTGAAACAAACATTTGAGTGAAAATTGAATATGGCTACCGCTTTAGCTGAATTGAGGGTCTTGCTTATGGGTTCAAAATGTTATTGACTAGATGATCTTCCTAATAGTGCTTTTCCGTTGAAATTTTTAGAATTGTTTCTGTTGTGCTGATTTAGATGAAAATACACCTAGGTGAGGGTTTTAAAGTGTCGCCCCGTCATGGTGATGCCAGGGTCCCCTGTTGTCCAATAAACAGCAAACACTCTGGAGTTCTCACGTAATTTTTATTTCATTTAATTCTAACTTCTTACGGATAGAATCACTGGGACAAGATCACATCATGGAAAAAGGCACCTTAGATCTTCACCACCTCCACCTACTACAAAGAATAGAACAAAAATTCCAAATAATCAACTCCCTCAACAGGCATCCTTTGCACCCAGACACCCTCGCAACTCCTCGGCACTTGGGAACACAGCCCGCCTTCATGAGCCTCACAAATCCCCACACCGATTTCACACCTCACCAAACCTTTAGTAAAGCAAAGATCGAGAAACTACTCTTTCAATCAAAGCCAAGCAAAGCAGCAACCTAATTTTACCCAAAACCATTCTTAAAGCAATGCCTTAGCTAACTCTTCATCTAGCCTAGAGGTTTTCCTCCCTTTGGAATAGGAGCACAGAGCTAAGAATACGAAATGCCTGTCTGCATGCATCCAATCAATACTAAAGTGGCTCCCAAAAAATAAGAAACATGCCTGTAAATTTTTTTTTTTGCAAGTGGGCATTTTGATTAATGGAGAAAAATAGTATACAAAATATGTTTATCTCCAAGTTTTTTTGACTCAAGATAAAATATAAGAAAGTACCTGTTGGTTACAAAATGGCTCTAGGAGACAATCTTTGATGGATCAAAATGAAACGATGCATTAGTTTATTACTACATAACCTGGGCCCAACGAGATAAGGTACTATGCACATTTCTCCAGCCTCCAGACCAGGCATCACATCTCTGCTAACTAGCAAGAATAACACAAAAAGAATCCTAAACTCCAAGGCTCTAAATTCGGTCTTCATGGCACTTTACAAGATGACTTCCCAGAATCAAAGATCCGGTGCATTTGGACTTATAAAGTCGAAGATTTAGGATCTTGCCCCTTGGAGTTGGCATAAGATTATGCACTCTTTCAAAGAAAGTCTCGATGCGTGCCTACAACCGCCTTATCCAAGGACGAATCCCATGCGCAGGATGGGCTTCAACACAGATCCTTTCTCGGCTCCACGATACCGCACTCCGCTTCCACCTCCACGCAAGCCTATCAGTTGGCCCTCAACGCCGAGTGGACTGGAAGCTAACGCTCATAAGGAGGCAGGAACTGACTCTCAGCCCTGATCGCTACCGAAGACTTAGTCGGGGCCGGCGGGAATTTGATAGTCAAAATTGGAATAAGAAAAGAAAAGAGATTAAGTCGATGAAATAGGATTCGGGGAACAACAGATGGGCTGGCCCAAACATCTTCACCTGACAAGGGTGTCCTAACAGCGGCGAAAATTCGAAAGGTCCTCAGAGGATAAACCTCGAGCCTCGAGGAGAAAACCAGTAAGCTCTGAAAGAGGCTGACGTGAGCTCTTCTCAAGTCCGAAAGACAGAGAGGAGAGGAGATGTAGATTGAAGGGCGGGAGCAAACCAGAGACTGCCGTGGCCGGCCTGCCACTCCACCTAGAAGACTATGACGGCACGAGAGATTTTAGACACCTTCTCATCCGTCCTCCAAAAAAAGAGTTATTTGGATGTAATGGAGAGATCAATTTGGTTTGGGGACCACGATAACCATTCACTTACAACACAGCATTTTGCCAAAGCTCCTGTGGAAATGTGGCTCGCCAAAGGGTCACTAGCAACCAAAACAAGGGGACCAGCCACAAAGCTTGACCAAAGACAAGATTATCTAATAGAAGGAAACATTTTCCAAGATGCATTCCTGCTGCAACCAAAGGATGTTATAGAGCCAACAAAAGATGAGAGGAGGCAGCCAAAAATATGGGCATCTTTTTCTCAGCAATCTCGTAAACATGAAATTCTCCATTGGAGCCTTATGGGTTAGTTTTGTGGTCAATTGGATTAGCCGTTGTATTCATTCGGTACTCCCCTCACACATATCAATGGGAAAGTGGTATCAAAACACAAGGGGATCCACTTTCCCTATTTAGGCTGTCCTAAATCATTATCTGGTGGAAAGGGAAAACTCTCAAATTTTAAATGCGTCTCTAATTGTTATAAAGGTTTCATTTACGACATCTCCTCCACGCCATACTCTACCCACTCGTATCTCCAAGGATCACGCAGTTTACTTCATATGAATAAGAGTGCTCTTACATGTTCAGTTGATTCTCTCTTTTCACCAGATACAATTCTATCAAAATGGGCCTCCCCCGGGATACATTTCCCAGCTCTTCGATTCTTTGGTAGAATCACTAAGAGGATCACATTGAAAATAGATGGCTAAATTAATCCATCCCTCCATCTATCCACCTTAATTAGGCTTCTTTATTTTACCCAAAACCATTCTTAAAACAATTGATAGTGTTTCTGGAAGGCTGAGCTCGGATTCAAGGTTTGGGTATATAAAAAAATTAAAAAAACTAAAGGAGACGGATCTGAATGAAAGATGCCCCTTGCCATCCGCCCCCTTGAGTTGGTATAAGATTGCGAAACTTTGGCCTCTTATATATGTTCACCACATGATATTTTGGTATTTCTCCGGCACGTGCACCTCTTGGCTCCTTGGATATAGCCATTCTCCCGGGTTTGTAGATGTTAAGGTCGATGCAATAAGAAAAATAGACAATTAGTTGCGAATATGGTTCTCGCAGCAATCAAAGACTCTTTGGTTCGGTTTTAAGTTTAGTTATTCCATCCTCCCAAATCCAAAGGTTATCGTTGTACTGTTTTCTATTGAAAAATGGATTATATGCCAAACATTTCTTCCTAGGACGTCTTCCTGAACATTGTGAGATGAAAAAACTTGCATCTTTGGTTCTGAGCCTATCGTGTATGGATAATGTCCAAAGACATTTTCATTGGCCCGATTGGGTATGTTCGGTTGCTGGGTGGAAAGGGAAAAGCCTTGTTGCTCTAAACGCTTGTTTGGCCGCTACGGGGTGTTGCAGGGACTAATATTCCAAAAAATCTTCCAAGACATTTGGATCTCTTAGTGGTCAGTATTGTGGGGCACCATCCTGGTCGATGGGGGTGTTTAGCTGATTTATTGGGTATATAAAAATTAAAAAAAAAAAAACAAAAAAATGAGGAAAATTTTGAAAAGATGGTGGCATTTTGTGTTTGCCCGTCAGTCGATATAGCCATTTCCGTTAGAGTGGAGATAGACAATTGGTTGGTCGTTCTTGTGGCTGGTTCCCGCTTTGGTTTAGTCCGGTATTACTGTACCGTTTTCTAATAAAATGGACGATTGAGTTCTAGTTTTGTTTGCCTAGTCCCCCAAAAAAAAAATAAAGAGAGTTTGTTTCCACTGCCTCGGCGGCCTAGCCCTCCTAGATGTTTTTTTGTTTTTCTTTGAAGCCTATCGGTAGTTTGATTCTTCCCCAGGTTGGGTATGTCGATGGATTGGGCTGTCGCCGGGATCTTTGTGGTAAGTAGTGTCACGGACTGAGCATACCGCCTTGCGCATCTCTTGCACGCAGTACCGGTCACCGATTTTGTTGCTTTGATTTGAAGTGGTGGCATGTTGCGGTTTGCACATGCTGGCACCTTGGTTGTATGGTGATTCTCTCGGGATTGATAGCTTCACCAGGACCGGGGTTTTTGTTTTTGCTGCAATGTTTAACTAGGGCTTGATGGAAAGTGTACTGGCTACATCAATCGGCAGGCCTGATAGGCATGTTGGGTCTTCTATCTTTGTATGGTGATTCCTTGGAATAATGCAGAGGTTGGAATAGGAAGGGATAGAAGGTCTTTCTATGCTGATTGCTGATCTTGTAAAATAGAAGGATTGGCCGTTGCTGTCAAGATGACAAGATAATTTTCTATGAGCTTTTTTTGATTGAGTTTTGAGCTATTGGCTTTTGTTTACTCTAGGTTGATTATTCATGTACATGTGCTATAGGCCATTGGCTCGATGGCAATGAGGCAGCGTGGGTGCTTTATCGGGATCGTGCGGTGTGTGCCAATTAAGGGAATGCATTATTGAGGGAGAAGATACCATCTTGGTTCTGGTAGTCATGAGTCGATTGATGTTGATGATGCTCTTTGTCTTTGATGTTCAAAGCGTGGATGGCCTGCACTTCGCTAATGGTAAAGATATTCAAGTGGGTGTTGGGTTAGTCAATTTTGCTGGTGCCTATTTAGTTGTCGGCAAGCTGGATCTGATGTTGAAACCTCCACGATGCGTATTTGCTCCACAACAGAATACGGCTGTTCTTTCCAAATGACAATGTTGTGTTGGTGGTTGGAGTGTTGGAATTAAATCATAGGTTGTAAAATTTTCTTTTTTTTTAATACAATTTTGTCTTACTTACCAAAAAAAGTTGATTATCAGTGGAAGCCTAAACGCCTTCTGGGTCTGTGCCGGATTCCCGTGTTGAGCTTTGCAATGCTCCTATGATAGACGCTGGTAATAAGATTTTGCTAACATTGGATCCCAAAGAACTGACTCAGGACTCCTCGGTTGCCTTTGTGGAAGATCAATTGGTCAATTCCACTAAGCCGTCCATTGAAAAGGCTGAAGGATCGGTCTCCAATTCTTCTAATTCTGAGTCTGTGCCAGGCGTGTTGCTACAGGATGTGTATGTTCGGGCTTTGCTCGAAGGATCTCCGAGTGAGGCTCATCATGATGAGGCCTCCTCAAATTATGATTTCGATGTTTCTACCCCTGAATCAATAAGGAGGATCTCCCATAAGTATTGCCTTGTTGATGTAACTAATAATGTTAGCTTGAGTGATTTAGTGGTGGAGGGCACTCTGAATGAGAACAAGGTTGTCATTCAAAAGGACCTGATATCGGCCCCCAAGTCTGAATGTGTGGCTGTGGATGATAATGCCTCAGAGGATGTTCCAATACATTGCCCTACTAATAATCCTGCCCAGTCCCAAGTGGAGTCGGATGTTGCTGAAGTAGAAACTGATCCTTTATCCCTTGGTATAAAGATGTTGATTAAGGACAATAAATTTCGGCTTTCTCTAGATGCGCTTACCCTAGATCATAGAAATGTAGTATTACTTTTTTTAGACCAATGCTGGTGCAACTTATCTGATCAAATTAGGGATGATTTCAAATCATCCTGTCCATTTGAGAAGGCTCAGCTTCGCTGTTCAGAGGGTGTTCCTTTTGAAGCCCTTAGGTTATCAGTGCTCGCTCATCCACATATTGTCTCCTTAATTCCGAAATAGAAGTAGATTATTTTTGAATTTCTAAGTTCCTTAATGAACTTGATATCGGTTTCTCGACTTGAATCCTTTTGCAATTTGGAAGAATTAGTGACGGGACTTCGAAATTTCCACTCACCTAAATTGGTAGGGCGTCGTGAGTCAGAGGTGCATCCTACACCTGTCTACATTGAACCAAACGGTAAGTGGAGCCAATCTAAATCTAAGAGGAATCGGAAAAAAGTCTCAAAGATCCCAAATGGTGCTCCAGACAAGAATTAATATCTCCTGAGGCCTAGATTTTCTTGCTGGTTCGGCTTAAAGGCTTGAAGGGGTGTAGGACTATGATGCAGGGTGATGCCTATTACTGATGTTGCATCTGCCGATTCCTGGATGGATTTGGTGAAGAGGTTGGGTTGGGCTCTATGACGTGGTTCAATTACAGCTTCGTTTCCGGAGTGGCTTTTTATCCGGAGTGCCTTGCCCTCTAAAAATCCGGAGTACTTCTTATCCGGAGTGTTGATTCTTGCCCTCTTAAAATCCGGAGTGTTGATTTATCCGGAGTGCCTTGCCCTTAATGGCCGGAGTAGTTTTTCTCGATCCAAAAAAAAAAAAAAAACGGACTGCTTTTTATCCGGAGTGGCCTTTTCCGGAGTGGGTGTTTATCCGGAGTGCCGTTACCATCTAAAAGACCGGAGTGGCTTTTTTCGCTCCAAAAACCGGCATGACCTATGTTGATTTCGGAGCTCTAAATGGCCGGAGTGATGATTTCGGAGTCCCCTGTGTTCCTCGGACTCTGGCTGCTGGGTTTCGTTTCCGGAGTGGCTTTTTATCCGGAGTGCCCTGCTCTCTTAAAATCCGGAGTACTTCTTTTCTGGAGTGTTGATTTATCCGGAGTGCTTGCTTTTTTCCGGAGTGCCTTGCCCTTAATGGCTGGAGTGGTCTTTTGTAGATCCAAAAAAAAAAAAAAAACCGGAGTGCTTTTTATCCAGAGTGGCTTTTTGCCTTTCTTGGAGTGGCTTTTCATCCGGAGTACCGTTACCATCTAAAGGGCCGGAGTGGCTTTTTTCGCTTCAAAAACCGGAATGATCTATGTTGATTCCGGAGCTCTAAATGGCCGGAGTGAAAATTCCGGAGTTCCTTGTTTTCCTCAGACTATGGCTACTGCTTTACTTCTGCTGTTGCTGAATTGTTGAGGGTGGGACTGTAGTTGCTTGAAGTTGGGTGAAGCTGCTAAATCTGATGATTCTAGATCTTGGTGACTAGATGATGCTGGAATTCCCATTAGTGCTTTTCCTGTTGAATCTATTTTTTAGAATTGTTTTTGTTGTGGGGCCGGGAAGTATACGGTCGATTTAGATGAAATACACCTAGGTGAGGTTTTTTAAATTTTCTGTTAATCGGTTCATGATTCTGTTCATGGTGATGCTCGGGGTATGCCCTAACTCGTTGTTCTAACTCTAAGTTGGCAAAACACTTGGAGTTAGAACATCATTTTTGTAATTTTTATTTCATTTAATTCATTTAACTTACTTACCAAAAAAAAAAGAAGCCAGTAGCACAGGATCCATCAGATTGGAAGAGCGGCCAAAACCAGCACATGAGTAGTAAAAAAGGCACCTTCAGCATCTTTCACCACCTCCACCGGCCGCAGCAACAGGAACAAAAATTCCAACAATCAACTCCCTCAACAGGGCATCCTTGCAATTCAGGACACCCCTGCAACTCTGGCACTTGGGAACACAGCCCAGCTTCATGAGCAGTAGGCTCACAAATCCCCACACCGATTTCACACCTCACCAGCAAAGACTGAGACTTTGTTTTTTGGTAAGTAAAGCAAAGACTGAGACAATTCTCATCAAATCACACTTGGTTCAACCTAAAGCCAAGCAGCAGCAACCCAACGTAGTCACAGAGCAACCGCAGCAAAACCACCAAATCAACACGAAGAAAAAGCCAACAGCACAATCCAAGCCAAATCCACCACATCAGGAGGATCACCAGCAGCCGAACAATGCCTTAGCTAACTCTTCAGCATCCTAGCCTAGAGGTTCCAGGCCCGAGCTGCACGAGCTCCCCCCTCCCGTCCAGCAGGTAGGAACACACAGTCATAGGAGCAACAGAGCCAGCAACACGAGTTGTTCGTCTGCGCCAGATCCAATGAGAGCACAAAGCCGGATTCAGCTACGGGCAACCACTCCCGAAAATAAGAGAAACATGCCCAGAAATTTTTTTTTTTTGGTAAGTAAGTATTTTGGATTAATGGGAGAAAAATAGTACAAAAAATATGTTTATCTCCAAGTTTTTTGACTTGAAGATAAAACATAAGACGCTAGGGTATACCCCGAGCGGACAGTACATCTAAATATACAAAATGGCCTCTAGGAGGACAACGTTTACCGAAAATGACAAAATATGACATTTCTATCATAAACAAAACTGAACACAGCATGCATTAGCTGACACACATAATCGGCTTCTCATAGTGGCACGATAAGGCACTATGCACATGAGACAGCAGAATGCTCCAGCTCCGAGACCAGCAGCACCATCTTCGGCTGTTGAACATAGCAGCAACAACACAAAAGAATCCTAAACTCCAAGGCTCCCACCTCATCAAGCAGTATTGCCCAATACCAATGCAATTTGCATCATAGTCACGATGGACTTCCCAGAGGGCAGCAATTCAGCATCCGCCAGGCTGCACCTCTTCCATCAGGAACTTCTGATGCATCTCAGCAGCAGCACGAGGATGACCACCACTGCTATTAAACCAGCACTATTAAACCAGGGAGAAGTCCATGGACAAGGCCACTCCCAGATCAGAATTGCAGCCAATTCCTTACAGCAAAGTCCGCACCCCACATCAGATTCCCGATTCGGAACAAAATCCCAAACCAAGCTTCACAAATCCGCCAATTCAGAAGCAAGGAATCAGCACACTGAACTTGCCAGCAGGGGCAGCAAGCAGTTCAACACAGCATCCATTGCAGCATTTATCAGGAGAGAGGAAATCAGGAGGGCCCATCAGACATGGACCGGTAATTCTGCCTTTCCACCTCCACGCAAGCCGAACAGCAGCCGTCCAACGCCCAGAAAAAATGGACGGGACCAAAGCCAACGCATCCATAAGGAGGCAAGGGAACGGGACTCTCAGCCCCTACTGCCAGAGCCTGAAGACCTAGCCAATAACGGGGCCGAGAACCCAACAAAATCAAATTTCAAAGCTGGAATTTGATAGTCAAAATTTGGAATAAGAAAAAGAAAGAGATCGTAAGAAGTCATAAGGAGAAACCAGAGATTCTCGATGGAGTGGAGGCCAAGCAGGAAGGGCTTGGCACCAGCAGAAACCCCAAACATCTCCAGCCCAAGGACCTGGCACCAAGGCAACTGCACCAACAGGCGATGAAAATGGCCAGCGAGCAAGGTCCCTCACCCCAGACGGTGAGAGCTTCGAGCCTCTGAGGAGAAAAACCCCGTCAAAGCCTTAGACGAAGAGGCCGACGCAGCCAGTTCTCAAGTCCGGAAAGACAGAGAGGAGGAGACAGAGATTGGGAAGGGACCGGGCGGAGCAACCAGGAGACCGGCCGTGGCGGCTCCGGGGCCACCCAGCTAGAAGAGGCAAAAAAAATCAAACCCTAGACGGCGCACGTAGAGATTTTAGACACTTCTCTCACTCGTGTTAAGACTAAGCATCCAGTCCATCACCTCATACAAGCCAAAAAAAACTCCCCCACCAATGAAACATATAATACAGAATCTCGAACCAAGACAGAATGGAGAGATCCCAACAATCCAAGCCAGGTCTCAGCAATAGAATCCATGACAACCACTTCACTAAGTAGCAGCCACAGCAGTTGTCAACCAAACAAAGCTCCCCAAAATGGCGACAAACAGTAGGATCTCCACCGCAACAAAGGGTCACTAGCAACCAAAACAAGTCCACTGTCAGCTCCTCAGACCACAGCCACAAAGCCCCAAGCCAGCACAGCATAGGTAACCCCCAACCCGTCCAATAGGAAGGAACACATTGGTTGAGGATCATCAAAGCCAGCAGCTCCAGACAGTTTACAGTGCCAGAACCAAAGGACAGTGCGAGAGCCACCAAAAAGACCAGAGGAGGCAGCTTCAAAAATATGCAACGAACCACAAATTTAAGTGCAATCGTCAAATGAATACAGCAGCAATGCTCGCAAACATGAAAGCTTATGACTCTGTTTATTGGGATTTCATCATCAATATTCTGACCCTCATGAAGTTTCCCCCACAAATGGTCAATTGGATTAGCCAGTGCATTACTACTCCGACGTACTCCCTCAATATCAATGGGAAAGTGGTCGGCTTCTTCAAAGGAGGCAAAGGCCTCCGCCAAGGGGATCCACTTTCCCCCTATTTATTTGTCCCGGTGATGGAAGTCCTAAATGGCATTATTGAGGTCAAGGCAAGGCGGGATAATAATTTTAAATTTCACCGGAAATGCGCAGAAACTCAAATTGTTATGCTTGCCTTTGCTGACGACCTCTTACTCTTCTCCCATGCTGATACCCAGTCCACTCAGATCCTCAAGGACTGCCTTGAAGAATTTCACGCTACCTCTGGCCTCTCCGCTAACCCGAATAAGAGTGAAATCTTCATATGTTCAAAGGATTCTTCTCTTCACCAGGATACAACTGCTATCATGGGTTTTAAAGTGGGCAAACTCCCCATCAAGATACTTGGGGTCACCTTGATAACCACTAGGCTCTCGGTCTCTGATTGCAAATCTCTCACGGATAGAATCACTAAGAGGATCACATCATGAAAAAATAGATGGCTTTCCTTTGGCGGGTGATTACAACTCGTTGCCTCCATCCTCTCATCTATCCACCTTAATTAGGCTTCTCTTTTTATTTTACCCAAAACCATTCTTAAAACAATTGATAGCATCTTACGCCGTTTCCTTTGGAATGGATCTTCTGAAGGCAGAGTCAATGCTAAAGTGGCTTGGCACGATATTTGCTACCCTAAGTCGAAGGTGGGTTGGGCATCAAGAACCTGATGGATCAAAATAAGGCTCTTAACTACAAGTTTCTTTGGCGTCTCCTAACTAAAGACCCGAATTCAGCCCGGTCTTCATGGATCTACAAGAACAGAATCAAAGACCGGTGCATTTGGACCCTTAAAGTCCCGACATCTGCCCCTTGGAGTTGGCATAAGATTATGAAACTTCGGCCTCTTATGCGTGCCTACTCTGTCAAGGACATTGGGGATGGTTCTGATACTTTCCTCTGGCACGATAACTGGCACCCCCTTGGCCCTCTGAGTGAGGTGAGCTCCGACCGTACTCACATTGTCTCGGGTTTGTATTGGGATGTTAAGGTCGATGCAATAATCAGGAACAACAAGATGGGCTGGCCTAACCCCTTTGACACTGAGGTGTCCTACCTTGCCATGAATATGCCGGATAAACCTCCTCGCAGCAATCAAAAAGACTCTTTGAGGTGGGCCGGGACTGCCAATGGCAACTTCTCGACTAAGTCCTTACCTTCTCATCCATCCTCCCAAACCAAAGGTTATTTGGCTCATTTGGTTTGGGGACCATCCCATATTCCTTCCCACGTATTTACCCTATGGCTCGCCATTAAGGGGAGACTGAATACCCTTGACCGCCTCCATTATATGCCAAACATTTCTCCTAGATGCATTCTCTGCAACACAGGAGATGAAAAACTTGGGCATCTTTTCTTCTCCTGCCCATTCTCCAGAGCCTTATGGGTTAATGTCCAAAGACACTCCGGTATTCATTGGCCCGATTCTGAGTGGTATCAAAACATATCTTGGGCTGCCTCTGTTTGGAAAGGGAAAAGCCTTCTGGCTGTCTCTAAACGCTTGTCTCTGGCCGCTACGGTTTACTTCATATGGAAGGAGCGCAATAATCGAATATTCCAAAAATCTTCCCCCAAGACATTTCCCAACTCTTCTCTTTAGTGGTCAATATTGTGGGGCTTAAATTAATGACCATCTCGGTGCCTGATAGGGGTGTTTTTAGGCTGACTCGGATTCGTTGGGGTATATAAAAAAATTAAAAAAAAAAAAAAAAGAGGAAAATTAGAAAATTGGAAAAGATGCCCCCTTGCCTACTGGCTGTTCATATTTGGGTGCCTGTTGTGCTCTTGGATATAGCCATTCTCCCCTTTTTAGAGTCGAGAAAAATAGACAATTGGTTTGGCTGGTTCTCCGTGGGATTGGTTCCCGGTTTTGTTTAGTTAGTCCCTGCATTATGCGTTGTACTGTTTTTCTATTGAAAAATGGGATGTATATGAAGTTCTAGTTTTGTGCTGTCCCCTTTTTCAGCACTGTCCTCCCCCAAAAAAAAAAAAGAGAGTTTTTGTTTCATCGCTGTTCGGCGCTCTAGCCTGAGATGTTTTATTATGTTGTGATCGTGGTTGAAGCCTATCGTGTAGTTTGATTTTTCCTGTGTTGGGTATGTTCGGTTGCTGGGTGGATTGTATGGAGTGTTGCCGGGGACTTTTTTTTTGGTAAGTAGTGTTGCCGGGGACTTGGAGCATACTGCCTTGCAGATCTCTTGGCTGCTGCTCTGGTCCCTGGGTCAGCTGATTTTGTTGCTTTGATTTTGAAGTGGTGGCATTTTGTGTTTGCACACTGAGTGGGGTTGCACTGGAGATCTAGTGCTACTGTGGCTGGCGTACCTGACTGTGGACTGGGGTAGTTGCTCTGGTGCTGATGCAATTGATAGTTTGCCCAGTCGTGGTCTGGGGTTTTTGTTTTTGCTGCAATGTTTAATCCGATAAATTTTGTGATCTTGTGGTGGGAGTGATGTACTGTCTCATGTGGCTGCACTGTCCCGAGATAGCGAGTGTTTATGTGGCATCTTGGCTCTTTGGTTGTATGGTGATTCTCTCGGGATTGATTCTGCAGAGGCTTGCTGAAGTGGGGCTTGATGGAAAGTGGGGCTACATCAATTTGCTGAAGCATGCTGGTCTTTCTATGCTGTTGTCCCCAGAAGAATGCTAATTGGAATAGGAAGGATAGAAGCTGATTGCTGATGCTGTAAAATGGGAGCTGGTTGCTGTCAAGTAGCAGCAATTTAACTTGCTGCAGCTTTTTTTGATTGAGTTTGGAACTGTGGCCTTTGTTTACTCTAGGTTGATTATTCATGTACATGTGGGCGATAGGCCATTGGCTCTGATGGCAATGAGGCAGCGATGGGTGCTTTATTGACTGGTGCAGCGCATTGCCAATTAAGGAATGCATTATTGAGGAGAAGATACCATCTTGGTTCTGTAGCTTGCGGGTCCAGTTGATGTTGATGATGCTGCTGTGCTGATGTTCCAGTGGATGGTTCTGGGCACTTTCTGCTAATGGTAGAATGTTCGCGGGTGTTTGGGTTAGTCAATTTTGCTGGTGCCTATTTAGTTGTCAGCAAGCTGGATCCAGTGTTGAAACCTCCGGCTGCATGTTGCTCCACAACAATGCGGCCTGTTCTTCCAAATGACAATGTTGTGTTGGTCGGTTGGAGGAACAGCAGCGTTGATTTTGATCGTTACTGCTGATGACGGGAAGCTGGATCTTGCTGTCACTTTTTTCTGGATGACTTATTTAGGCAAACTGCTGTGGGTGTTACTTCTGCAAAGGATTTTCTGTTGCTACAGATTTCTTGGTTGCTGCATTTTCTTCTGATGCTGCTGAAGCCGGCCGCGGCCTAATACTTTGATCTCTGCTAGAGCTGGAATACTGCTGCCCATGAAATGGAGGACTTGCTGCCTGTGGTGGTGCTGAATTGCTGTTGCTTCTGATTGTTGAACCACTCCATAGGATTGCAGTGGTGGTGAAATGCTGCTGCTGATTGTTTGCCAGGTTGTGTAATGGGAAAGGCTTTCCGATGCTGATGTTGGCTATGCTGCTTATGCCTATTGCCTCTTAGCCCTTTGTGGGCGACATTGGAGTAATTCTGGTGGTCTTGTTAGGTCAGTGCTTGGCACATTATGTTAATCGATTTTAGCTAGTCTTTGTGAGTTGGTCATGGGTGCATTTCGAACCAACAAAGTGTGATTGGCGATCAAATACGCTGTGTGCTAGCTGAAATCCGATAAACCGGAGGCACTTCTAAGTTACGCTAGTAAGACGGGGGTGAGCCTTTGCCTTTCTTTGCCGTCTTAATTTGGACCGACTTCTTTTGGGGAAGTTGATGGTCTATTCTTGGGTCTCTTGGTCTTTGTAAATGTTGAAGCATGCGGGTTAACGAGGATGGACCATTGGTTTTGGGTCTTGATGGTGTATTACATGCATTCGCTTTTTGTCTCTGATTCCTTGCCTTATACATACGGATATCGGTCCTCGGTGAGGAATTCTTTGTGAAGTGAGTCTTTCTTCTTTGTTGGTTTGCCCGGTTATGGTTTGGGGGACACTATCCGAGTGTCTATCTGATCTCGTTTACAGTAATCTTTGCCACATGTAAATTTGGCATGGCTTTCGTTTGTTGGTTATCGTCCTTCAGTAGGACTCTTTTATCACGTTGTTGGTTAATCGGCAAATGTCATCGAGTCTATGACTAAATTCCAAGTCGGAAAAACACTTGGAATTAAATCATAGGTTGTATATTTTTTCTTTCTTTTTTAATAAAATTGACTTACTTACCAAAACAAAAAGAGAAATAGCACAACCAGCTGACTTTAGACAGCAGCCCAGTGAGAACTCAGCAATCCGAATCTCAAAGCGGCAGCCCACATCAGATGGCAGCAAACAGAAGGATCTCACCACAACAGAAGGGACTCTAGCAACCAGCTAGATCCTTGGCCAGCTCTTCAGTACCTCTGCCTAATAGTTCCAATCCAGAGCTGCACGGCGTGCCCCAACCCATCCAACAGGAGAGAATACACAGGTAGCGGAACATCAGAGTCGGTAGCAAAGACATTCGACTGCGCTAGATCCTTCGAGTAGTACGTGAGCCGACAAATGCTACAGCCAGCATCGAAATTGCGTCCTTTTGGGGTGCGCACTAGGAGGGCCATCCATTTGACCGGTGGCATTCGAAAGGCAGAACGAACGGCCGGGGCTTACAGACAAAAGAAAAGGAGCTTAATCCAAATCAGCCTCATCATCATCTGGGAGAAGGGCGAAGCGGCATTGGCCTGGTGGTTAAACACACGGAAGTGTGCCTCCCCCACCCAGGTTCGATCCCCCGCGGAAGCACCAAAGTGGTACTGTGCCTCCCAAAAAATCCTGCAAGGGGTTTCTGGGTTATGGGGCCGCGAGTGCGGTGGGGCCAATCACTATAAAAAGCTTACCCTTAACACAGTTTCAAATCCTAGGGGTTCTAGAGAGAGAAACTCTCGCTTCTCTCTTCGTCTTCTAAACTTCAAATTCAAACTTTGAATTCGATTTTGGCCGCGTCTTCAGCGACGTTTCTCATCTGGCCGGGCGGCGCCAGGGTCGGCCTCGGTCGGTCTCCTGGATGCCTAGCCCGGCCGTCTCCTGTTTCTCCTCCTCGTCTTTTGCTCACGCGGCGGTACTGTGAACTCTTAGGTTCTGTGTCGTCCCTGCCGTTCAAACCCTAATCTCCTCGGTTCGTACTTTGGTAGTGCGATTTCTATGGCTCACGGATACTCAATGGTGTTCCTTCGGTTCGTCAGGCTCGGTGTGGTTTGGATTTCCCACCCTATTCTCTGCGCGGCGGCGGCCATTTTCGAGCTCCGTCGAAGGCCGTTTACCTTACTACATTTGGATGTGCTCGGTACCTTTGTGCTTCGGGTGCGATGGATTTCCATCGCTCGCAGCCATTTTGTGGGATGTTAGGTTCTCTCCGTTGAATTTCCTTTCTTGTTGCTCGTTGGGTTTGGCGTTGTGAACGCTGAGCCCGATTTACGATGCCTCTCTGCCGGTGCGTTCCTTCTGTCGATGGGTTGGGGGAGCTGTTGTTAACTGGTATGGAAGTATGGGCTGGAGTGCGGAAGTAGTGGGAGTGGCCATGTTCGGACCCGACAATCCTTCTAATGGGTGAGTTGTCTGCGGCTGTCTTAGTTGCTTTGTTGCGGTCAATGGATTCTTTGTGGGTGCAGCTATTCTTGCCCGGTTTGATTCTTGTTGTTGCTTTGCAACATTTGCGCTTGGCTGCAATGGATGATGATCTTTTGTTGGCTGATCCCATTGGCCGATGTGTGATGATCCTGCGGTATGGTCCTTGGCGATGCTTGAAGGTTACGCTTACGGTGTTGTTGGATCCGCTACTGTGAGGTTGCCGGGTGCCGGGCTTCCGGCAATTTCATCCTCCTTGTTGTGGTAAATCAGATGCCTGTGATGGACCTTCTGTCCTCTTTGTGGCTTCCGTTGTGCATTAGTAGCTACCATTCTGCTTGGAGGTAATGTTTGGGGCGGCAGCCTTGTGGTGTGCCCTCGGTTGAATCGATCTTTGGTTTATGGGGTGGGTGTGATGCATTTGCTGTTGCTCCTCTTTGGTGGAATTCTAGGGGTGCCTATAGGATCTTTGGCAATTTTGTTTTGATGTTAGTTGGTTGGTGCTCTAATCTTTGGAAATGGTAAATAGCTTTGTTGCATATTTCCTTCTTGGTGCGATCTTACTGCCGGTTATTCTTTGCATTTGGATCTTTGTCTGCTTTGCTAGCGGTGTTAAATTTTGGCCCTATCTTTGCGAGGATGACTTTTTATTCTTGATGGCATATCTTTGGTGGCGTTGATCTTGCTGCGAAGGCTTTAACTAGTTGGCTATATTGGCTCACGATGGTTTGTTGGCATGCTTGGAGGAGGATTGGGTATGATGCTAATCTTTGGAAATCTGGACTGTCAACTGCGATGAGTGTTACGGGTATTTGGGGTGGCGTGTGTGATGCAGCCGCATCTTGATTCATGCAGTTGGAATACAGGGTCTTTGCTAGGTCAGGCGACTTGTTTTGATGTTGCAATTACTATGGGGCTACCGGATGTGGTTGATCCTGTTGCCTCGGGTTTCTGATTTTGAATCTGATTTTGTAAAATGACTGTGTTCATTTTCTATGTTCTGTTAGCTTGCTCCTTTTAGGAGTTTTTTTTTGAGTTTTTCTCAAATGTACCAGTTGCTCGGGGTATGCGCCAGCGTCTTATATTCTAACTCCAAATCAAAATTTGGAGTTATAACATAGTCTTTTGTAAATTTTCTCCCTATAATCCAAAATACACACTTACTTACCAAAAAAAAATCATCTGGAGAAGGTAGGTTCAACACAGTAGCACCATCCACCATGCCAAGAGCAGCCACACGGTCCTCATCAGTGATCGACCTACAGGGCAACATAGCAACTCCATCGGCCACAAAATCCTCTGAGCTTGTATTTAGCCCAAGACAACGGATCTCAGCAAACGATTTTGGATGAGCACATGGAGCTGGAGAAACTGAACAAATAGCCTGTACATGAGGCCGATCATTCAACTGAGGGCATACAAGCATCATAGAAGGGTAGGGAACCAAATTGGGGTCAACATCCGTTGGATCCATCACAGAAACCACTGAGGGCTTCCTGGCGCTTCAGTTCGCATCATGAAGTTGAGGTATCAGCCCACATTGAGTGTCAGACAACGCCATAGGAGCATCCCCCTCCATATTCTTAACAGATCCTAAGTTCTGCGTCTTAATTTCATGGTTCAAAGCCTTAAGACATCCAGGCTCCTCAGAACCTCGCAATGCAGTAGACGCATCCAGTATAGGTTGAACCAATTCGGGCACCAAGCCATCCAGGTCCATAGAATTCATAACATCATCACGAGGATCCAAACCAGGAGAATCAGTTGGCTGGGTCTCACACGGCAGGACCGGTCCATCAGAGCCAGAAGACCCACTTGACTTCAGACCTCTGCCCTAGAGGCAAGCAGCTAATTGAGTGCAGCCTAGAGAAGCACTGTGACCTCCCCTAGTCCGAGAACCAGGCAGTTCCACCTCCACAACAGTAATCTCCTCCACCTCATTTGCAGAGCAATTTAAGAAAATCTTGGACGGAAGCACCACATCAAGGTTGACTTCGACACACTTTTTTTTTGGTAAGTAAGTAATTGTATTAAAAATAAAAATTTACAGATCTATGTCCTAACTCCAAGTGTTTTGCCAGCTTGAAATTAGAGCACAGGAAAGGGGGTATACCCCCAAAACTCACGGAAACAGGCAGGATCAAAGATCACGGACCTAGACATGACAGGTTTAAGAACATACAACTTAACTTAAATCCAAACAACAAGCTAACAACCAAGCCGACAAGAAGGCCATCGAGCAGAGTGTAGAGTGCAAACGATCCATTTTGGCAGTGTATGAATCAAGATGGAGGGGTTTACCCACTGCACAACTGATCCAGCTGAGCCCAAGAGGGGTCCAGAATTCAGCAGGAACGTTCCTCAATTTAATCCAAACAGGAAAGGAATTCAAATTTTCTCTAGCCATAGGCATACCCGGGAGCCATCCTTTGAGAAGTAAAAGATTATCACTAAAAGTCCACGAGGCTCTGGCTAGAACCGCTTCTGAATTCACATTTGAGGAGAATCGAAAAAGAAAGAGGCCGTTAGAACCCTCCGCAATATGACAGAGACCAAATCGATGCCAAAGCCGACGAGCAATGTTGGCCATGGCATGGAAATGTAAGCCCTTTCACCCAAATGCAGCCTTTGCAACATAGGAGATGAAGACCTCGAGCATCTGTTTTTCTCCTGCCCTTTTTCGAGAGCTGTATGGACTAAAGTTCAAAAACATTCAGGTATTCATTGGCCCCATCCTGAGTGGTATCAAAATATTCTTTGGGCTGCTTCTGTGTGGAAAGGGAAAAGTCTTCAGGCTGTCTCTAAGCGTTTATCTTTAGCCACCACTGTTCACTTCATATGGAAGGAACGCAATTACCGAATTTTCCAAAAATCTCCTCCCCAAGACTTCTCCCATATTTTCTCTATGGTGGTCAATGTTGTGAGGCTTAAACTTTTAACCATCTCGGTGCCTGACAGGGATGGCTCTAGGCCGTTCCGGATTCGATGGGGTCTCTAAAAAAAAAAAGCTTTGCCATGTTTGGTTCGGTGCTGCATTACCCTCTGGCAGTCCTCATTTGGATGCTACTGGTGCTATTGGCCAGTGGAGTTTTCCTTTCTTGTGTTCTCCATTTGAAATTGGCTTCCCCAATTTCCTTCCCCCCCCCCCAAAAAAAAAAAAAAAAAGTGGGTGGGGTGGTGTTGGATGGCTGCTGGCTGATTTCTTTTGCATGGGCCTGATTGTTGAGATTGGGGTGGTGTTGGATGGCTGCTGAAGGTTGTAGGTGCTGGATTCTTGATGTGGAATCTCCTGCTGGTGACATTGCAAATTGTTCGCCCGGGTCTGGATTGGGGTCTTTGAATTTGGCACTTTTGTTGGATCCGTTGGGTCTTTGTTGATGTGGGTGTTGAACTGTGGTAGTATCCAGGAATGTGGTGCTTATTTCACTGGATGAGTGCTAATTCCTATATGGTTAGGTGGAGTTTTGGTGTGTTGGAGTATGTTGCTGTCCGTGAATTGAGAACTGTGTAGTGTGGTAGTTGTGTTTGGTTTATGCTAATGCTGTTTGGGGAATGAGCTGATGATACTGGGCCGGAATTCTTTGGCTGTGTGTCCCATTTGGTTTGGGTTGGGGGAGCCCGTGTATTTATGGATTGGGACTCTGTGGCTGAGGGATGAGTGGCTGGTTGTGGTTCTTTTGGTTGTTAAATTTTCCTCTTGTTGAGGTGGTGCCTGTCTGTTTGCTGCTCTTTTGTTGTGAAACTGTATTGCTGTCCTTTGGATTGCATTTGTCTGGCTTTACAGCCAGTATGTGCTTTGTTGCTTTGCAACACTTTGCTTGGGATGCAATGCTGCTGGGTCCCAGTGCTGCATCTATCGGCTGCCATTTCTTTTTGTATCTAGCATGGTGAATTTATTGCATGCTGAGGAAGAAGTAGTTGCATTGTGCTACTTATGATGCTGCTTTGTCTAGCATTTCTTTGGCCTTTCTTGAGAATATCTTTGGCTTGATTGTATTCGGTAGCTTGCTTTATATCCTGATTCCATTTTGATTCGGATGCTGGGTTGTTGGACCCAGCTTGTTAATGAAGCTGGCTGATGAAGGTGGACTGGATGAAACTCCTGGTCATTGATCCTGCTGATCTGGTGGGTACTCCTGGAAGATGGGGCTACTGCTGATGCTTTGCTAGCGCTGTAATGGTGCGTGCTGCTGTGCGGTGCTGGTCTATCTTCTAGATTCTGATGCCTTGATGATCTACATGTGAGCTATTGCCTTGCTGCTTCTGCTGCATGGGCAGTTTGCTGATTTTGAATGCCAACTTGGTGCTGTTGCTGGGTCCGGTTGCACTGCAAGTGAACTGCCCGGTGTTGCTCGCGTTGCATCACAAGATGCGCCTATATTTTGACGTTTGTGTGTCTTATTATGTGTAATCTCCGATTACATGTGTTAATTTTTTGTCAAACGCTGTCCTCTTAGAGGCTATTTTGGTATTATCTGTTATACCGTTTGCTCGGGGTATGTCCTAGCTTTTTATGCTTTATTTTCAAGTCAAAATACTTGAAGATAAAACATAGTGTTTTGTAATTTTTCTCCCTATAATCCAAAATAGTTACTTACAAAAAAAAAAAAAAGATACTGGGGCGGAATGTTACCAGTGGTATGGCGCGGGGTATGTTGCTGAATCATCGGTGCTGCATTTCTTGCCGTCTGTTGATTGTGCTGAGTTAAAACAAGGGTGCCAATGGATGCCCCTGGATCCATCCGTTATGCTACATGGCTGGTCTTGCAGATGGGCATGTGCATGTTCCTGGTTTCTCCTGATCTGATAGTATCTCTTCCAGCAGCAGCTGATTTTTTGGGAGCTGCATTTCGTCTTATGCTCTCTACCTCTGGGCAATTTGGCTTGGAAGATTGCTGGCAAGATTATGGAGCTGGGCTTGGTGTGTTTTAACGATGTATCTCATTTTACAGTATAGATGATGCTTTTGATGCTCGGGTGTCTCTGGTTTTGCTGAGATTTGCTGCAGCTTTGCTTCTTCTGCTGTTGCTCGGGTGTGTGGAGTTTTTTTTTTGCTTGTGTATGATGGTGATGGGATTCAGGCACTGGTTTTGCTGGTTCGCTACTGCTGACCATTATTCTATGTTGCTGTTTGGTTAATGTATAAGACGGATATGCTGCAGTGCTGTTACTATCTGTTTTGGGGCTGAAAATGATGATGGCCCCGTAATCGGTAGCTTTGCTTATTGGTTGAAACTTGGCTGTTTTTGTTGCACCTGGCCACATGGGCAGCTACTGCTTAGTATGCGTGATGTTGGTTGATGTGGCCCGGTTGCTGCGTGCTGGTGTAGATCAGTTGAGACCTGGTTCCTGCTGTCCTAAACTTTGAAGTTCAATTTATTGGGCTGCTGATGAACTGCCACAGTTTTGGTGCATCGTTGAGGCAACTAACTGCTCATTGTTGCTGGTTCTCTTGGAACTTCGATCTGCTACGTTGCCTCCCGGTGTGCTGTTATAGGCTGAACTCCACAATCAATTTGTGTCTGGAGCTAGACGCTGCTGTTTTCGCGCTGCTGTGTGTCGGCATTTTAGATGCCAATTCCCTCTGAAGCACGTTGGTTTTGGTGTCTCGTTGCCAACTCCTTTTGGGGTTACTATTGATGCATTGTTTATGTTGAGTTTGCTGAACCATATTTAGATAGGACCCATATTCTGTAGTTTATGTTGTTCGTTTGTCCTCCTAGCGGACTTTTATTTTGCACTTTTTTTACGATTTCCTATTGTATTAGTTGCTCGGGGCATGCCCTAGCGGTTTATGTTTTTACTCCAATTCTGTAATATTTTTCTCCCTATAATCCAAAATACTTACTTACCAAAAAAAAAAAGGTAAGCCCTTTCCAGAGAAGCAAACCAGAAGCGTCAATTTCCAGACTAGCTGACTCTGCTGAAGCACTTCGAGGGGGGAGATATACGCGCAACATCACCATCCGCGATCTGTGGAGGAAAGAATTTCAGGGATGGGGAACGGGTGTTACCACAGTTCTGGATGGTTTCGGACCCGGAGGAGCAAGATAAAACCAGAGCATTTACCGGGCAAGTAGTCGTTGAGAATCCCACTGCAGACGAAGAACCGGGTGGAAGAGAAAGGGCACCCGTTCGCAAATGTTGATCGGGCGAAAAGGACGGGGTCACCAGAACTATGGGGCATAAGGGTAGAGAGGGAGGGCCAGGAGGCACACCCAAGAATCCGGCCATGGCCGGCAACGACGCCGCAGGAGCCAGAAGAGAGGCGGATGAATTCAAATTTGAAAGAAGAGAGAAGGGAGAGCTTCTCCCACTAGAGGCCAAACGTGGCTTCCGCATTTGTCAGTTTTTATTAATGGTGTTGTAGTGGATGATTTTGTCAATTGTTGACGCAATGCTCAAATCAACACTGCAAGCATCCCAACCAATCCAAATACACCCAAAAAGAGTGGCAGAGTAGTTCATCTCCCACTTCCAGGAAGGCATCGGCATATTAGAAATATGGGCTGCCTTATTCTCTTCAACACGAGTCTCCACAAATCCAACGATAGTGCAACGGGTGGATAAGATAAAGTGTTTGACTTCATGGGTTTTGAGGGCCCCATTAAGTCCACAAACATTCCAGCAAGCAACACTAAACATGGACCTTGGAAGAAGGGGAATTTTTCTTTTTAGGCCCCTTGGTTTTTTTCAAGATCTTTTTTTTTTGGTAAGTAAGATGAGATTAAATTAAATAAAATTTACAGAAAGATGTTCAACCTCCAAGTGTTTTGCCAACTTAGAGGGGGAACAACACGCTAGGGCATACCCCGAGCACTACCATAGACCAGTTTATGAAAACGTACAAAAAAAACAGAATAGCAATTCTCATCTAGATTACGAAAAAACTAATCCGTCGCAGATCTCTTTAGTTGAAGGAACTCATCTTGTCAATCAGAAAACTGCATCCACAAAAAAAAGGGAACCGGAGATATTTAGCAAATGTGGAACGAAAGGAATCACTTGACCATCATCCATCATTGTGTATAATGGATGGGCAATCTTCAATGGTGTATCAATCTGCTTCATAAACACCCAATGTCTTCATTTGACATCTCTTAGAACCCATGGGAACGCCTGTGTAAGGAAGCATCATTAACCAGTGCCTGGAGTTGTCTTTTTTTGTAAGTAAGATGAGATTAAATTAAATAAAATTTACAGAAAGATGTTCAACCTTCAAGTGTTTTGCCAACTTAGAGGGAGAATAACACGCTAGGGCATACCCCGAGCACTACCATAGACCAGTCTATGAAAATATACAAAAAATAACAGAATCGCAATTCTCATCTGGATTGCGAAAAACTAATCCGTCACAGATCTCTTTGGATGAAGGAACTCATCTTGTCAATCAGGAAACAGCATCCATAAAGAAAAGGGTACCGGAGATATTTAGCAAATGTGGAACTAAAGGAATCAATATCACTTGACCATCATCCATCATTGTGTATAATGGATTGCCAATCTTCAATGGTGCATCAATCTGCATCATAAACACCCAATGTCTTCATTTGACATCTCTTAGAACCCTTGGGAACGCCTGTGTAATGAAGCATCATTAGCCTTTTTTTTTTTTTGGTAAGTAAGTTTAATGAATTAAATGAAATAAAAAGTACAAAAACGATGTTCTAACTCCCAGTGTTTTGCCAACTTGGACTTAGAACAACGAGTTAGGGCATACCCCGAGCCACCATGAACAAAATCATGAAAGATTTTTCAAATGGAAAAAAAAAAAAACAAACCACGTCGAGGTGAAATTAGCATATTAGACCGAAAGTAACCCGACCCTACAACAAAGCAAAAATTCAACAAGAAAAGCATAAATGCCATCATTGGATTTGGGTTTTTTTTTGCCCTGTTTTTCTTTAAGGTTTTTTCCTCCTCCATAAAAAAAAAAAAAAACTGGTTGAGGGGCTTCAGCTGCTTCCTTGCCCTGTTTCGTCTTTCTCTCCCAAAAAAAAAAAAAGAACAAGAATTGTGGTGATGGCTGCTGTGCTCTGTTCCTTCTTTTTATGTATTGTGGTGTTATCTCAGTCATCTGGCCCTTGCAAGTGTAACTCTTGCAGTGTAACTCAAGGGTATGCAGTTTTGCTGAATTAGAAAGCTGATGATGGTGAATGCCCCTTGCTTTTGTTTTGTTTGAAGAATTGAGTTTGGATTGTTTGGGAGTTGGTGATGCGGTGTTTTGGAACTGGCCTGCTGTGTCCCTACCCTTTGGGGATTCTGTTGGCTGGATTCTTGTTCTTGGATGATACTCTTCTGAAGCTGATGTATCTGATGGTGGGCTGGGGCGGTCGCTCTGTGCTGATGTTTCCTTCTGCTGATGCATGTTCAGCCCTGTGGACTTCACTCTGACTTTTGTTAGTTTTATACAGTTTGTATGTTGGGCTGTAGGATTGAAGCTCAACTTGCTATACTGGACCGAAAAGTTTTGCAGTCTCTCTTTGTACTACATGATGAAGGTTTGATTCTCACAGAGTCATGCTTCTGGCCCTTACTCCCTGCTGTTTGATCGTGTTAGTTTCCTGCTTATTTGGGATTAAGCGTTTGGCGGTTGCTGTTGGTGCTGTTGCTGAAGTGCTGAATGCTGCTGGGGTTTGGCCGTTGGCTACACATTTGGTTGGGCGTCTTTGGTGCTATGCCCCTTATTCCTAATGGTAGCTGTTGCTGATGTACTGTTGCTGAAAATTGGTGCTTTTGTGCATTTGTTCTTGCTCCTGCTACCTGTCGCCTACTGGCAGGTGCTACAGGCCCTGGGCGAATGAACATATCCTAAACTAATCATGCCAATCCAAGGGCAGTACAGTGGCAAACAAGTAGAAAACCAGTCACCAACAGCTACAACTTTAAAACCAAAATGGAAGTTCAAGCCAGCCAAGGCCGAACCTGCTCCACAAGGTGAACCAAAGCCGAAAATCAGCCGCAACAAACCACATCAGTGGGATATTAACACAAAAAGGAAACAAAAGTTGTCTTATGTGGGACAACAAGCACAGAGTCTTCGTCTGACCTCTTCAAAACTACAGACAATGAAATTATGGGATAGCAGGAGCTGCTCAATCCAGACAGGTCAGCACCAGCCAAGAAGGATGAAGCATCATTGCAGAAGCAGAACTGGCGCACCCACGCAGACATGCAACATTTTCCGCCTTCAAATTTCAATTTCAATTTGAAATTTGTCTTCGTCTTCAGCGGGCGTTCCAGGTTTCTGCCTCTGCCGGGCGGCGCCGGAGCCGGTCACGGCCGGTCTCCTGGGTGCTTCACCCGGTTCCCCCTGGGTTCCGACCCCACCTCTCTTCCTCTTCGTTGCTCAGATTTGTCTTCGTCGACCTCTTCGTTTCTGAGTCTTCGATTCTCTTTAGTTTGCCTTTCAAATTTCAAACCTGAAATTTGAGGCCCTCTTTTCCTGTCGCCATAGTTGGCCTTTATTGTCGTAGCGGTTCGTACCTCGGCGCCTGGTGCTTGGGTCGGATCTGCTTTGGATGTTGCAGAAGTTCGCACCCATCAGATTCGATTGTTCCAGAGAGAAGCTTTGGTTTTCTCTCTGGGTTATCATTTTTCAAATTTACAAATTTCAAATTTCTAGATTCAAATCTGGAATTGTTTTTCTGCGATTCTCTCGCCTCAACAAGTGTAGGCTAGGCTTCCATGCCCTTGGTGATGTGGTCATTGGGACCTATCTGTCCTGTTTTACGATTCCGTTGCGAAAGCTTGGCTCTGTTTTAGGTTGATCGCCTCGCCCGATTTTTGATTCCATCTTTGGCCTCGTCGTTGGTTGGGTGAGTAAGCGTGGTTTCTGCTGGTATGGAGTTTGGGTTGATTTAGGTCGCGGCTCTTTTGGTGTCATGCCTTCGATCTTTGTCTGCTTTGCCTTCTCTGTCCATGGTCATAGATTGCGGTTTGCTCCCCCTTTGACTTGCCTCATGGAAGTTGTGTGTGCCTTTTGCCGGGAATGCTCCATCGACCCGGATGGCTCTTCGCCAGTATAAGGTTTGAGATGATGTGGGCTTTCTTTGCTACGTTAAACTCATAGCCGAGAGGATTCTAGTGCAGGTTCCACCCATTCGCCGTTTTGGATCTTCCCTCTGTTTTGCGGTTTGGACATTTCCTGATGTGGCCTGGTTGGCTTTGGCTGGCCTGCAGACATGGCATATATATTTCTCTAGTGGACAGTAATCTCCAATTGCTGTGTGTGGCTTGCTCGTGGTTTTTCTTCTTTGGAATTCACGGGGAAGGCCGTGTGAGCTGATTTCTTTGTTCTTTGGTTCACCGGCGATGTAATATTGGTTGATGTTTTGCTGGATTGCACATTTTGTCCAGATTGATATGTTTTCGGTGGATTCTGGTGTGTGGTGCGGCCTTTGTTGTAAGAAATTGGCTGCAATTTTGGGTAGGAATGGCCTTTCTTGTCCATGGACTCCTTCTGGTTTAATAATCTTTGGTGTGGGCTTGCACTCGGATGGGTGGTGTCTGTCATCCTCGTCTTTGCTTGCTGAGATGCATCCGAAGTTCACGATGGAAGAGGTGCGGCCCGGGCGGATGCTGCGTTGCTGCCCTCAGGGGAAGTCCATCGTGACTTTGATGCAAATTGCATTTGTTTTGTGCTATCTTCTTTGGATGAGGTTGGGGCTGGAGTTAAGGTTTCGGTTGTGTTGGTCTTTGCTATGTTCAACAGCCGAAGATGGTCTTCTTTGGTGCAGGTCTTTGGAGCATTCTGCTGTCGTGCCTTGCCGTGCCACTGTGTGAATTATGTGTGTCAGCTAATGCATGCTATGTTCTGTTTTGTTTATGATGGAAAGGTCATATTTTGTCATTTTTGGTAAATGTTGTCCTCCTAGAGGCCATTTTGTATATTCAGATGTAATGTCCGCTCAGGGTATGCCCTAGCGTCCTTTGTTTTATCTTCAAGTCAAAATACTTGGAGATAAAATATATTTTTTGTACTATTTTTCTCCCATTAATCCAAAATACTTACTTACCAAAAAAAAAAACATCATCAGCCCACCACTAGGCAGGACCATGACCCGCCATCAGTAAAAAGAACAGCAGCACGATTGCTCCATCCAGCAGCCCACCAGAGCCAACCAAACTCCAATCTATTCATACCGGGAGTTTGTGAGAGCAGAACCGGATGGCTCAGTAGAGTCAAAACGAAATGGCATCGATGTCACAATCCAGCGCAGAGAGCAATTGCAACTTTTTTTTTTGCTAAGTAAGTATTTTGGATTATAGGGAGAAAAATATTACAGAATCTATGTTTTTACTCCAAGTATTTTGACTTGGAGTAAAAACATAAACCGCTAGGGCATACCCCGAGCATCTAATACAACAGGAAATCAAAAAAAGTACAAAGGAAAAGTCCTCTAGGAGGACAAACGATCAACTTAAACAACAAAATATGGGTCTTATCAATACATGGTTCAGCAAATTCAACATAAACTCATCATGCATCAACAGTAACACCAATAGGAGTCAGCATCGAGACACCAAATCCATCGTGCATTAGAGGGAAGTGGCAGCTAGAATGCCAAAACTCAGCAGCGCGAATAATAATCAGGCTAACGGCAATGCTCCATGTTTCGGTAACAGCAACATCAATCTCCGGCAACAGAACAGCATAACACGTCCAAGGAAAGTTTCATACAAAAATGCCCCAGCTGACGCCTAAAGAATGTCAAAACCAGCATCAGAATCATTGCACCCACACAGCAAAGCTAAGACAGTCAACTGGAATTGCATAAGGAAATGTAAAAACACTTCCAGGTCCAGCCGCAAATTGATTGTGGAGTTCAGCCCATAACAATACTTCGGGAGGCAACGTAGCAGAACTGAGTTCCAAGAAAACCAGCAACAATGTGGAGCAATTGCAACTTGCCTCACTAACTGACTTAGGACACCATTGCCTCACAATCCAGCTACGCTAGACAATCGGCAGCATCAGCTGCATCAAGCAACGCCAGAGCCGACAAAAGCACCAGGCTTCCGCACCCAAATCCAAAGATCTGCAAACCCGAATTCCGATTTATTCCAGCTACCATTGTAGCTACAGAGACAAACTTCAGCCCATACTCGCACACCAATAAGGCAGCACCAAGAACGTCAGCTTTAGAAATCATGGAGCAAGTGAACAAAGAAAAGGCGATCACTAAACTCCAAGATGCTTGACAAGCAAGCCCGAATGACAATAGAGATGGGATACGCCATACTGCCGACACCAAAACTCCACAACAAGAAACCGGCATTCCTCCAACGTCACTGTCCGCTCCATCATCAGAGTAAAGAAACATCAGGGCTCAACCAGAACAACACCACCAGATGCATCATCCTAATGGCAACCTAAGCCGTAGCTTTCGCACCGAAACAAGAACAGGGACTCTCAGCCAAAGCAGCCCTAAGCAGCCCGGGGCATGGAAGCACAGCCGAAAGCGAGAGACCCTCAAAAAGTCAGATTTCATATTTGAAATTGGAAATTTTGAAAGATGAAATTTAAAATTTGAAAAAGACAACACAGAGAGAAGCACTAGCTTCTCTCTGGTACAGCCGCGCTTGAAGGGAGAAAGTCGACTGCAGAACCCTCAGCAGCTCCTGCCTAGCACAAGGCACCAAGGCAGGAACGGCTCCTACAAACGAAGACTTGCAGGAGCCGACCTCCCAAATCCTACCCTAGCACCAGTCACCAAGTCAGAAACGGCTCCTTCAAACAAAGAAACGGGCCGCCTGCAGGACCCGACCTCCCAAGCAGATTTAGCGAAGAGAACGGAGAGAACCTTCGGCGAGACGACAACAATCGGCGACGCCAAAATCGGTGAGAACCAAGAGAGAGAACCGAAACCAACAGATACGCACCAAAGGGCGAGTCGAGAAGAAGATAAAGGAAAACAGAGATGGCTATCATGCCCTCAAAGAATGAACCTAGCCGGCGACAAGAAGAATCGGCAGAGCAACACACATTTCAAATTGAAATTTGAAATGCACCAAGAGAGAAGCCAGAGCTTCTCTCTCTACACGAGAGTTACATCGTGCCGTTTCAAACAAACCTCCAACAGCACACAAAATACCAGGTTTCAGCCTAACAAGAGATATCCATCATTAAACAAGGCATCAGCAGACAGCTGCAGCTCCGGGAGGAGCCAAGCCCGTCTAGTAATAAGTGGAGGCAGCAAAGCCCAAAATCAGGGGTTAAAATTAGGAAAAAAACAGCGCAATAACCCCAGAATCAGATTAGAGGATCTGACCAACTACACTACATATATACCAGAAACCAAGATATTCAATCTAACACAAAATAACCAGCAAAACAAATGCTGGATTTATTGGATCCACACAAAACCCGCAGAAACCACCAGCACGACCCCTAAGATCTGGGTGATGCCTTGGATTTTTTGGATTTGTTCTTTTTTCGAGATCGAGAAGGCTTCCAAGAATCGCACTCCATAGCCAATGCCTCATTGACATTTAGAAATTTCTCTTTGGAATAGTCCACAGCCCGGTCGGTACAGATTTCAGAGGCAGGGGCAGTTCCACCATTCTTAGAAGACACCAAACCATGCTTTTTTATAATTCGAGAGATTGAATTGGGTGTTGGATCACTGTCGGAGCCAGAATCAATAGCCAACTCATTTATCTGCACACCAGGAAGGCCATCCAAGCAATCAGAATCATCCAAAGGGCGCAATTTTGGCTCAAGAGTAGAGGAATCCGGGAGACAGGGGCCAAAAACTGGGATGCAGGCAGTAGACTCCAAAGGAGCCTGGGATACCATACCAGGAGTAGGGGGAACTGGTTTCAGGGAAACCGGCAGACCAGGGGAGGTTTGAGAGTCCATCACCACCACAATGGTGGGGCTACTCCCACAACAGCCACTAAGGCCCTCAGCAACCTTCGGGGCAGCAAATGGATGTGGGGGAGAAACCAGCTGAATCAAGACTTCATGAACCTCAGAAAGTGGGACACAATCGTCAATCACGTTCCCAGAGCAAGGCGATGTGGCCAATGGGACATTTTCCACAGGAGCAGAATTGGGAGATTTGGAGCGGGAAATACCAGTTGAAGGCTTAGCTTCCTTGGGATGGCATTGAGCTTCATCATGCCCCAACAGACGGCATCGACTACACCGGATAGGCCGTCAGCTATACTCCACCTTCACCACAATTGGAGCCGAATCGTGGCAGGCTTTAATGGTGATGCTTTTGGGAAAGGGCCCATCGACACCCACTTCCACACAGACTTTTGCGAAGGAGACATTCTCCATACGGGCAGTCCGGGGGTCGAGCTGGAGAGGAATGCCAATAGCACTAGCCACCCAGCTGAGGCCGGCATGGGTCCAATATTCAATCGGCAAATTGAAGAGCTTGATCCAAATGGGAAAGCGTTTATGTTCATCCTTGTTAAGATTCATACCCGGCTTCCAACATTTGAGGAAGATAGCCTTCCCAGCCATGATCCAAGGACCGGCATGAAGACATTTATTCATCATCTCCTCCGATGAGAATCGAAAGAAGAAATAACCATCTTCGTTGCTGGCAGTGTGAGTGAGACCGAAACGGGCCCAAATCTTGTTAGCTATGGCTTTGACCGCCAAATAGTGAGGGGGTGAGTCATAGAAATAGCCTACCAAGGTGAAACCCCATAGAGACTGGCCTTGGTCGATGACTTCTGGCGGAGGAGAAATTAAGGATACTTACCAAAAAAAGGAGGAGAAATTATGGACGAGACACCCCCATCGGCCACAGAAGGGAAGAATTTTAGCTCCAGTCGCGCCTCATGACTATCTTTGCGCACGATTTCAGCCCAGCTAGAGGAGCTGTTAACAGGACCATCAGAGGCGAAGTTGAAACCCTTTGGTTTTGAGTCGCCCAAAACCTGACCTTCTGGGAGGGAATGAGAAGGGGCCAAAGACAGCGGAGCCTTAGGAGAGGAAGGAACTGTGGGGACAGGAGAAACGGCGCCCGGAGAAAGACCCGAGGGGGGATCGAGGTGGCCGGCCATGGCCGACGGAGACAGGAGTTCAAATTCGCAGGCGGGACGAATTTGAAATATTAGAGAGAGAAGAGAGCGTCTCTCTCAAGATCACAGTCTCTAAGGCAGTTATCAAGGTCAAGCGAGCTTTTGTTGTGCCAGATACCACCCAGGGCCTCGGATGGGGTTCTAACAGCGTTAAAGTCTCCAAGAGCGGCCAAGGGGAGATCACCCGGGTGATTAGACATCGTCCGAAGACTCTCCCTTTTATTTTTGGTAAATAAGTATTTTGGATTAAATGGAGGAAAAAATTACAAAATCTATATTTTTTCTCCAAGTATTTTGACTTGGGAAAAAAACTCAAAACGCTAGGGCATACCCTGAGCGACTGGTACATCAAAAGTACATTAATAAACCTCTAGGATGACAAGTTCAACAGAAACAACAGAATATAAAATCTGCCAGATGTTCACAAGAGTAGACTCATAATCATCTACTCCCAAATCAACTGGATCAACACAACAAAATCAAGTGGCATCCTTGCAATTCTGGACACCCCTGCAAACTGGAAAGCACAAGGAAAAGCAGCCCAAAGAACATGAGCAACAGGCTCACAATGCCCCCACACCATCTTCACACCGCACCAGCAAAATCTGGGACAATTTACAGCAAACAAAATCACTGTCAATCCAAATGCCAAGCAGCGGCAAAGCAGCGTAGTCACAGGGCAACAGCAGCAAAGCCCCAAATTCTCCAACAGCAGCAGCGCAACCCATATTAGACTGCATTGCAATAAAACCAGGGATCAAAACCGGATGCCGGGATCACAACAGTAAATTTTTTTTTGGTAAGTATTTTGGATTATAGGGGAAAAAATTACAGAATCTATATTTTAACTCCAAGTATTTTGACTTGGAGTAAAACATAAACCACTAGGGCATACCCCGAGCATCTAATACAACAGAAAATACAAAAAAATTCAAGGAGGACATACATCCAACATAAGCGACAAAAAATAAGATCTGTCAAATATGGGAATAGACTCATAAACATCTACTACCAAACGACAGGAGCAACGCAGCAACCGAGAGTCAACCAAGCCAGCCATCGCAGGCTTCAAAACAGCTATAAGCTTCCACATCGGTGCACCAAACCAGCGACAGATTAGTTTCAGCAACCAAATTACGTGAGCTTCAAAGCCAAGGACAGCAGCAACCAGGCCTCTACACATCTGCAAAATCTGGCAGCAACCGGGCAGCAAATCCAAGGACAGCTGCACAGCCCCAATCAAAACTTGAGCCGACAGCAGTCCATCATCGATTCAGCAACAGCAAATATACTGTATCGAAGTAGATTACAGCTGCAACTCATCCCCAACCCCAACGCCGGCACCAAGACAGCACCGTCCAAGGGTACCCAACAGATCAGCAGCCAAAGCAAGAGCATGGTAAAAGCCCATCTTCATCCACCTGCAAAAGGAAGACAGCAACCCTTCCTAGGAATCAGACACAGCCAACCAGCAAATAGGAATACCCAACGCCGCCAGCACAATGCAACATCCACGCCCAACTCCCCCAACACCTGCAAATGGTTCCAGCGGCAACCATCGGCAACATGGTTTTATAACAGCACAACCTTAAAACACAGCAAGCCATAGCATCTCACAGGACAGTTGATAGCCATGGTTCAGCAAGCAGCGGACAGCAAACCAGAAAATTAGCAGGGTCCAGTGAACACCCGGTAGCATCAAGTATCAAAGGCAACAACATCATGACTCCAGCAATACAGCTTCTCATAACAGCTAGAATACTAGAAACCATGGACTGCACAAACCCTGCTTCAGCTGGAGAGAGGAAACAGGCCAGCCCTACATGATTCAGCATCTCATCCCACACCACGCCACCAATGATAGTCCGAACCAGCAATACCGGCTTCATCCCAAAACCAGCATCAGTAAAAAACCAAACAACAGCTGCCACAAGACTCAGTTATTCGTTCACTGTCAGCACCAACATCCAGCACAACTAAGGCTGCAAAGGAAAACCGAACAGCAACATCACCTAAGCTCAATTCCAACACTCAGAAACCCAGCAACATCTTACAGAACCATGCCAACCAGCCTTCAACACCAAAATGTCCACAAGCAGTCATAAAAATACAACTACCAACATTTGTAAGAGGAATAGAATTCATCCAACATTACAACAACAGTATCAGCACATATCCAAATTTGTGAGATTAGCACCAGATTCCCAGAATGCTACAACAATGCAAATATAGCAGTAGCAAAGCCCCATCGGATCAAAGCATAGTAACCAACACAACGACCCCGAGCCACAACCGGGCAGATCATATGCAATATTAGCTGCAGGAAGGCTACAACTAGATAACCAGAACATCCCCACTTCATTTTACAAGTACAAGATGCCACCAATCCAGAACCAAGCCAACAAAATCAACCGACCCAAAGACCAGGTTTCCCATAGTTCCAAGACCAAGTTCACAATGCATTCCACCCAACAACCAAGTGCACCATCATAGGAAAACCAAGCCACCCAAAAGGCATCTACCACGATCACAGCAAAGGAGAAAAGAAAAACTCAGGCTAGAGCGCCTGACAGCGAAGAAGGCAAAAGCCCCAAATTCATTTTTTTTTTTTTAGGGGGGGAGGGGAAGACAAAGCTGATGGAGGGGATAGTACAATACCAGAGCTAATAAACAGCCCAAATATAGATAGGATCACAACTCCAAAGAGGATAAGCGACAAAGACCAGGAGCACAAAAATCACCCAGATATGAGCATCTGGAAGGTAAGGCAGGCAACTTGCCAAAGAGACCGTCAGCAAGTCCTAAATTCAGCAAAATCTGCACCTGCTCCCTCAACACACGGGAACATATGCACACTTTTTTTTTGATAAGTAAGTATTTTGGATTAATGGGAGAAAAATAGTACAAAAAATATGTTTTATCTCCAAGTATTTTGACTTGAAGATAAAACAAAAGACGCTAGGGCATACCCCGAGCGGACAGTAATCTGAATATACAAACAGGCCTCTAGGAGGATAACGCTTACCGAAAATGACAAAATATGACATTTCCATCGTAAACAAAACAGAACACAGCATGCATTAGCTGACACACATAATTCTCACAATGGCACGGCAAGGCACGACAGCAGAATGCTCCTGCTCCGAGACCAGCAGCACCATCTTCGGCTGTTGAGCATAACAGCAAAACACGCCACCCCCAACGCCAGCAAAGCACGCATCAGGATGCAACAATAGCAACACAGGACCCAGCTGATTCCACAACCAGCGAAATGAGCACCGGCCTTCAACAACGCCCACCAACATAGGGCACCAGCAACAAAAATGGTACCCTGTTGCAAAGGGCCAAAATTCAACACAGCCAGCAGCAGAACAACATCCGAATGCAGCTACAAACGGCAGCAAAATTGCCACCAGCAAGGAAAGATGCAACAGCAATCGATTCCACTTCTAGCCTTAGGAGCATCATCCAACTTCTACATCAAAACAAAATGGCCAGCATCCTAGAGGCACCCCTAGAATTCCACCAGCAGGAGCATCAGGCGGCTGCAACACACCCACCCCAAATACCAGCATCGGATTCAACCAGCAAGTGCACACCACAAGGCTGCCGCCCCAGACAAAACATCCAGTAGGATGCAACCTTTCCAGAACCAAGGCACATGGAAGCTACTAATGCACATAGACGTTACAACCAACAGATATGGTAATCCCAACAACCACAACATTGAGGATGAAATTGCCAGAAGCAAGCAATTCGGCAACCTCACAGGCAGCAGATCCACCAACACCAGAAGTAGTAACCTTCAAACATCGCAAGGACCATAGCGAGAGGATCATCACTCATCGCCAATTGGATCACCAACGAAGGATCATCATCCATTGCAGCCCAAGCGAGAAATGTTGCAAAGCAACAACAAGATACAAACTGGACGTAATTGCGGACAACGGCAATCCAATGGACTACAACAAAGCAACTATGACAGCTGCGGACAACTCACCGCATTGGAAGGAATTTCACGTCCGAACATGGCCACTCCCGCTACTTCCGCAATCCAGCCCATACTTCCATACCAGATTAACAAACAGGCTCCCCCAACCCATCGAGGCCGAAGGAACGCCCGGCAGAGAGGTTTCAGAAACCGGGCTCAGGCATTCGTCAACTTCAAAACCAACAAGCAGCGAAAACAATTACAATGGAGAGAACCCAAACGGAGCCTTGGAACAGAGCCGGCCAGCGCCAGGGAGTAGGGTGGGAAATCCAAACCACACCGAGACGGATGAACCGAAGGAACACCCAAAGAGTAGCCAGGACCATAGAAATCGCACAGCTAAAGCTCGAACAGAGGAGATTTAGTACCGAACGGCTAGGACGACACCGAACCCTAAGAGTTCTCAGTGCCGCGGGCTAGGCATCCAGGAGACCGGCCATGGCCGACTCTGGCGCCGCCCCGCTAGATGAGAAGCGTCGCTGAAGACGCGGCCAAAATCGAAGTCAGATTTTGAATTCGAAATTTGAAACCGAGGAGAGAAGCGAGAGCTTCTCTCTCTAGACGGGTTGAATCATCATCTGGAACATATGCACACCATCAGCAGCAAAGCTTCAACCGGGTAAGAGGCGGCCTGGAGGAGAAAGCATTCCGGCAAATCGGCAAAATTAGAAGGCTGGCCACTTCAGCAGGAGACCATCCCAACCGCGCCACCAAACCGGCAATGAAGCAAACCAACACCGATCTAGCCACATCAGCAATTGGAGCTGAAATCCAAACCGGGAGCAATAGAGAGCAGAAACTAGATTGCTCAATTTCCATGTCAGCAATTCGGATTCCATTCCGGCATATAAGCCTGTGCAAACCGGCTTTGCACAATCGGGAGATTTGCTGCTACTGGATAAAACAAGTGCAGGAGCAACACCCATAGCAGTTTGCCAAATAAAGTCATCCAACAAAAGTTCCAACAATACCCAGCTGCTTTTCATCTGCAAGCCTGATCAGAATCAAAGCTGCATTTCCACAACCAACCAACACAGCATTGGCATTTAGAAGATCAAGCCAACAAGAACACAGAGGACAGAAAAGAGAATGCCACCAGGGACATCAAAACCCCAGAATGTTCGAAAATCTCGGACAGCAAGAATTCTACAGCAAGGCAGTCCCTATTCCCACCCCCCGCAGTGGCAGCAACAACAGAGACTAAACCTGCCAGAGAACCAGGCCCACTTCTTAGCTTCAATTTAAGAGCTCCCCCGCAAAATAAGGAGCTATTGAACCAAACAGCCAGGCCAACTCTTCAAAAAGGCCAAACCGGTGCACAGCAGCCCCCAACCCAACCCACACACGATCCGAGGCACATCGATCACAAAGATGGACCATAGGCTCTGACCCCACAATTCAAGATTCAGCAAGCAGAGGATAATACCTCACAACAAAGAACCCACATCGGTTGCCAAACATACTATGCTCCATCCAAGCAAATAGAGCTCCACAAAACGGCAACAATCGCCAGACTCTCCACCGCATCGAAGATCACGAGCAACCAAATGGACCTCGGTCACTCTTCATACCACAGCCGGGAAGTCCCCAATCCAGATCGCACGAGTAACCCCAAACTGCACAACAGAGGGAACACATTAGCGAGAGGAACTCAAAGCCAGAAGACACGGCGGTTCAGCGTGCCGAGAACCATAGAACGTAGCGAGAGCTACTTGAAAGGCCGGGGAGACATTTGCCTAAGTAAGGAACACAAGGCAAGCGATCCTGCCCGGCATCATTTGGGCACCAGATCAACATTCAAGATTCAGGCTCCATCCTAAAGGACAACCTCAAAGTAGCATCCTACACCAGAAGCAAACAATACATTGCTCCACAAATAGCTACAAACAGAATGATCACTACCAACTCTGAAAGATCACTTGCAAACAAATAGTCCCAACCAAAGTGCACGGAAATCCCCAAACCGTCCACCTTGAAGAAAACACAAGCAAAAGATCATCGAAGCCAGCACAGAACCCTTATGTTTGAGAGAGCAGCCAAGCCAGTACAAGAGTGGCAAAAAAGATGGCACCATCAGCAACCTTCATCACCTCCTCCGACCTCATAAATAGGAACAAATTTTGTTCTACAGATGCAAAGGCACAGGCAGGTGAAGACACCTCGAATAGCAGAACAGTGACTGTAGAAACGAAATGAACCACATCTATGACCCAGAAGAAGCATCATGGAAGATTTTTTTTTTTTTTGTAAGTAAGAATTTTGGATTAATGGGAGAAAAAATTACAACATCTATGTTTTATCTCCAAGTATTTTGACTTGGGGATAAAACATAAACCGCTGGGGTATACCCCGAGCAACGAGTACATCCGAAAGTACATAAAGAGCCTCTAGGAGGCCAACGTTCTACAGAATCTATAGAAATTGAAGGAAAATTACAACCCAACTCCAAGGGAAAGCACAGCTTTCCATCCCCCCTGAGATAGAGATGGCAGTCTTTTGTAATGCTCCAAAGAAGAAGACAAAGAAAGACCAAATTCAAAATCTACACTGCATTGGGAGCTTCAAGTAACGTTGAAGACCCAACTACCAGTACCTATCAGCTGCCATGCTTCCTAATCACCACACGGATCCAGGGTCATCCAGGGAAAAACAACAGCAACATCCCAAAATTCAAAGCTGATCATTGTCAACACAGCTAGCCAGAAGAAGAAAACAACCGAAGAATCTCAGCAAACCAGGCCCATCAATTCTCACTCAGCCACCGAGAACGAAGAATAGCTCCAGCACATCTTTTTTTTTTTTTGGTTAGAAAGTAAATTTTATAAATGAAAAGGAAAAAAAAATATACATGAATAATGTTCTATCTCCAAGTGTTATTCCGACTTGGGTTTAGAACAAAGATGCTAGGGCATTCCCCGAGCAACGTGAACCAAAATACAGAACCATAATAAGGTAACTAAAAACGGTGGCAACAGAATTACACACGTCAACGTCAACAACCTACACTCATGAAAGACACGCCCAAACATGGGGAAGAAAATAAATTTTACACCAAAGAAAATAAAATGCCCAGATCTTCATACCGAGTGCGCATCAAACTCGGAAACTTGCCCCAATGCAGGAAATACATCTAGTACTGCTTGCATTAACATCAAAACCATCTTTGCTCAAAAGGAATCGAAGCATTTACCGACAAAGAAGATAACAAATGCATGAATTAACCAAATTAAGAAAAACAACCAAAGTTAACTCAAAGCAAATGCATGACACTCTGCAAAGAGGAAGGACAATAATTGCTAAGTATCAGCATTGCCATCTCCAGCAGATTCAGCAATCCAGATCATACAATCTCACGCCATAGGGAGAAATACAATCCAGCTTCATCATTCAATGAAAAAAGAAGGATATTCCATTTTTTTTTTTTTTGGTAAGTAGGTGATTTGGATTAATGGGAGAAAATTTACAAGTAAGGATTTATCACCAAGTGTTATTCCGACTTGGGGATAAACCAAAATAGCTAGGGCATGCCCCGAGTACTTTGATACAACCGATGAAACCAACTAAAGGACAAAAATGCTGGTATTCATACTACACAAGCAAACCACACAAAGGCGGTTCCTAAACAAAAAAAATATGCCAATCCAAGGCAAAACCCTTTATGCCAGCAACAAAATGTAGCCAGCAGCCAACATCCACGGCTTTTTAGCACCATCAGCCAACAGCCAACAAACCACTAAAACAAGATGAACTGCACCTTCAAAACCCGGGAGCAACAACAGCCGTGTCCCCTTCGTACAAGGCCAGCAGCGCATCATCATCAAAGGGAGGACAGCCGACCGGCGGCTAAAATCCAACAAATCCATGCTACAAAGTTGACTCAGAATAGCATTCCAGCAGCTCGGCTAGGCTTTGCCACTTCAGCTCCAAGCAAATACATCATTTACTACCTCTGTAGTTAGCAAGACAATGCAACTCAGCGGCTTCACAGGCCACTATCAAAGAAACCGGCAAATGTCATTCTAAATGCCAACAAAGATGATATTCTCGCTTTCTGACAAGAAGAGACACTGGCGATCCAATCCGGGCTCATGAAAAGCCCAAGAGAATCGGCCACTGATTCCCAAAACAAGCAAAAGCATTGGCAAGTCATCGTTGACCTCAAAGCAGCCACCAAATCCCAACTCCCGCTTCATCTAAATCAGTAGAGAGCATTTAATGGGCTTAGTATAAAAACCGGATGAGCCTAGCATCAACTGAATCCGATCCACCATCAGCAAAGGCCAACCAAGAAAGACCTTTGTCAAGGGAAGAAGTGAAGTGACATCCACAACTCCACATAGCTTGCCCACTACCCCAATTGTACAAACAATTTCCAACAATAAGCGATTGCGGCAACAATTTAGCCACTCGACAAAAGATGCAATGCATAACAGAAGATCATCACAAACCGGCCAAAAGGATCGGCCATCGAAGGATCATCATCCTATGCAGTCCAAACAGAACTGTTGCAAAACAGCAATAACAACTAACTGGCAGCATTTACCAGACAACAGCAATCCAAGAGACAGCTTCACAAAAGGCAACAAGCAGAAGGACCTCCACCAACACAGAAGATCATTTTTCAGCCACTAGGAAGCAGCCTTCGACAACCGTTGGCCGGCAGCAGAGGCAACATCATACTGCATCACAGCGACATCCTATCTCAGGGCATGGTCAGCACCAGCACCCACAAAATCAGCAAACAAAAATTACAGAAAAGAGATCGAGACAGTAGATTAATCCACAGTCCCTCAAGCCCTGGTCGCAGCAATAGAAACAATAAAAAGCCAGAGGAGGTAAATAGCTGCATAACCAGGATCATGAGAAACGCACCGTCGTCATCGACAAAGAAAGCCGGTGAGAAACCACAGCCCACACGGCCCGTTGGTCTGAAAGCAGAGGAAAACCATCGCACTCGAAGGATCTCTTGCAACAAGGCAGTCCTCAGCCAGCTCTTCAGAACCACATCCAGTAGATCCAAGCCTGAACAGCACGGCATCCCCCAACCCGTCCAACAGGAGGAAATACACTGGGAATGAACCTTGGAAACCAGCAAAAGAACATACCATCGTCAGCGCCAGATTCTTCGAGAAGCACAAAGACGACAAAAGCGTCAAATAGCACCTCCCAAAACAAATCAGGAGGGCAAAAGGACTGATAAATTCTAGCCAGTAAGCAAAAAAGGGGCATACGCACGGAGCCCAGGAGCAGGGGCGTTCAGCGCCAGAAAACAGGGTAGGTAATCCCAAACCACTACGAGACGGATGAACCAGAGGAACACCCATAGAGTAGCCAGAGCCATAAGAAGCACACAGCCAAAGCACGAACCGAGGAGATTCGGTGCCTGAGTGGCAAGGATGACACCGAAAACCTAAGAGGTCTCAGTGCCGCCGCGGGAGTAAGAGAAGAGGAGGAGAAACGGGAGACAGCCGGGCTAGGCAACCAGGAGACCGGCCTTGGCCGGCTCCGGCGGCGCCTGGCCAGATGAGAAGCGTCGCAAGAGACGCGGACAAATTCAAAGTTGAAATTTGAATTCGAAGTTTGAAATCGAAGAGAGAAGCGAGAGCTTCTCTCTCTAGCTTCAAAATGCTGTGGCAGCCTCAGACAGCACCACGACTATTTATCATCAGCAGCACCACGGCTATTCAAGAAGGATATTCCATGCATCCATCGTGACTTATTTATCATCACCACGGCTGCTTGACACACACGCATACAAAGAAGATCACCCAAAAGAGGCACGATCTCGCACTTAAGTGGAAGCATTCAGTTTATCCTCAACGAGAATCATCGCAGGAAGCCATACAACACAGAAATAAAGTGAAAGCAACAGCCCTTGTCCGTGGTTTCAAAGTCAAAACAGAGGTAGGCACTTGCAATTGCTGCCCACCATCCTACAATAACCACCTACACCAACGAGAGATCAACCACAAGGGGCACCACGGGATCAAAGACCTGCTATACCGCACCTCCCGCAACAGAGCCGTTGTTTAGCAACATCAAACTCATATCGAGATGATCTATGATTTCTGGCAGAGGAGCAGAACGGCCCGGACTCACGGCCAAGCTGCAGCAGAGGACAAAAGGTCCTCCAGAACTTACGTTCGAGAGCATGGACTATCTTCAAAAAAAGGTACACCAAAGTCACCTTCAGGGGAACCTGCACATCCTTGGAGAAGCCATGGATACCTGCTCGATCAATCGAAAAGAGACCGGACCAATAGCCAAACCAAAATCAGCATGTATAGTAGTCGGTAGGCAAAACATCAAGGGGCCAAGGCTATCGGAGGAGCCCTGGGATTTTTGGGTTTTTTCCTTCTTTGGGATTTAGATGGCATCCAAGATTCACACTCCAGATCCATCGCCTCATTGACGCTTAAAAATTTCTCAGTAGAGTATACAATAGCCCGCCCTACAGAAATTTCAGCAGACATATAGGGGTTTGAAGAACCTGAACCGATATGTTTGGCCGAATCCAAGCCATACTTTTTTGTTATGCGCTGGATAGAGGGAGGGGTACAGTCACTATCTGTATTATTTTCAAGGGTCGACCATTTGGGGAGGCGCAACAGAGGGCCACGCCGACGCGGGAGTTGGCGGAGTGGTTAAACGCACAAATGTGCGCCTCCCCCACTCGGGTTCGATTCCCCGCTGAAGCATAAGTGGTACTGAGCCTCCCAAAAAATCCCGAAAGGGGTTTCTGGGTTATGGGGCCGCGAAGCGGTGGGGCCATTCACTATAAAAAGCTTACCCTTAACACAGTTTTTTCCCTGTAGCAACCAAAAAGACTCTTTGAGATGGGCCGGGACTCTCAATGGCAAATTCTCGACTAAGTCCGTCTACACTCTCATCCACCCTCCCAAACCAAAGGTCACTTGGGCTCATTTGGTGTGGGGACCTTCCCATATTCCTTCCCACGCTTTTACCCTTTGGCTCGCCATTAGGGGGAGACTGAATACCATTGACCGCCTCCATTATATCCCAAACATTTCTCCCAAATGCATTCTCTGCAACACTGGAAATGAAGACATTGAGCATCTATTCTTCTCCTAACCATTTTCCAGAGCTCTTTGGACTAATGTCCAAAGGCATTCTGGTATCCATTGGCCCCATCCTGAGTGGTATCAAAACATATCCTGGGCTGCATCTATCTAGAAAGGGAGAAGCCTTTTGGCTATCTCTAAGCGCTTGTCTTTGGCCGCCACGGTTTACTTCTTATGGAAGGAACGAAATAATCGTTTTTTCCAAAGATCTCCCCCCCAAGACATCTCTCGTCTTTTCTCTTTGGTGGTTGATGTTGTGAGGATTAAATTAATGACCATCCCGGTTCCAACGAGGGACGGTTATTGGTTGACTCGGATTCGGTGGGGTATATAGAGAGAAAAAAAATTTTTTTGGTAATAGGAAAGCTGCCTGCATTGCTTTCCGGCTATTTTTTTCTGGTTTTTGTGCTCTTGGTTTGTCGTTTTCCCCATTTGGAGCTTGTGGTTTTTGTTTCCTGGTCTTGATAGTCCTTGTTTGGACTTGGCTCCCGGACTTGTATAGTTAGTCCTATTACCTTTGTACTGGTTTTTTTCCGAAACCTGGGTTGCTTTTGTAGCTTTGGTATTGTGCTGTCCCCTCCCTTTGCTTTGTCTCATATCCCCCCCCAAAAAAAAAAAAAAAATCTCTTGCAGCTCTGTTCTGTTTTTCTATGCTGTGATCATGGGTGTTGCCTATTGAGTGGCTTGGCTGTCTAGTGCTAGATTCGGACGGGTGTTGGGTGGATTACTTTGAGTGGTTCTGAATGCTTGTAATGCTGGAATCCTAGTCTATGGATCGGACGATGATGATGTTTGTGGTGGGATGGCATTTTGTGCTTGATCTTGGAGTGGGGATGACCTGAAGTTAGGGTGCTTCTGATATGGGACCTGGGGCTGGAGTAGTTGAAGGAAATGGTTGGCCTGGTTGTTGAATGGAGTTTGTTTTGATGCACTATGTTGATCGATTGAGGATGGGAATCTGCTGCATTCGCTTTGGTGTAGCTCTCTGCGGGTTTTGGTGCTGATTTCATTGTTTCGGCTGGCTGCTGAACATGGTAGTGTGACGCACCTTTGTTTTATGAGCACTGCCTTTGGGTTCTCTGGCGTGGAGGCTGGTTGGCTTGATGTAGATAGCTGGGCTTGGTGGAATGTCTCGCTGGGTTTCTGAGGTGCAAATATTGCATCTGATACTACTCATTATCGTTTGTGGGCATGCCTGGGGCTGCCATAGTTGGTGTGGTGCGTGATGTGTTGATGAACATTTTGAGCTAGTCTGTTTGCTTCCTAAAGATTGAAACATGGGTTGTACTGCCCATGGTTATTAGCTTGATTGCTGTTCTGAGGAGATGGGATGCAGGTGTATAATGGTGTTGCCCATGGTTTCTGCCGCTGGTTTTGATGGCACGCTGCTGCTGTCCAAATTTTACTGCGATGCTGTTTGGTAACTTTCCGAGCTGATTGTGCTGAGTTGCTGATGCTGATTCTATGCACTGTGATGCACTGTGATGATGTGGCTGCTCTATGACTGTACCAGATGTTGCTGTTCTATTTTTTTCTTGACAATTTCTACTAGGAGGCTGTGTGCAGGATGCTGGCTGTGGTTGTGCTGAAGCTGGAGCTGACTTGACGGTCTGTATTGATGTTGCTGGAGACGCGGATTTAGTTTTTAGCATCCTTGCTGTTCTGAGGCGGTGTGCTGCTGAAGAATGATGAGACTGCCTAATAAATTTGATGCTGAAGGGTGAGCACTGATATTAGCAGGAATGCTGTCCGCTGCTTGCTGTAGCCTGACGTAAACCAAGAAGGCAAATGGTTGCTGTTGGAGCCATTTGTTGGTGTTGGGGGCATTGGAAATCTTGGGGCAGCTCTCGGTCTTGCTGGAATAGTTGCAGAACAGTGTTAACACTTGCTTTAAATTGTTTGGGCTGGGGTTGTGCAGCTGTTCTTGGATAAGCTACGTAGAGGGCTGTGCCAACTGCTACATCAAAGCTGCCAAAACCGAAAATTGGCAACTGAAGCCAACGTTTTACCAACAGCATCATCATGCAAGCCGAGGCCTTTCCATTACCACCAAGTTCCAACACTAGCAGCAACCAAACACTGCACCCGGGCACAGCCGAATTACCCGGCACCAGGAATTCCAGGACTAACAAGGCAAAGCACTTACAAGGCAAAAAAATCAGCTGCAGCCAATTCAATACAGCAAAGGCCACACCAATCTACTAATTACTGCTACAGGCACACTGCAGTAACATGAGGAGGCAGCACAACCATTTCGTGAGTAGCAACTCACGATTAATGCAGAGGGGGAACAAATAGCCCGGCAACATAGCACCATCCACTTCAAGAGCAAAAGTCAGCATAAAAAATTACAGCATACGACCTTCCACCAGAAGGAACTTAAAATTAGCGAAAGACCATCTGCTGTCATCCAACCAGCGCCAGTAGAGGATGCCTAACAAACAGGGCCATCACCAGACATAGCCAGCTGATAATCAGCAGTTCGGCTCCAGCCACCTTATCCCAGAGCACACCTGCTTCAGCATACCAATAATGACAGCAAACTTCGGACAGCATGTTATCATGAGAGAGCAAGCAGGACGCATCTTCATTTACTTCGGATCAAACAGAATCATCCGCAACCACCCAGAAGCACAAACAGTTCAAGGCCATCACGCCCAAAATAACCACGATCCAGCATTTCAGCAGGTAGAAAAAATCACCATTACACAGCCGTAGAAGAAATTGAGCTTCACATGAGAAAATGTCAAGAAAATAGGAAGCATGCAAACCAGCAACGAAAGGTGCACATAGCACGAAACTCAACCAAACAGCAGCTCAGAACGGTGGAGCAGAGCATCGAGCCAACAAGCTGGCAGTACAGACCCTACTAATAACCATGGGCATCACAGTCCATACTTCATCTTTAGGAAATAACTTTGCCAATTCCGTATAATCCTGCTTCACATCCCACACCGCATCAATAAATGCAGGCAAACCCCCACATCACACCACCAAAATCAGACTGCCTCAGCAGCTACCACTTAATCCCTCGCTCAGCAACAACAGAAATCACCCAACAGCAGCCACACTACTCAGTAATCTGATCTGATCACTATCAGCAACAGCAACCAGCACACCAGGCTTCAACAAAACCACAACAGACTCAGCACTTATCCAACTTAATGAAAAAGCAACTAGGTCCATGGCACTTGCCACAAATCCGTAACAGCACAATTGAAGCCCCAATGGGACAACAAAATACCAATAACATCATCCTCAGGCCACCCCCGGGCAGATCAAAACAACAATAGCAGCACGGAAGTCAACAACTAGAAACCAGCGCAAACCACTCCACCTCCAATCATCGGCCAAACAGTTTCGACAAAGGAACCAGCCCGTCCAAAATGTTTCACCCGCGGTCACAAACCCATCAGAACCAGGAACACCACTCACAAAAACACATACGCACACCTTTTTTTTTTTTTTTTTTTGGGGGAGGGGGAGGGGAGTCAGATAGAGGGAGGGGACATATGACAAAGGAAATAGCATCGACCGAGTTCTAAAACACAATACAAATATTTATGAATGAACAAACAACCCCAACCGGGAGCCATCCAAAACAATAGTCGAAAAGCTCAGACTCCGCACGAGAGCAAGGCAAAAACCGCCAAAGATCATCTGGTAGGCCAAGAGGCAGCTCCAACAGCCACTTAATTCAAAAAACCCCTTTTGATTATTATTTTATATATATATATATATATATATATATATATATATATATATATATATATTTTATACTCCCCACCGCCTCCGAGTTGTCCTGGAGACTCCCCTTTCAGGCACCGGGATGGTCAATAGTTTAAGACTCACAACATTGACCACCAAAGAGAAAATCTGGGAAATGTCCTGGGGGGCGATTTTTAGAATATACGGTTATTACGCTCCCTCCATATGAAGTAAACCGTGGCACCCAGAGATAATCTTTTAGAGACAGCCATAAAGTTTTTCCCTTTCCAGTTAGAAGCAGCCCAAGATATGTTCTGATTCCAATCGGGATGGGGCCAATGAATACCGGAGTGTCTGCGAACAAGATCCCATAAAGCTCTGGAGAAATGGCAAGAAAAGAAAAGATGACCAAGGTCTTCATTTTCAGTATTGCATTGTATGCATTGAGGAGACAGGTTTGGGATAAAATGGAGGCGATCAAGAGTATTCAATCTATTCTAACGGCAAGCCAGAGGGTAAAGGCGTGGGAAGGGATATGGGAAGGACCCCACACCAGCTGAGTCCAAATCACTTTAGGTTTGGGAGGATGGATGAGACGGTAAGCAGATTTAGTCGTGAAAATGCCCTTGACATTTCCAATCCACCTCAAAGAGTCTTTTTTGGTTGCTGCGTGGAGGATTTACCGGCATATTCATTGCAAGTTGGGACACCTCAGTGTCAAAAGGGTTGGGCCAGGACCATTTATTATCCCTGATAATTGCATCAACTTTAACATCCCAATTTAACCCCGAAACCAGGCGGGTACAATCAGTACTCACCTCACTCAGGGGACCAAGGGGGTGCCAGTTATCGTGCCAGAGGAAGGTATCAGAACCATCCCCTATATCCTTAACAGAGTAGGCGCGCATGAAAGACCTCAGATTCATAATCTTGCGCCAGCTCCAAGGGGCAGATGCCGGGATTTTCAGGGTCCAAATACACCGGTCTTTGATTCTATTCTTATAAATCCATGAAGACCAGGCCGAATTCGGGTCTTTAGTTTAGAGGCGCCAAAGAAGCTTGCAATTGAGGGCCTTGTTTTGATCCAGCAGGTTCTTAATACCCAACCCACCTTCTAACTTGGGGAAGCAAATATCATGCCATGCTACCTTAGCATAGACTCTGCCTTCGGAAGCACCATTCCAAAGGAAACGGCGAAGAATGCACTTAGTTGCTTTAAGGATGGTTTTGGGCAAAATAAAAATAGAGGCCCAATAGAGATGGATAGAAGAGAGAATGGAGGCAACGAGTTGCAATCGCCCACCGAAGGAGAGCCATCTACATTTCCAAGATGTAGTCCTCTTAGTGATTAATCGGTGAGAGATTTGCGATGTAAAACCGAGAGCCTAGAGGTGATCAATGGGACCCCCAGGTATCTTATTGGAAGTTTGCCCATTTTAAATCCCATGATAGCAGCTATGTCATGATGAAGGGAAGCGTCCTTAGAGCAGATGAAGATTTCACTTTTCTTTGGATTAGCTGATAGGCCAGAGGTACTATGAAATTTATCAAGGCAATCTTTGAGGGTCTGGGTAGACTGGGTATCAGCCTGGGAGAAGAGGAGGAGGTCATCAGCAAAGGCAAGCATAACAATCTGTGTTTCGGCACATTTCCAGTGAAATTTAAACTGATTATCCCGCCTTGCCTTGACCTCAATGATGCCATTAAGAACCTCCATGACAAGGACAAATAAATAGGGAGAAATCGGATCCCCTTGGTGAAGACCTTTACCACCTTTGAAGAATCCAACAACTTCCCCATTGATGTAGAGTGAATACATCGGAGTAGTGATGCACTGGCTGATCCAATTGACCATTTGTGGGGGAAACTTCATGAAGGTCAGAATATTGATAATGAAATCCCAATAGACAGAGTCATACGCTTTCATAAGATCAACCTTCATAGTACATCTGGGTGGATCTGAACCAAGATGATACTTATGCAGGAGCTCCTGAGCTAGAAGGATATTATCACTAATCCGCCGCCCGCCACAAAGGTCAATTTGGCATCACATTGACCGGGAAGGGAAGAGTGGCCTTGATTCTCGTTAGCAAGAATTTTGGATATGACTTTGTAAATAACATTGCAACAGGAGATTGGGCGGAACTCAAACCGATCACGGGACCGAACCTTAGGAATAAAGAATTTGATCAAAGTGGTGTTCAACTGTTTAAGGATACATCTTGTTTGGGTGACTCAATAGTGTTGTCCTCTTGCTGGTGGAGAGCTGTATGGTGCAATTTCTTCGTTGATTTTCTTTGTCTGTCACAAGCGGGAAGCCGGAGGTGCGAGAATGGTAGCACATGTGCTCAACGTCTCTTCTGGGTGTTGCTGCTGAATGATCTTTTGGGAGTGTGTACAGCAGCCTTTGGTTGCTTTCAGGAAATGTCAGCTGCTGAAGGTTTTCAGCATGGATTATCCCTCTTCTTTCATGGAAGATGAAAGCTGGAATGTAGCTCCCCCTATGGTGTGAGAAGCTATGGTTTGTTGCTGGTGATGGTCGATCGCTTTTCCCAACAGTCTTTGCCCTTCCTTATGCACGTGTCCCGCAAATTGGGATGAATCGATGCCGAGCTGGTTGTTTCTTCCCTGGCTGGTCGAAGAAGTCTCGTTGTTGCCGATCTTGGCTTACGGTGGATGATAAATTGCTGGGATTGGTTTGATGCTTGGCGAGGAATGCCTCCAAAGATCAATCTTTGTACTTTTGGGTGTCTTTGCCAAAATGGCGGCGTGTGCATGAGATGTTGTTTGCAGTGATGAATTGTTAGTTGCTGAATGATTTCTGCATGGAATATCCTGCATCTTTCATGGATTGATGATAGATGGTTTGATTTTCTCATTGTGTGAGAATGTATGTTTTGGTTTCTTTGAATCTGTTTGGCGGTGGCATTGATTTGATGCCAATCCGGTCGATTCTTCCTATGGCTGAGTGAAAGAATTGCTGGGCCTGGTTCGATGAATGGAGTGATCTTTCTTGATGCATGGGTTCTTTGTTGGGTCAAGGAGTCGGGCTGGATCCCTCTCTTTGGGCTTTGCTGCGATCGTATGCAGTGGTCTTTGGTTTATCATTGGTGCAAAGCATACTTATGTTATAAATGTCCGCCTGCATCGCTGATGTGTTGGCACCGACCGCCTTCCCCGGATGATCGTGGCTGATGTTTGCCGTGGCTGTATTATTTTTTGCCGGGCTCACGGCATTCACAAATTGCTCTCTACTCCCCCGTTGTTGGTATCAGTTCTCTGCAGCAGTGGATGGATTAGATTATGATCTGGATGTGAGTCTTTGGACTAGTCCTCGATCCGGTTTGATGATCGGGATGCATGGAAGCCCGGTGGTTCCGGTTTGTTGCTCCATTCTTTGATTGACGATCCCATTGCTGGTTGGATTTTGAAGATAGGTGGATTTCTTTGCTGCTGGTGGTGTATTACAGCAGCCGGCGGTGGGCGTGATGCAGTAGCCTATTGCTTCCTGCTGTTAAGCTTGGGGTGCATTTAGGTTGTAGGCAGCATTGTTTTACTTACCAAAAAGAAAGTAGGCAGCATTGTTTTGCTGTAGCTAGTTGAATCTGCTTATGTAAAATGACTTTGTTCATTTTCTATTTTCTGTTAGAGCGCTCCTCTTAGAGGTTCTTTGAGGTATTCCCTGATGTACCAGTTGCTCGGGGTATGCCCTAGTGTTTTATGTTCTAACTCCAAGTCAAAAAACTTGGAGTTATAACATAGTTTTTTATAAATTTTTTCTCCATTTAATCCAAAATACACACTTACTTACCAAAAAAAAAAAAGCCATCAGCGTGGTAATGGCCAAGTCGACATCCATAGCATGGTTTTTTTTTTGGTAAGTAAGTTAATTGTATTTAAAAGAAAAACATTTACAACCTATGAGTTAATTCAAAGTGATTTTCCAACTTGGAATTTAGTCATAGGCACGATGGCAATTGCCGACCACCCAAAAATAAGATCAAAGAGTCCTGCTAAGGACACTATACAACAAAAGAAAAAAAAACCGCGCAAACAATACGTTTGGCAATGATTACTGTAGACCAAAGCTAAGAACCAACACCATCCAAAAACCATTGGTCCAGCATAATAATACCATCATGCTTCATCAAAAATTAAGATCACCCAGAACAGCAACCCGTTGCACATGCTAGCTATGCCATGCTCACAGTTTAGAGGCTGGAAGCATCAGTTTGCAGCCTCAGCATGCTAATAAGGCTTCAACAACAAGGGCTGGCACCACCTACACGGAAGACAAAAAAACACAACCAGCTCAAAAACCAACTGCATTAGGTTGGTATACTGTCGCTGTAATTTCCAGTAGGCATCAACCAAAGTTTCACATCACATAGATAGTCCCAGCCCATTGGGGCACAAAAGTCATTTAGTATTCGAGCTGTTGGCCCTGGTCTTGCCCTTCAGCCAACTTCACTGCACTGAGAAAATTTCCAGGCCAGCGTACGAACTAATTCCAGCACAGAAAGACACCTGGAGCATTGCATCAGTACTTAGCTTCAACACCCAATATAGCCGAAGCATCAACAATTTTTTTTTTTTGGTAAGTTAAGCATCAGCAATGCCATCATCAGAATAGCACATCCATAGCCTGGTATTAGCTGCATATTCCACGAACGAGAGCCAAATACGAACCAGCGGAGCAGGGTAGCTGCGATACCAGACAATATTAGTAGCACGTGACCATCAGCCATCATTGTGTAAATTGGGTGGCAAGCTTCAATGGTACTTCAATCAGCTTCATAAGTAAACAATGTCTTCATTAACCATCTCTTAGAACCCATGGGAATGCCAGATTAAGGTAGCATCTTTAATCAGTGGCTGGAATGAGCCTCTCCAATAGCATAGTATCCATAAAGTATCAACAGCACGTGACCATCATCCATTATTGTGTACATTGGATGGGCAAACTTCAATGGTACTTCAATCAGCTTCATAAGCAAACAATGTCTTTATGAACCATCTCTTAAAACCCGTGGGAACTCCTATTCAAGGTAGCTTCAGTAACCAGTGGCAAGAATGGGCCACTCCCATAGCATTGTGTCCTGCAAGAAAGTAAATAAAAAAGAGATTTTTTTTTTCTGGGCAAAGAAGGATTTCCCCACATAATCAACCATCCAGGCTAGGAATTTTTTTTTTCTTTTTTCTTTTTTTTTTTCTCCTTGGAAAGAAGACCTAGAAACAATGATGGTCTTAAGCATCAATACAATTCTAATTTAAGTCAAGACCATACCATACTTACAAAGACGAATGGATGAAAAACCCTACAGGCCCAAAAAATTTAGCAAATGAGGTCAGTTCGGGTCCAAACTGTAGGCAACGATACAATCGCCCAAACAAACCAAATAAAGGTCTGGTCCAAATTGTAAGCAACCAAATAATCGCCCAACAAACCAATTTTTTTTTTTTTTGGAATATTATATACCCGATGCAAACCTCGAGCATCGCGACATACTCAGCCCAGATCCAGGCTAAAATACACATACCATATCTAAAGGAATTGAATAACAAGAGGAAAAATCTAAAAGGGGAATATCCAATCCCGTAAAACTGTCAAGATTTTTTTTTTATAAGTTCCAACGCATCAAATGAATTCGCGGGGTACATTTGTCATTTTCCGATGTTGTCTTCAATTTGTCTTTAACTGCATTGATAATCCTCAAAAAAATCTGTGGGATTTCTTGTGGGACAGAATTTTGAAAAATCCGCTTGTTACGTTCCTTCCAGATGAAATAGATTGTAGCTGCAAGAGTGATCCTTTTAGACCGAGCCATAAAATTCTTCCCTTTCCTGATAAATGCTGATATCATTCCTGATAAATGCTGCAGCAGGTGCAGAACCTGTTGTTTATCTTCTTTGGGATTGTGCTTGCTGGTCGGTTTATGTAGCTGCTCCCTCTGAACTGCTCCCTACTGGGTGGCTCTCGTGCTGGGCCTATTGGCTTTATTGCCCCATCCGTTTGTGGATTTTGCGGATCGGGTCGCTGATTGGTGTCTTTGTGTTCGGCCGCTGCCCCTGAAGGCTATATCGGTCTGACGACACACCGCTGTTTCGATTTGGTGGATTTGTGTAGCTTGTTTTGGGGTTCGATCCTGGTTCGTATGTTTTGGGGATCTGGCCCGTGGAGTAATGCTGGCCTTGTCCGACCGGGTTGTGGACCAAGTCTGCTTTATATTGAGGAAGTTTGTGAGGTTGTAGGCTCATTTGGTGTGCGGTGGTTTAACTGTCTTATGTTGATACTGTGGTTACTCTGGAGGCCCCGAATTGCGAGTGTTTTTGCAAAAGTGCAGAATCAGTTCTTTGGCATCATTTTCTTTGCTGTGTTTGTGTGACTGTGGCTGCTGAGTTACTAGCCCATTTTTAAAGGATGGGCTTTGGATGTAGCTATGGCTGTTGTTGGGTCATGGTACTGTATCCGTCTACTGGGCTGTGATGCACCTCTGTCGACTTTTGCAACTAATTTGGTTTCCGTTGCTCCGACTGTTGGAGTCTGCAGCGGCATAGAATGGAGCTTGGATGCTTGATCCCACTGTTGATGGATCTGTTTTGATGGGGTCGTGGTTGGTGAGCTGTTGGACCAGTTTTGATGATGGGTGAGTTGCGGGTATTGCAGAGGCTGCTGGGGTGTGGCCTCTGTCGTCGTCTGCTGGTATGTGACGCCACACTAAAGATTTTTGCATCTAATATGGTTACTGCTGCTCCTGTTAATGGAGTCTGCAGCGGATTCGGATAGGGTTCTGGTGCTCTGGCACTCTGGTTACTGCTTGCTCCCTCTGATGAAGGAATTTGCATTGACTGGCTCAGTTTTTGGCACTCTGGCGCTGATCCTTTTTCATGTTTTTGGATGGAAATGTCATTCTTTGGTTTCTGTCATATTTTGTCCTCTTAGAGGCCTTTATGTATTTTTTGCTATACTGTCCGCTCGGGGTATTCCCTAGCGTATTATGTTTTATTTCCAAGTCAAAATACTTGGAGATAAAACATAGATTTTTTTATAATTTTTCTCCCTTTAATCCAAAATACTTACTTACCAAAAAAAATGAAAAGAAAAGGCCAATGAATACCAGCTTTCCTTTGGATCCGGGTCTATAGATCTTTAGAGAAAGGACATGAAAAGAAAAGATGTTCATGATTTTCATCAGCCGAATCACATAGAATGCATTTAGGAGAGAGGTTTGGAACACCATGGATGCGATCATTAGTACTGAGCCTACGTTTAATGGCCAGCCAGAGCGTGAAGGCATGAGTAGGAATATGGAGGGAGCAAAATAACCGTATATTCCAAAAATCATCCCCCCAGGACATTTCCCACATTTTCTCTTCGGTGGTCAATGTGGTGAGACTTAAATTAATGACCATCTCAGTGCCTGACAGGGGTGTCTCCAGGTCGACTCGGATGCGGTGGGGAATATATTAAAAATAATAATAATAATAAAGATTAAAAAAAAGGGGGGGTTTAGAATTGAGTTGTAGTTGAAGCTGCCCCAGGACGACTCGTATGCGGTGGGGAATATAAAAAAAAAAAAAGATGTGGTGTGCGTGTGTGATATGTTGAAGCCTGGAGTGCTGGTTGCTGAATCTGATTGTGATCAGATTTCTGAGTAATGTGGCTGCAATCGGCTGATTGATACTGGTGCTGAATGGGGGGTTGAAGCCTGGAGTGCTGGTTGCTGAATCTGATTGTGATCAGATTTTTGAGTAATGTGGCTGCGATCGGTTGATTGATACTGTTGTTGAATGGGGGTTTATGTGGATGCTACTGGGGCAGTCTGACATTGGTGGAGTGGTGTGGGGTTAGTTGTTGCTGTCTATGTGCTACTCCTGTCGATTAGGATTTGTCTAGTCTCTAGCACACTTGAAGTTATAAGCAGAGTATACTGATCCATGGCTTTCTTTCTTGAATATGATGATGAAAAACTAGGTGTTGATGGCTGCTCTGGAGCCTTCGGGTTTGTTGCTCGGTGTTCAAATTGATGTGCTACCGGAACTCTCTGAACCGATGTTGTCTCTGCCTGAGGTAGTTAATTTTATGAGTGTCGCATTCTGTCCTGTATTTTTTTGCTGCCATGCTAGGACTGGTAGTACTTCTTTGCTGCTACCCTGGCTTTCTTTCTAAGGAATGCTGGGCCTGAGCAAGGGCTGTTCTTGAATGATTGACTCAGGACTGATGCAGCAGAAGACTTGGATCGGATAAATATTGCTGTTGGCTAGGGGTTTGTACTGCCTGCTTGTTGGCTTGATGCTGTGGTCCAACGTTCTGAGTTGCAGTTGGGCTGTGTATCATGTTGTTTTGACCACGCTGCTGATGTTGTGGCTTCTCTAAATGTGCACAGTTGTTTGCTGATCTGCATGTTTTCTGTGTTCTTGAAATGTGAAGCACAATTTCTTAGCGGATGTGTAATTGTGATGTTTTTTTTTCTATTTCTTTGGAATCTTTGGGACGCGGTTTGTTTGGTGTGACTTGGAAGGTTTGGTTCCGAGGGCCTTGAACACGGGTGATAGGTGAATGTGCTTTTGGGTGGATGCAAATGCTTCGGAAGTACATGAAGTTCTTTGTCCCGCTTGCTCTCTCATGATGGTATCTTTGTTCAAGCTTGATCTTTGGTAGATGGATGGAGATGGTATTCTTTGGTGTAGGCTATAAATTACGAAATGGCCTCGTATGCTTCCTTGAAGTTGGGTTAATCGCATACGTTTTTAGCGAGTAAGATGTTACGTGGGGATGCGTTGCGGTTGTTTGTTGATGATGCTTTTACGGTATGCGGTTGCTGCATGCCGATTCACTTTGGTTGATTCTTCTTTGTGGCATTGCATTTGTGGAATTGGATTGTGTTCTTACATCACATCGCCTTAGATGTTGTTCATTGCTGATGCTATAAATGCATTCCGAATGTGTTGTGTTTGGACCCTGTCCTGCTGCTGGTGGCTTTAAATTACGGCTCTTTGATGCAGGGCACCAACTTTTGATGCTGGTGCCATCTGCTGGTGTAAGATGGCCCCCATGCGGGCAAAATGTGAATGAAGAATCCACCTCTAGAGAGAGAAGCTCTCGCTTCTCTCTTCGTTTTCTAAACTTCAAATTCAAATTTTGAATTTGATTTTGGCCGCGTCTTCAGCGACGCTTCTCATCTGGCCGGGAGGCGCCGGAGTCGGCCTCGGCCGGTCTCCTGTTGCCTAGCCCGGCCGTCTCCCGTTTCTCATCCTCTTCTTTTACTCACGCGGCGGCACTGTGAACTCTTAGGTTTCGGTGTCGTCCCTGCCGTTCAAGCCCTAATTCCTCAGTTCGTACTTTGGTAGTGCGATTTCTATGGCTCTAGATACTCAATGGTGTTCCTCCGGTTCATCCGGCTCGGTGTGGTTTGGATTTCCCACCCTATTCTCTGGCGCTGGCCGGACCTGTTCTAGAGCTCCGTGGATATGCCGTTTCTGCTTACTCGCTGGATGTGCTTTGTCCCTTTGCCCTTCGGGTGCGATGGATTTCCATCTGCTCGCAGCCACCGGTTGTGGGATGTCGGGTTCTCCCGTTGAAATTGCTTTGTGCTTTGCTCGTTGGGTTTGACGCGTTGACAAAGCCTCGAGCCCGATTTTTGATGCCTCTCTCGCATCACGTTCCTTCCTGGTCTAATGGGTTGGGGAGCCTGTTGTTAACTGTATGGAAGTATGGGCCGGAGTGCGGAAGTAGTGGGAGTGGCCATGTTCGGACAAAATCCTTCTAATGTGGTGAGTTGTATGCATTTGTCTTAGTTGCTTTGTTGTAGTCCATTGGATTGCTTTGTGGTCCGGCTATTCTTGCCGGTTTGTTTCTTGATGTTGCTTTGCCTTGATTACGCTTTGGGCTGCAATGGATGATGATCCTTCGTTGGCCGATCCCATTGGCGATGTGTGATGATCCTCTCGCTATGGTCCTTGCCGATGCTTGTGAGGTTCTTGCTTCTAGTGTTGTTGGATCTACCTTTGTGAGGTTGCCAAATTGCTGGTTTTCGGCAATTTCATCCTCTTGTTTGGTTAATCAGATGCCCCGTGATGGACCTTACGTCCCGTTGGTTGTGCATCATTAGCTACCATGTATTTTGGTTTCGGAAAGATTGCATCCCTTTGGAGGTAATGTTTGGGGGCGGCAGCCTTGTGGTGTGCCCTCTTTGGTTGAATCGATCTTTGGTATTTGGGGTGGGTGTGATGCATTTGTTGTTGCTCCCTCCTGGTGGAATTCTAGGGGTGCCTCTAGGATCTTGGCAATTTTTGTTTTGATGTAGTAGTTGGTTGGTGCTCCTAATGCTAGAAGTGGATAACATTGGGCCATTGCTTGCATATTTCCTTCTTTGGTGCAGTCTTGCTCGCGGTTGTTCTTTGCATTTGGATGTTGTCCTGCTTGCTAGCGGTGTTGAATTTTGGCCCTATGCTACAGGTGCCTTTTTTGGTGCCGATGCCATATCTTTGGTGGACGTTGATCTTGCTGCAAATGGCTTAAACTAGTTGTCGAATAGGCTCGATGGTTTGTTGGCATGCTTCGAGGAGGATTAGCGGTATGATGCTAATCTGCTGGAAATCCCGGATCACAATCGATGAGTGTTGCACCGGGTGTGTGATGCAAAGCAAGATACCGATTCATGCGGTTGGAATAGGGTGCGAGATAGGTGGGCAGCTTGTTTAGATGTTGCAATTACTATGGGGCTACCGGATGTGGTCGATCTGTTGCGTCGAGTAATGATTTTGAATCGATTATGTAAAATGTTGTGTTCATTTTCTATGTTTGTTAGAATGCTCCTTTTAGGAGTTTTTGGAGTTTTTCTCAAATGTACCAGGTTGTTCGGGTATGCCCCAACGTCTTATGTTCTAACTCCAAATCAAAATTTGGAGTTATAACATAGTCTTTTGTAAATTTTCTCCCTATAATCCAAAATACACACTTACTTACCAAAAAAAAAGTGTAAGATGGCCTTGCTGCAGATGTGTCTGGACATAGCTGGATCTACTATTCCATCTTGCTGCTTTTGGTCAAGACTGGCGCCGATTTGCATGCTGTTAGCTACTGTGAATGGTTTCTGTACCTGATGAACAGTTCAGGTTTGTTGGCGGGTTTGGATTCCGGCCCTATTCTTGCTGGGCGCCATTTTTGCTGCTGCTACTGGTGTTTTCTCCTGGCGTTGGATCGGTGGGTGAGATGCAGCTGCCCTTTGCTGCTTGATGAAGGAAAACTAGGGGTGCCTTTTGATTGGTGGTAGTTGTTTATGTGTAATGACAAGGTTTTTTTGTAAGCTGTTAATCTTTTCCTCTTAGAGGTTTTTTTGAGCTATTCTCTGATGTACCTGTTGCTCGGGGAATGCCCTAGCGATGTATGTTCTAACTCTAAGTCAAAATACTTGGAGTTATAACATAGTGTTTGCAAATTTTTTCTCCCGTTAATCCAAAATACACACTTACTTACCAAAAAAAAAAAGTTGAAGCTGCCCCCTTGCCTACTGGCTAATCTGTGGTGGTTTTTGCCTTTCTCTCGTGCTGAGTCTGCGATAATTGACGATTGGTTTGGATGGCTCCTTTGGGGATTGGTTCCCGGTTGTGGTTTGTTGGTCCATACATATTATTTTGTATTGTGTTCTTGATCTTGGATGGTGCTGTTTCTTGGGTGTTGTACTGTCCCCTCCCTCAATCTGTCTCCCCTCCCCTTCCCCAAAAAAAAAAAAAAAAATGGTGTGTGTGTGTGATTTGAGCTTGGCGCTCCTGAATGTGATGGGCTTGTGACCGTGGTTGCAACCTTTTGGACGGTCTGGCTCCTTTGTTGAGGCTGTTTGGCTGATGGATGGCTGATGAATCGGAATAAGCTGGTTTCTAGTTGTTGACTTCCATGCAGCTATTGTTGTATTTGATCTGCCCGGGTGTGGACTGGGGTCAATGTTTTTGGTACTATTTTTTGATCCATTGGGGCTTTGACAATGTTGTTTTTGCATTGTGGTTGAATTCAAGAAATCAGGTGATTATTTCACAAATTTGGATAAGTGCTGAGTCAGTTGCGGTAATATTGAAGCCTTGGTGTGCTGGATGCTGATGCTGACAGTGAACAGATATCTGAGTATTGTGGCAGCTGTCGTTCGGTTTCTGCTGATGCTGATTGGGGGATAAAGCTGGTGTTGCTGGGGCGGACTGATTTTGGTGGTGTGGTGTGGGGAAAGTCTCCAGCCGAAGCAGGGATTGTGATGTCTTTGGTCTCCAGCACACTAGATGTTTTATGTAGCGGTATTGCCGGCCTTATGATTCTGTTGGATTTGATTCTTGATGATACCGGATGTTCAATGTTTTTTTTTGGTAAGTAAGTATTTTGGATTAATGGGAGAAAAATAGTACAAAAAATATGTTTATCTACAAGTATTTTGACTTGAAGATAAAACATAACACGCTAGGGCATACCCCGAGCGGACAGTACATCTGAATATACAAAATGGCCTCTAGGAGGACAACATTTACCGAAAATGATAAAATATGACATTTCCATCATAAACAAAACTGAACACAACATGCAGTAGCTGACACACATAATCGGCTTCTCACAGTGGCACGGCAGATACCGGATGTTCAATAGCTCCTGTTTTTTTTCTATTTTGCTACTTGCAATATACTGATCCATGGCTTGCTATCTTTACAGTAATGCCAGGGCTTGCTGTGTCTTATGAATGTGCTGATGTAAAACCTGGGTGCCGATGGCTGCTACTGGAACCTTCCGGATGTTCAAGTAGTTGTGCATGTGGGTGCCCCTGGTTTTTCAGAATTGATGTAGTCTCAGACTGAGGCAGTTGATTTTTTATGGGTATTGCATTTCGTTTTGTGAACACTGCAAATGGGCAGTTTGGCGTGGAAGGTTAGCTGGCATGGTTCAGGAAGCTGGGTTTGGTGTGAATGTAATGATGTTTCTTATAATATATTATAGTTGCTGCTGATGATGCTCGGGTGTGATCACTGCCTCTGGTTTGATATGCCCCTGGTATTTTGTTTGTAAGATGTGCTAATGGGAAGTACATTCTGCTGATGCTCATGGATCCCGCCTTTGGGTTCTCTGTCTTGGTTGTTGTGCTTGATGTTGCTGATGCTTTGGAACGCGGGTTGGTGCTCTTCTCGGTTAATCTAAATTGCTGTCTAATTGTACTGCCTTCGGGTTTGATGCTGGCTGCTCGAGGGCCGTCGGTTTAGCTGTCCACCTTTTCGCACGTCTCCGCCACTGAGCTGGTGAGTTGGGACCACGGGTGGAGTGATGATAATGATCCCTCGGTCGCTGGAGTTGGCTCTGGATGCCCGAAGTACTCTCTTTCGTCCTATACCAGGCTGTTTTGCTGTTCGGCTAATAAGGGTTGCCATGTACTGCTGGAGTTCCTTATTGGGTCTCGCATTGCTGTAACATTACATTTTGCGTGTGCTGGGGAGTATTGCCTAGATTCTTGTTTGGTCGGGGTTTGTTGGTCTGCTACAGGAATCTGGCGCTGCTGTTCCGCGATGCTATGTATAGACATTTCAGACGCCAATTCCCGCTGAAGCTTGTTGGTTTTGGAGTCTCGATGCCGGAGCTCTTTGGAGTTTCTCTTGATGCTTTGTTTATGTTGCGTTTGCTGAACCATTTTTAGATAGGACTCATACTCTGCAGTTCTTGCTGATCGCTTGTCCTCCTAGCGGACTTTTATTTTGTTTTTTTTACGGATTCCTGTTGTATTCGTTGCTCGGGGCATGCCCTAGCGATTATGTTTTTACTCTAAGTCATAATTACTTGGAGTAAAAACATAATTTCTATAATTTTTTCTCTCCCTATAATCCAAAATACTCACTTACCAAAAAAAAAAAAGATGATGCTCGGGTGTATATGGTCATGCTGGGGTTTGATGCTTTAATGCTACTATTGTTGTTGCTCGGGTATTTGTAGCCATGCTGGGACTAGTAGATTGTGCCACTTCATAGTTGCGACCCTGGCAAACTCTCTAAGGAGTGCTGGGATTGAGTATGGTTGCCGATGATGTTCGGTTCTCCTTTGCTACCGTTCCTTTGCTGGATGTTGGGCTGATAATGAATGTATGAGTGTGGTTTGATGCAGCAGAAGAATGGGATCGGTTATTTACTGCTGTTGGCTAGGGGATGATACTGTGCTGATTTTGGCTGTCATAGCTGATGTGGTGTGGGATGTGATGCAGAAACATACTGAACTGGCCAATTTGCTTCCTAAAGATGGAGCATGGATTGTGATGCCCATGGTTATTAGCATGATTGCTGCCCATGGTTATTAGCATGGATTGTACTGGCCTGTTTGTTGGCACGCTGCTGGTGTCCACCTTTCTGTGCTGCTGGTTGGCTATTTATCGTGCTGCTTGTGCCACGTCGCTGATGCTGATCCTTTGCACTATGATGCAATGTGATGATGTGGCTACTTAAGGTTGCACCGGATGTTGTTGAGCTGCATGTTTTCTGTTTTTTTGATAGTTTCTATTGTGATGCACAATTTCTACTGCAGTTGTGCTGTAGTGCGTGTTTTCTATTTGCTGGAATGCTGGCTTGTGGTTCAGTTTGCTGTGGCGTGGTATTATTGGATTTCAGTTGGCCTTGAACACGGCTGATGTGCTAATTATGCTTCTGGGTGGGTGCGGCTGCTTTTGTTTTCTCCGAAGTAAATGATGGTGCTGTTCTGCTAGCTCTCTCATGGTGACCTGCTGTCCGGTCAGTGGATTACGTTCCTGTACTGATGAAGATCCACGATGGATTGCTCTGCCGACTTCGTTGAGTTAGGCGTAGATTACAATGATCTTGCCAGTGTGAAAATGATGACAATTTTCATATTCTGCTTATGTGGTAGTTCTTAATGTTTTTTTCTTTTGATGTACCAGTTGCTCGGCGCATGCCCTAGCACTTTATGTTTTACCTCTAAGTTCAATACTTGGAGTTAAAACATTTAGTTTGTAATTTTTTCTCCCATTAATCCAAAATTCTTACTTACCAAGAAAAAAAAAATGGAAGGGACCCCAAACTAGATTTGTCCATCTTAAGGTCGGCTTGTGAGGGTGGATAAGAAAGTAACCAGATTTAGTTGAAAATTTACCATCAGCATTGTCATCCCATTTCACAGAAGTCGATTTGTTGGTGTTAGGAAAATAAGTGGGCATTTTCTGCACTAGACGAGAAATGTCGTGATCATATGGATTAGGCCAGACCCATTGGTTATTTCTAATTATATGATGAACCTTGGCATCCCATGGCAATCTCGATACCAAACGAGTATGGTCAGAACTAACAATACTCAGCGGCCCCATCGGGTGCCAATTGTCATGCCACAGAAAGGTATTAGAACCGTCACCAATGGTATGGATGGAATGAGTGCGCATAAATGGGCGATGCTTCATAATCTTCTGCCAACTCCACGGGATTGGAATTTAAAATCTTCGTTTTTGCCGATTTCGAAATCTGGCAGCGCTGGAGCCGGCCATGGCCGATCTCCTGGGTCCTCCTCCTGGTTCCCCCCAGAAGACTTCGCCCGCATCAGTTTTCCGTCTAAAACCTAATGCCTGCCCTCCTGATACCTCGTCCTCTCCTGCTAAGAACGGACTATGTTCTTCCAGCCCCGAGTTAGTGTCGAGCGAGGTTCGCTCTTCCTGGTTAGATATTGTTTGAAATGGTGGATTTCCCACGTCCTCTTCACTCAAATATTTCCCTCCACTAAATGTGGATGGCGAAGCTGCTTGTATTTCTCATCCCCCTGAGGTTGTTGACGAAGGCAGACGAATTTGAGGTACATCCTTAGTGGGTTATTTCTTCGACGCTCCTCCCCATTTTAGGCCGATTTCCTCCATTGCCCGTCTTCTCCGGTCCCACTATGGGCTGGAGCACGTCGCATCCAATGATAAAGGTTTCTTCTTCTTTTGGTTTTCTTCTTCGGAAAAGATGGAGCAGTGTTTGATGGCAGGTCCCTCCCATTTACTCCTCCATGGGTCCTCGCAGGTAAAGCCCTAAGTCTATATCATTATACTCCTGGTATGAAGTTGAGTATGGATTTGCATAATTCCTTCCCAATTTGGATTAAGCTTTCCAACGTGCCGGTTGAACTCCGGTCTCCTCTGGGACTGGGTTGGATTGCCAGTTCAATTGGAAAGCCAATCCTCCTTTGTCCCAGAACTACAAAATTGGAGAGGCTGGACATAGCCCGAATATGTGTTAAGATTGCTGCGGATGCTGCCACGCCCGCTAGAATTAAGCTGCAATCATCCAATTCCCTTTCTTGTTGGTAAGTGCCAAACAGCTTTTGTTGCTGGTCGTCAAATTAGTGATAACATTCTTCTGGCTCAAGAAATTCTACATAAGTATCACCTTGGACATGATCCTCCCAGGTGTACTCTGAAAATTGATCCGATGAAAGCATATGACTCATTCACCGGGACTTCATTATCACTATGCTATCTCTTATGAAGTTTCCTCCTCAAATGGTTGAATGGATTCGACAATGCATTACCACCCCTTCGTACGCTATGAACATCAATGGAGAAGCAATTGGGTTTTTCAAGGGAAAGGGCCTACGGGAGGTGATCCTATCTCGCCATATTTATTTGTGCTTGTAATGGAGGTGCTAAATGGAATCATTGAAGTGAAGACTAGGCAGAATGATCAATTCAAATTTCATTGGAAATGCAAAGATACTCAAACAATCATGCTTGCCTTTGCAGATGACCTTTTCCTTTTCTCTCATGCTGATATTACCTCTATTCAAATTCTTAAAGATTGTCTTGAGGAGTTCCAGTGGCTCTCGGGACTTTCTGCAAATAGAAATAAAAGTGAGGTATTTATCTGTGCAAAGGACTGTTCTATCCATCATGATATTGTTGGTCTTTTGGGCTTCAAGGTGGGTAGTCTTCCAATTCAACAATTGTTGGACAATTGTTAAGAGCGCCTAGAGAGAGAAGCTCTCGCTTCTCTCTTCGTTTCAAAATTCGTTTTTGAATTTGTCCGCGTCTTCTGTGACTCTCCTCATCTGGCCGGGCGGCACCACAGCCGGCCAAGGCCGGTCTCCTGGTTGCCTCGCCCGGTTGCCTCCCGTCTTTCCTCCTCTTCTCTTGCTCCCGTGGCGGCACTGAGACCTCTGAGGTTTTCGGTGTCGTCCGTGCCGCTCAGCCCCCGAATCTCCTCGGTTCGTGCTTTTGGCTGTGCGCGTCTTATGGCTCTGGCTACATATGGGTGTTCCTTCGGCTCATCCGTCTTGTAGTAGATTGGGATTACCCGCCCCGTTCTCGGAGCCGAACGCCTGTTCCCGGGCTCCGAGCGTATGTCCTAAATACGCTGGCCGGGCTGGAATTGGTCAGTCCTTTGCCCTCCCGATTTGTTTGGGAGGTCTTTGTTGACGCTATTGTCGTCTTTTGTTCTTCTCGAAGAATCTGGCGCTGACGAAGGTATGTTCGTTCTTTCTTTTTTTTTTTTTTTTTGGTATGTAAGTATTTTGGATTATAGGGAGAAAAAATTACAAAAGCTATGTTTTATCTCCAAGTATATTGACTTGGGAATAAAACATAAAATGCTAGGGCATACCCCGAGCGACCAATACATCAAAAAATACCGAAAAAGCCTCTAAGAGGACAACGATCAAAATGTAATATGAAATTACATGAGAGCAGTCGCTATATCGACAACATTGCAAGTTCGACTTGCATTTCAAACCGCACATAGAACGAAGGTATGTTGCTCACTGGCTCTAAAGGTCTGTTCCCAGTGTGTTTCCTCCGTTGGACGGGTTGGGAATGCCGTCTTTGTTCGTGCTTGGATCTGGATGAGGTTCTCAAGAGCATTTGTGGATCGCTTAGTTGCAGTCTAGAGAGAGAAGCTCTCGCTTCTCTCTTCGATTTCAAACTTCGATTTCAAATTTCGTCTTCGAATTTGTCCACGTCTTCTGCGACGGTTCTCATCTGGCCGGGCGGCGCCGGAGCCGGCCATGGCCGGTCTCCTGGTTGCCTAGCCCGGCCATCTCCCGCTTCTCCTCCTCTTCTCTTACTCCCGCGGCGGCACTGAGACCTCTTAGGTTTTCGGTGTCGTCCTTGTCGCTCAGGCCCCGAAGCTCCTCGGTTCGTGCTTTTGGCAATGCGCTTCTTTGGGCTCTGGATACACTATAGGTGTTCCTCCGGTTCATCCGTCTCGCAGTGGATTGGGATTACCTGCCCTGTTTACTGGCGCTGAACGCCCCTGTTCCTGGGCTCCTGCGTATGCCCCGTTTCTGCTTACTGGATGGAATTGCTCAGTCCTTTTGCCCTCCTGATTTGTTTCGGGAGGTGCTGTTTGACGCTTTTGTCGTCTTTTGTGCTTCTCAAGAATCGCGCCGACGAAGGTATGTTCTTCTATGGGCTTCTAAGGTTCGTTCCCAGTGTATTTCCTCCTGTTGGACGGGTTGGGGAATGACGTCTTTGTTCGTGCTTGGATCTACGGATGTGGTTCGAAGAGCTGGCTGAGGATCGCTTTGTTGCAAGAGATCCTTCGGGTGCGATGGATTTCCTTCGCTCGCAAGAAGCTGGTGGGTCGAGGTTTCTCACCGCCCTGCAGTCGATGACGACGGTGCCGCTTCTCATGATGTTGGTTATGCGCAGCTTTTTTCAATTGGCGATCAGCTTTGATTATGTGCTTCGCTTTTCATATTAGGGATGACAGGGCCTAAATTTTGTTTTTTTTGTAATGCCGTCTTCATGGGTGTTGATGTTTGGGATGGCTTTGGTCTTTGTGTCATTGTTCTCGCAATGCCGCAAGTGGCGGGATGTTAGGTGTTGTATCAAATTGTGGGTCTTGATTGTCCTGTTGTTGTTGAGGAGGCTAGGGTCCGTCGCCGATCTTTGTTTTGCCGCAATCTGTTGGGATCGCATCTGCCGATGCGGATGCCCGCCTCGATGCCCATTCTTTGCCAAGAGTGGCTAAGTCTTGATGCATGGCCGCTTGTTGTGCAATTGGGGTAGTGGGTGCATGCGGCTTTGTTGTGGTTTTCTTAGCGGGGCTGTGATTGGTTCATACCAAAAAAGGGGCTGTGATTGGTGGTTCTCTGCTGCTGTTGCCCATTGCTGTGTTTTAGCCGGCTTGCAAATCTGCTGATGTTGGGCTCTTCTTTAGATGGTACATGCTCTTGTTGAAGTGCGGTCAATTCTGTTAATAGGGTGTTGATTGCCTTGTGTGCTGAGTGTGGATTGCTGGTCCTTACTGGCGTTTTGTTGGTATCAGCCGCTCTTCCGATTCCACTTTGTCTTTTTTTGCGGTCTTCTTTGGATGTGGCTTTGGCAAAAAGAGTGATTTGGATCATTCACGCAAGTGTTGATGGTGGTTGCTGCAAGAAACTGGCCCACTGGTTGCTGTTGCATGATTTGAAGCAGTAAATGGTGTCCCCATTTTGTTGCTTCTTTGGTGGCTTTTATGCCTGTTTTTTTAATTTGTAATGCTGTAGGGCTGGGTAGATTTCGGCCTATCTTGGAATGCCGCTTGTTTCCTCATTTTGATGTTTTGTTGTACTCGTGGCTAGGGGTATCCCTAGCTTTTAATGCTTTATCTCCCTGGTAAAATTATTGGAGATAAGCATTGTTTCTGTAAATTTTTTTCTCCCATTAATCCAAAATTGTTACTTACCAAAAAAAAAAAAAGGACTGCTTAGTTGCAAGAGATCCTTCGGGTGCAATGGAAATCCTTCTGCTCGCTGCCAGCGGTTGTGGGCTGTAGGTTTCTCACTGGCCCACAGTCTGATGACGACGGTGCCGTTTCTCATGTTGCTGGTTATGCAGATATTTTCAATTGGCAGTTAGCATCGATTTTGTGCTTCGATGCATATTAGGGAGCTGCTTCCTCTAGCCTCTTGGTAGGCCTCGCCCTATGCTCTGGCCTTGGCGCCTTATCCTGAGCTGCTGGCTTGATGATCCTTAGTCATTGTGCTCCCTCCTGTTGGTTGGGTTGGGGGGTGCCCGTTCATGTCAGGTTGGGGGCTTCCTGGCTGTGGTTTGTTGAGCTGTTAGTGGTATAGGTTTGGCTGCTAGTGGCCCTCAGTGTGTTGGGTTCTGCAGTTTGTTGCCTTTGTGGGGACCTTTCTTTGTTTGGCATTGCTGTGGGCGAATGGCTTCTGCCATGGTTTCTATTGCCGAGTCCTGGGATGGGTTGTCAGATTTTATCTATCTGTACAGGACCTAAATATTGCCTTTTAAGTAATGCCGTCTTGAAGGTTTGGTAATGCTGTTTTGGGATGGTTTTGCCTGTTGTGTCGTTGTTCTACAATGCTGCAAGTGGCGGGATGTTAGGTGTTGTATCAAATTGTTGGTCTTCAGCTATTCCTGCTGGTGTTGAGGAGGCTTGGGGCCCGTTGCTGAGGCTGGTTTGCAGCAGTTCTGTAGGGATTGCAAAGGATGCTGATCCTTCAATGGCTGATCCTTTTGGCCGGATTGTGTAGGTTAGTTTTAGACTAGCCTCTTTGTACAATGATGTTGCTGCCATTGCTTGGGGTGGATCTTGGGCTTTTCACTGGGTCTTTCTTTGTAGATCTTCTTTTGCACGCCCGCTGCCGGGATGGCTAAATGGCCGATGCAATCGCGCTTGTTGGAAATTGTATGTGCAATTGGGGTAGTGGGTGCATGCGGCTATGTTGTGGTTTTTTCTTTGCGGGGCTGTGATTGGTGGTGCTATCTTTGCCGATGCCGAGTGCTGTGTTTTAGCCGGTTTGCAAATCTGCTGATGTTGGGCACTGGATGGAACCTGCTCATGCTGAAGTGCGGGCAATCCAGTTGATAGTGTGCTGATTGTCTCATTTGCTGAGTTTGGATCGCTGGTCCTTACTGGCGCTTTGTTGGTATCAGCTTGCTCTCTGACTCCTCTGTTCTTTTTGCGGTGCCGTTGGGTGTGGCCTTCGGTGCAGAAGTGCTTTGGATCATTGGCTGCAAGGGTTGATGGTGGTTGCTGGGAGTAGCTGGTCCACTGGTTGCTGATGGCTGATTTGAAGCAGTGAATGGAGTCCCCATTTTGTTGCTCTATGGTGGCATTTATGCATGTTTTTTAATTTGTAATGTTGTAGGGCTGGGTAGACTTCGGCCTATCTTGGACATGCCGCTTGTTTCATCATTTTGATGTTTTTGTTGTACTCAGTGGCTTGGGGAATGCCCTAGCTTTTAATGTTTTATCTCTCTGTTAAAATACTTGGAGATAAAGCATTGATTTTGTAAATTTTTTCTCCCATTAATCCAAAATTCATACTTACCAAAAAAAAAAAAAAAGTCTTCCAATTCGTTATTTGGGTGTGCCTTTGATTACAACTAGGCTTTCTTCCAAGGATTGTACTGCTCTTATAGATCGCATTACTCGTAGAATTTAATCTTGGAAGAATAGGTGGTTATCATTTGGGGGTCGGTTGCAACTTGTCGCATCTATACTCTCTTCCATTCATCTCTACTGGGTCTCAATTTTCATCTTGCCCAAATCCATTCTCAAATCGATAGAATGTATCATTCGTCGGTTCCTCTGGTCTGGATCTTCTGAAGAAAAGTTTAATGCAAATGTCTTTTTTTTTGGTAAGTAAGAATTTTGGATTAATGGGAGAAAAAATTTACAAAATAAATGCTTTATCTTCAAGTATTTTAACAGGGAGATAAAATATAATAGCTAGGGTATTCCCGAGCCACCGGGTACAACAAATAACCTCAAAATGATGAAACAAGAGTAAAGTCCCCTAGGGGAAAACACTCAACAAAACGGCCAAACATGAAGTCCCGCCATTTTAGAATAATAAGTCTTCAACGAGGATGTAACGGCGCTCCACCGATACAGAAAAAGACCACTTCACCCGCTACATTGAGCCATCCAAAGGGGCCTCAGCAGCATGGCACCTTCCACCACCACGGCACAGCCCCTTCAAGACTGTCTAGCTCCAAATCAAAGCGCCGAGGAAGACGGGACTTGACCAACCACACCTTCAGCAGATCACCCCAACCACATCAGAGACCAAGATGCTTCGACAACGAAAGCAGCATACCAAATGCATACCGGACAGCAAAGCCCTCCAGATCCATCGACAAACAATCAAAATTGCATATCAGATTCCACCTTAAATGAAACCACACAGCATCTGCCAGCACCGACCCAGCCATGATCAAGGTATGTTGCAGCAAAATCAATCGCTGCCCAACTTATGGAGCAAAAACCAGAACCTTTCTACAAGGTAGCCCTCTCAACCATCCCTTTAGAAAGAAGGAGGGCAACAAAATAGCATCAAGCTGCCCAACATGATCAACTGATAATGAAGCCGGCAATTCAATTCGGCCACAGTAACGCCAAATCAGCCGAAAGTCAAATCAGCCTTGAAATCGGCAATTGAAAACAGCCACAGATATGCCAAACCAGCCAAAAGTCGAATCGGCAGATGAAGTGCAAGGCCAGTTCAGCAATAGACATTCCATGTACCGCATGCCAAGTCGGACTCAGAGTCACCCGACAATTGATGTGCCTAGTCCGCAATTTCAAATCGGCCACAATTCGAAGTCGGCAGTTGATCATCAACACCAACCGGGCCAAAGCCAAACGGCATTAAGATTGGCATTCTTATGCTACGGCATCTTCAAGATAGCAATGAAGCACTACAACCTCAAAATCACATCAAAGAAGCAGAGATTTGCTCCTCAAGTAAACAAAGAGGGAACAACAAAGTAGTCAAAGCTATAACATCTTCAAGATGAATCCAACCACACCAGATGCAGGGGAGCTCATCCTCCACCTTACCCGGTATTGGCAGATCAGTCCAAAATCTCATTCACACCCAACAAAGCACATGCTCCCAATCACAAAACATGTCCACAGACAGAACCGGTAGAGGAGACTGGAACCGGCCAAATTCCTGAGCTGCAACAAACAGCAAGCTAGTCGGAACTTCTGCATTGAAACCAGAACAGGGACAAAAAGTTCCAGCAGCCTCATTAGCCTGAGGCATGGAAGCCCAGCCCTAATCTGAGGAGGCGAGAGTCCCACCGAAAGTCAAATTTTAAATTTGAAATTTGTGAACCCAAAGAGAAGCCAAAACTTCTCTCTGGCACAATAAAAGCTCATTTGATCTGGAATATTGTCTTAGACATTGTGATCTTGATGACGTATGCCATGAAGGCATCCACTATACCTGGAATGATAGCCGCGACTCTTCCATTCGTATATTTAGAAAGCTTGATCGTGTTGTTGCGAATAGGCATTGGTTCGACAAATTCTGTCGGGCTAAAGCCCTTTTTCCCCCTCCCCAGCTTTTTGACCATTCGCCCTGTATTCTTCTCCCTTCTGGTTTTTCCCCCAGAAAAAGCGGGATGTTCCGGTTCAATAATTTTCTCACCAAATCCCCTAAATTTCATCCTTTGGTTGCAAATGCTTGGTCAGTCGTTACCAATGGCTATCCTATGTTCAGGCTTGTGGTTCGTCTTAAGATGGTGAAAAAGGCTCTAAAAAAGCTTAATGTCCACGAGGAGGTTGTTCGCCTGAGGAAAAAGCTTGAGGATATCCAGGGTCAAACTCCTTCTAACCTGGTGTGTCACCTCGAGGAACGTAGATGTAAGGATGCTTACCATGATGCACTGGCCAAGGAAGCCGACCTTACTCAGCAAAAAGCTAAGATAAGGTGGCTCAAAGAAGGTGATCAGTGTAACAAATTCTTTTTTAAGACGGTGAATGGGAACAACAATAAGAACCGGATTATCTCTCTTCTTGATCACGATGGGAATCCTACCATTGGTATCGAAGATGTCCAAAATCTGATTGTGGATCACTTTAGTAAGGCTCTTGGTACTGGACGCAAGTATGGGTCGGCTGATGCGGATCGGCTTCGCCCTTACATCCTTCATACTGTGCTTGAATCGCTTATGGACCCTCTTGTGGGCCCGGTAAGTGATGATGAGATCCGCAAGGTGATCTTCTCTATAGGTGACTATAGGGCCCCGGGTCCTGATGGATTCAGTGCTTTGTTTTTCAAGGAGTCATGGGACATCGTGGGTCCATCTGTTTGTGAAGCCTTTTTTTGGTAAGTAAGTATTTTGGATTATAGGGAGAAAAATTTATAAAATCTATGTTTTATCTCCAAGTATTTTGACTAGAAAATAAAACATAATAAGTTAGGGCATACTCCGAGCAAAAGGTATATGATTATACCAAAATAGCCTCTAAGAGGACAACATTCAACAGAAAGACAACAATTGTAATCAAAATACACATAGTCGACACACAATCATCAACATCAGAGGAGCAACTTGCGGTTCAACGCAAGCAACATCTAGGCGAGATCGCTTTCGGTGCAACGGACCATCTTGGCGAGGCCAAGCGGCAACAAAGCCAAACTACCTGGCCGCCCACACCAAATGCGAGAATACCATCAGCAACGGTGAAGCCGGCCAAACCCCAACAAAGGTTAGAACATCAAGATCAACACTAACGGACAAATGTCTGAAGCCACAGCTGGTTAATCCAATTGGCAAAGCAACCAAAATTTGCAAGCGGGAGGGCTTCAAACAAAAGCTTCGTAGCTCTACATCACCCTTCAAAGAATGAATCATGGTGTTGCCAAGAACTCCAAGACTCAGCATAGTTTTAGCATCAACCGAAGTGGAGCTCCAACCCATCATAGGCCAATCTAGCTGCATTTGATGAACCAAAGCCCGAGAGGCGCACCCTCCATCAGTAGAATGGAACCGCCCATAGCAAAGCGGTTCAACCACCTCCCGCCAACACCGCAACCCGCCAAAATAGCAAAGAATCCAAGAAGACGGCGAGCTTGGATGCACAGATCCAGCAAAGGAATCTAAGACTACTACTACAGCCCAAAGAATTCAAGATACAACAAAATGGAGGATATCACCTCACAACATCAGCCCATCACAAGTGCAAGAACAACAGAATACAGCTTTGATCAAAAGGAAAAGATCATCACCCAAAATTCCAACAAAGCATCAAGAAAGCAACTCTGCAAACCAAACTAAACAGAGGGCGATCAAGAACCAAACACTACACCCAGCATACACACCGGTACACACCGGCGTAAGAACAAAGAACATCATCCCGACACAAGCAGCTCATATGGTTAAAATGGTACTGCTCAAACAGAGGTAGTATTTTGTTCATCAAAGAACAAGGTTGCAGCCCCTACTGCAGCAAATCACCAGCCAATACTGCAAACCAATCAAGGAAGAGTGGGCTGTCCCCAAAGACCAACTTCAAACTTGCCAAACCAAAGAATACCCGGATCAGCAAAGGTGCGGAAAGATCTCCAAAAGGCCAGAAGGTCCATGACCAGTTCAACCAAAAACCAAATCCAGAGTATAGGCGGCCCCCTCCCCACCCCACACACCGGCAATGGCTCAAAGGAACACGGCACCAGACCGATTATTCAGACAATCCATCAAAACCAAAATCCAACCACGCAGGCTCCACAAAACAACAGATAAACAGCAGGCTCAGACCTGCTACAAGGGATCACAAGCACCAAACGGAGGTCATCCAGCTCTTCACACCAACCAAAAAGTCCCCAACCAGAATAGCTCAGGCTCCCCAACCCGTTCCATTGAAGGGGACACATTGGCTGAGCTAATAGAAAAGCTGACAACACAATCCCATTCACCGGCCAGATCCAAAGAACAGGCGAGAGCAGCAGCCATCGAAATGCAAAGCTTCAACATGAGAACCCAACAAACTCTGCAACCCAAAAGGTTGCCAAAAAGCAGAGCTTCAATAAAGGCAGCAACTTGAGCCCCATCACAGCAGAAGGATCGCAGACAACCCGAAGTTCCATGGCCAGCACTTCAGACCTTCGACCCAATATCTCCAACCTTAGCACGATACGGAGTCCCCCAATCCGTCCACCAGAAGGGTGATACACAGGCAAAGGCGCAACAGAGCCAGAAATACAGACCTTTGGAAGTGGCAGATCCAACACGCAGTGAGAGAGCCGGCAGAAGCTCCTATATCAGATTCCGGCCGAATCCATAATGACAAGGTGACTAACCCAGCCCACGAGACAAATCCAAGCATGGCCCAATCGTCCACAAAGGCGTATGAACAGGATGGAGCCATAATCGAGGCCGGAACCTACAACCCCATCAGAATGGGAGAACCGAAACGAGAACTCAAACCTAGGCTTGCACCGAGGAGAAGAGGAATCGTTCTTGCGAGAGATACAAGACCTCAAAGGCCTGCATCCAAACCTGAATCAACAGACACAATCACGCAGCAGCGGCCGAAGATTCAAAGGACGCCGACTTTTCAGATCTGAAGTCCAGAAACGAGGGAAGAAAGAATCGGGAAGCCTTAGGCGACCGACCAGAGCATCCAGGAGGCCGGCCGAGGCCGGCTCCGGCGTCGCCCCGCCCAGGAGGGTCATCAAGGAGGCGGGCGGGAGGGCTGAGCGCCGTCGGTAGGAGCGAACAAATTTCAAATTTGAAATTTGAAATCTAGAGAGAAGGAGGAGAATCTCTCTCTACAGTTGGCTGAACTGGTTCAAACTTGGCTTTTTCATCTGTTTGTGAAGCCATCCGTGACTTTTTCAATCATGGTTTACTTCTTAAACAAATGAACTCTACGATCATTAGTCTGATCCCTAAGGTCCAGTCTCCTCGGCTGGTCTCTGACTACCGTCCCATTTCTTGCTGTAATGTCATCTACAAAGTTATCTCGAAGATCATTGCTAATCGGTTAAAGATGCGTTACCTTATCTGGTTAATAAGTGCCAAACGGCTTTTGTGGCGGGTCGCAAATCAGTGACAACATTCTCCTGGCCCAGGAACTCCTCCATAAGTACCATCTAGGTCATGACCCTCCTCGGTGTACTTTGAAAATTGACCTTATGAAAGCCTATGATTCTATTCATTGGGACTTCGTCATCTCTGTCCTGACCATCATGGATTTCCCGCCCAAAATGATAAACAGGATTAGGCAATGTATTACCACTCCCTCGTACTCTGTTAATATTAATGGGGACTATGCTTGTTCCGAAGCAATTGAAAGCGCTACTATGCTTGCTCCCTCATGGTGACTTGCTGCCCGGTCCATGGTTTACGCTCCTGTACTGTTGAAGATCCTAGATGGAATGCTGTGTCGTCTTCATTGTTGTAGGAATAGTTTTCTTTGATCTTGCTAGTGTGAAAATGATGTCACGTCCATTTTCTGTTTTTGTGTCTGCTGGGGTGTGGCCTCTGTCGTCGTCTGCTGGTATGTGACGCCACACTAAAGATTTTTGCATCTAATATGGTTATCGCTTGCTCTGTTAATGGAGTCTGCAGCGGATTTCGATAGGGTTCCGGTGCTCGGGCGCTCCGGTTTCTTTGCTTGCTCCTCCGATGAAGGAATTTGCATTGACTAGCTCGATTTTGGCACTCTGCGCTGATCCTTTTTCATGTTTTTGGATGGAAATGTCATTCTTTGGTTTCGTCATATTTTTTTCCTCTTAGAGGCCTTTATGTATTTTTTGCTATCTTGTCCGCTTGGGGTATTCCCTAGCGTATTATGTTTTATTTCCAAGTCAAAATACTTGGAGATAAAACATAGATTTTTTTATAATTTTTCTCCCTTTAATCCAAAATACTTACTTACCAAAAAAAAAATGAAAAGAAAAGGCCAATGAATACCAGCTTTCCTTTGGATCCGGGTCTATAGATCTTTAAAGAAAGGACATGAAAAGAAAAGATATTCATGATTTTCATCAGCCGAATCACATAGAATGCATTTAGGAGAGAGGTTTGGAACACCATGGATGCGATCATTAGTACTGAGCCTACGTTTAATGGCCAGCCAGAGCGTTAAGGCATGTATAGGAATATGGAGGGAGCAAAATAACCGTATATTCCAAAAATCATCCCCCCAGGACATTTCCCACATTTTCTCTTCGGTGGTCAATGTGGTGAGACTTAAATTAATGACCATCTCGGTGCCTGACAGGGGTGTCTCCAGGTCGACTCGGATGCGGTGGGAAATATATTAAAAATAATAATAATAATAAAGATTAAAAAAAAGGGGGGGTTTAGAATTGAGTTGTAGTTGAAGCTGCCCCAGGACGACTCGGATGCGGTGGGGAATATAAAAAAAAAAAAGATGTGGTGTGCGTGTGTGATATGTTGAAGCCTGGAGTGCTGGTTGCTGAATCTGATTGTGATCAGATTTCTGAGTAATGTGGCTGCAATCGGCTGATTGATCCGTCTTTGAATGGGGGTTGAAGCCCTGGAGTGTTTCTTGAACTCGATTGTGATCAGATTTTTGAGTAATGTGGCTGCGATCGGTTGATTGATACTGTTGTTGAATGGGTGTTTATGTGGATGCTACTGGGGCAGTCTGACATTGGTGGAGTGGTGTGGGGTTAGTTGTTGCTGTCTATGTGCTATCTCCTGCCGATTAGGATTTGTCTGGTCTCTAGCACACTTGAAGTTATAAGCAGAGTATACTGATCCATGGCTTTCTTTCTTGAATATGATGATGAAAAACTAGGTGTTGATGGCTGCTCTGGAGCCTTCGGGTTTGTTGCTCGGTGTTCAAATTGATGTGCTACCGGAACTCTCTGAACCGATGTTGTCTCGCCCGAGGTAGTTAATTTTATGAGTGTCACATTGTCCCGTATTTTTTTGCCGCCATGCTAGGACTGGTAGTACTTCTTTGCTGCTACCCTGGCTTTCTTTCTAAGGAATGCTGGGCCTGAGCAAGGGCTGTTCTTGAATGATTGACTCAGGACTGATGCAGCAGAAGACTTGGATCGGATAAATATTGCTGTTGGCTAGGGGTTTGTACTGCCTGCTTGTTGGCTTGATGCTGTGGTCCATCGTTCTGAGTTGTAGTTGGGCTGTGTATCATGCTGTTTTGACCACGCTGCTGATGCTGTGGCTTCTCTAAATGTGCACAGTTGTTTGCTGATCTGCATGTGCAGAGTCGCCCTCTGCTCTGGCCTTGGCGCCTTATCCTGAGCTGCTGGCTTGATGATCCTTAGTCATGGTGCTCCCTCCTGTTGGTTGGGTTGGGGGGTGCCCGTTCATGTCAGGTTGGGGGCTTCCTGGCTGTGGTTTGTTGAGCTGTTAGTGGTATAGGTTTGGCTGCTAGTGGCCCTCAGTGTGTTGGGTTCTGCAGTTTGTTGCCTTTGTGGGGACCTTTCTTTGTTTGGCATTGCTGTGGGCGAATGGCTTCGCCATGGTTTCTATTGCCGAGTCCCGGGATGGGTTGTCGATTTTATCTATCCGACGGGACCTAAATATTGCCTTTTAAGTAATCTTAGTCTTCAAGGTTTGTAATGCTGTTTTGGGATGGTTTTGCTGTTGTGTCGTTGTTCTACAATGCTGCAAGTGGCGGGATGTTAGGTGTTGTATCAAATTGTTGGTCTTCAGCTATTCCTGCTGGTGTTGAGGAGGCTTGGGGCCCGTTGCTGAGGCTGGTTTGCAGCAGTTCTGTAGGGATTGCAAAGGATGCTGATCCTTCAATGGCTGATCCTTTTGGCCGGATTGTGTAGGTTAGTTTTAGACTAGCCTCTTTGTACAATGATGTTGCTGCCATTGCTTGGGGTGGATCTTGGGCTTTTCACTGGTCTTTCTTTGTAGATCTTCCTGTTTTGCACCGCTTTGCTGGGATGGCTAAATTGCCGATGCAATCACGCTTGTTGGAAATTGTATGTGCAATTGGGGTAGTGGGTGCATGCGGCTATGTTTGGTTTTTTCTTTGCGGGGCTGTGATTGGTGGTGCTATCTTGCCGATGCCTGATCTTGTGTTTTAGCCGGTTTGCAACTCATTGATGTTGGGCAATTGGATGGAAACCGCTCATGCTGAAGTGCGGGCAATCCGAGTTGATAGTGTGCCGATTGTCTCATTTCTTGAGTTTGGATCGCTGGTCCTTACTGGCGCTTTGTTGGTATCAGCTTGCTCTCTGACTCCTCTGTTCTTTTTGCGGTTCCGCTGGGTGTGGTCTTCGGTGCAGAAGTGCTTTGGATCATTGGCTGCAAGGGTTGATGGTGGTTGCTGGGAGTAGCTGGTCCACCGGGTCAGTTCTTTGATGGTTGATTTGAAGCAGTGAATGGAGTCCCCATTTTGTTGCTCTATGGTGGCATTTATGCATGTTTTTTAATTTGTAATGTTGTAGGGCTGGGTAGACTTCGGCCTATCTTGGACATGCCGCTTGTTTCATCATTTTGATGTTTTTGTTGTACTCAGTGGCTTGGGGAATGCCCTAGCTTTTAATGTTTTATCTCCCTGTTAAAATACTTGGAGATAAAGCATTGATTTTGTAAATTTTTTCTCCCATTAATCCAAAATTCATACTTACCAAAAAAAAAAAAAGTCTTCCAATTCGTTATTTGGGTGTGACTTTGATTACAACTACGCTTTCTTCCAAGGATTGTACTGCTCTTATAGATCGCATTACTCGTAGAATTTAATCTTGGAAGAATAGGTGGTTATCATTTGGGGGTCGGTTGCAACTTGTCGCATCTATACTCTCTTCCATTCATCTCTACTGGGTCTCAATTTTCATCTTGCCCAAATCCATTCTCAAATCGATAGAATGTATCATTCGTTGGTTCCTCTGGTCTGGATCTTCTGAAGAAAAGTTTAATGCAAATGTCTTTTTTTTTTGGTAAGTAAGAATTTTGGATTAATGGGAGAAAAAATTTACAAAATAAATGCTTTATCTTCAAGTATTTTAACAGGGAGATAAAATATAATAGCTAGGGTATTCCCCGAGCCACTGGGTACAACAAATAACCTCAAAATGATGAAACAAGAGTAAAGTCCCCTAGGGGGAAAACACTCAACAAAAACGGCCAAACATGAAGTCTGCCCATTTTAGAATAATAAGTCTTCAACGAGGATGTAACGGCGCTCCACCGATACAGAAAAAAGACCACTTCACTCGCTACATTGAGCCATCCAGCAGGGGCCTCAGCAGCATGGCACCTTCCACCACCACGGCACAGCCCCTTCAGCACCTGTCTAGCTCCAAATCAAAGCGCCAGAAGACGGGACTTGACCAACCACACCTTCAGCAGATCACCCCAACCACATCAGAGACCAAGATGCTTCGACAACGAAAGCAGCATACCAAATGCATACCGGACAGCAAAGCCCTCTAGATCCATCGACAAACAATCAAAATTGCATATCAGATTCCACCTTAAATGAAACCACACAGCATCTGCCAGCACCGACCCAGCCATGATCAAGGTATGTTGCAGCAAAATCAATCGCTGCCCAACTTATGGAGCAAAAACCAGAACCTTTCTACAAGGTAGCCCTCTCAACCATCCCTTTAGAAAGAAGGAGGGCAACAAAATAGCATCAAGCTGCCCAACATGATCAACTGATAATGAAGCCGGCAATTCAATTCGGCCACAAGACGCCAAATCAGCCGAAAGTCAAATCAGCCTTGAAATCGGCAATTGAAAACAGCCACAGATATGCCAAACCAGCCAAAAGTCGAATCGGCAGATGAAGTGCAAGGCCAGTTCAGCAATAGACATTCCATGTACCGCATGCCAAGTCGGACTCAGAGTCACCCGACAATTGATGTGCCTAGTCCGCAATTTCAAATCGGCCACAATTCGAAGTCGGCAGTTGATCATCAACACCAACCGAGCCAAAGCCAAACCGGCATTAAGATTGGCATTCTTATGCTACGGCATCTTCAAGATAGCAACAGAAGCACTACAACCTCAAAATCACATCGCAGCAGCAGAGATTTGCTCCTCAGTAAACAAAGAGGGAACAACAAAGTAGTCAAAGCTATAACATCTTCAAGACAGAATCCAACCACACCAGATGCAGGGGAGCTCATCCTCCACCTTACCCGGGTATGGCAGATCAGTCCAAAATCTCATTCACACCCAACAAAGCACATGCTCCCAATCACAAAACATGTCCACAGACAGAACCGGTAGAGGAGACTGGAACCGGCCAAATTCCTGAGCTGCAACAAACAGCAAGCTAGTCGGAACTTCTGCATTGAAACCAGAACAGGGACAAAAAGTTCCAGCAGCCTCATTAGCCTGAGGCATGGAAGCCCAGCCCTAATCTGAGGAGGCGAGAGTCCCACCAAAGTCAAATTTTAAATTTGAAATTTAGAACCCAAAGAGAAGCCAAAACTTCTCCGCACAATAAAAGCTCATTTGATCTGGGAATATTGTCTTAGACATTGTGATCTTGATGACGTATGCCATGAAGGCATCCACTATACCGAATGATAGCCGCGACTCTTCCATTCGTATATTTAGAAAGCTTGATCGTGTTGTTGCGAATAGGCATTGGTTCGACAATTGCAGCCGGGCTAAAGCCCTTTTCCCCTCCCGCCTTTTGACCATTCGCCCGTATTCTTCTCCCTTCGGTTTTTCCCCGTAAAAGCGGATGTTCCGGTTCAATAATTTTCTCACCAAATCCCTAAATTTCATCCTTTGGTTGCAAATGCTTGGTCGGTCGTTACCAATGGCTATCCTATGTTCGGAGCTTGTGGTCTGCCTTAAGATGGTGAAAAAGGCTCTAAAAAGCTTAATGTCCACGAGGAGGTTGTTCGCCCGAGGAAAAGCTTGAGGATATCCAGGTCAAACTCCTTCTAACTCCGGTGTGTCACCGAGGAACGTAGATGTAAGGATGCTTACCATGATGCATTTGGTTATGAAGCCGACCTTACTCAAAGAAAAAGCTAAGATAAGGTGGCTCAAAGAAGGTGATCAGTGTAACAAATTCTTTTTTAAGACGGTGAATGGGAACAACAATAAGAACCGGATTATCTCTCTTCTTGATCACGATGGGAATCCTACCATTGGTATCGAAGATGTCCAAAATCTGATTGTGGATCACTTTAGTAAGGCTCTTGGTACTGGACGCAAGTATGGGTCGGCTGATGCGGATCGGCTTCGCCCTTACATCCTTCATACTGTGCTTGAATCGCTTATGGACCCTCTTGTGGGCCCGGTAAGTGATGATGAGATCCGCAAGGTGATCTTCTCTATAGGTGACTATAGGGCCCCGGGTCCTGATGGATTCAGTGCTTTGTTTTTCAAGGAGTCATGGGACATCGTGGGTCCATCTGTTTGTGAAGCCTTTTTTTTGGTAAGTAAGTATTTTGGATTATAGGGAGAAAAATTTATAAAATCTATGTTTTATCTCCAAGTATTTTGACTAGAAAATAAAACATAATAAGTTAGGGCATACTCCGAGCAAAAGGTATAACAGATTATACCAAAATAGCCTCTAAGAGGACAACATTCAACAGAAAGACAACAATTGTAATCTGAAAATACACATAGTCAGACACACAATCATCAACATTGTAGGAGCAACTTGCGGTTCAACGCAAGCAACATCTAGGCAGATCGCTTCGGTGCAACCGGACCATCTTGGCCGAGGCCAAACCGGCAACAGCCAACTACCTGGTTCGCCCACACCAAATGCGTAATACCATCAGCAACGGTGAAGCCAAAGAAACAAACCCCAACAAAGAGTTAGAACATCAAAAGATCAACACTACTGGACAAATGTCAAGCCACAATGGTTAATCCAATTGGCAGCAACCAAAATTTGCAAGCGGGAGGGCTTCAGCAAAAGCTTCAGCAGCTCTACATCACCCTTCAGCAGTGAATCATGGTGTTGCCAGCAACCAGCACTCAGCATAGTTTTAGCATCAACCGAAGTGGAGCTCCAACCCATCATAGGCCAATCTAGCTGCATTTAATGAACCAAAGCCTGAGTGCCAGGCGCACCCTCCATCAAAAGAATGGAACTGCCCATAGCAAAGCAGTTCAGCCACCTCCCGCCAACACCGCAACCTGCCAAAATAGCAGCAATCCAGCAGCACCGGGTAGTTGGATGCACCAGATCCAGCAAAGGAATCTAAGACTACTACTACAGCCCAGCAATTTAGCATACAGCAAAATGGAGGATATCACCTCACAACATCGCCCCATGATACTGCAAGAACAACAGAATACAGCTTTGATCAAAAGGAAAAGATCATCACCCAAAATTCCAACAAAGCATCAAGAAGAACTATCGGTAAAACCAAACTAAACAGAGGGCGATCAAAGAACCAAACACTACACCGGGCATACACACGGTACACACCAGGCGAGAAGAACAAGAACATCATCCCGACACAAGTAGCTCATATGGTTAAAATGGTACTGCTCAAACAGAGGTAGTATTTTGTTCATCAAAGAACAAGGTTCCGGCCCCTCACGCAAAGAAATCACCACCCAATACCGCAAAACCAATCAAGGAAGAGTGGGCTGTCCCCAAGACTAACTTCAGCTTGCCAAACCAAGAATACCGGATCAGCAAGCAGGCAAAGAGCATCTCCAAAAGGCCAGAAGGTCCATGACCAGTTCAACCAAAAACCAAATCCAGAGTATAGGCGGCCCCCTCCCCACCCCACACACCGGCAATGGCTCAAAGGAACACGGCACCAGACCGATTATTCAGACAATCCATCAAAACCAAAATCCAACCACGCAGGCTCCACAAAACAACGAGATAAATAAAGTGCTCGGACACTGCTACAAGGGATCACAAGCACCAAACGGAGGTCATCCGGCTCTTCACACCAACCAAAAGTCCCCAAACTGAATAGCTTAAGGCTCCCAACCCGTTTCAGAAGGGGACATTGGTTGAGCTAATAGAAAAGGCGATAACACAATCCCATTCACCGGCCGATCCAAAGAACAGGTAGAGCAAAGCAGCCATCGAAATGCAAAGCTTCAACATGAGAACTCAACAAACTCGCAACCCAAAAGGTTGCCAAAAAGTGAGCTTCAATAAAGGCAAAGAACTTCCGAGCCCCATCACAAAGCGAAGGATCGCAGATAACCCAAGTTCCATGGCCAGCTCTTGGACTTTCGACCCCAATATCTTCAACCTTAGCACGATACGGAGTCCCCCAACTGGCCCACCGAAGGGGTGACACATGCAAAGGCACAACAGAGCCGTAAATACAGACCTTTGGAAGTGGCAGATCCAACACGCAGCGAGAGAGCCGGCAGAAGCTCCCTATATCAGATTCTGAAGCCGAATCCATAATGACAAAGCTGACTAACCCAGCCCACAGACAAATCCGAAGCATGGCCCAATCGTCCACAAAGGCGTATGAACGGGATGGAGCCATAATCGAGGCCGGAACCTACAACCCCATCAGAATGGGAGAACCAAAACGAGAACTCAAACCTAGGCTTGCACCGAGGAGAAGAGGAATCGTTCTTCGCGAGAGATACAAGACCTCAAAGGCCTGCATCCAAACCTGAATCAACAGAACACAATCACGCAGCCGGCCGCCGAAGATTCAAAGGACGCCGACTTTTCGGATATGAAGTCGAAACGAGGGAAGAAAGAATCAGAAGCCTTAGGCGACCGACTGAGCATCCGGGAGGCCGGCCGAGGCCGCTCCGGCCGTCCTTCGGCAGCAGGAGGGTCATCAAGGAGGAGGCGGGGGGAGGGCCGAGCGTCGCAGAGCGAACAAATTTCAAATTTGAAATTTGAAATCTAGAGAGAAGGAGGAGAATCTCTCTCTACAGTTGGCTGAACTGGTTCAAACTTGGCTTTTTCATCTGTTTGTGAAGCCATCCGTGACTTTTTCAATCATGGTTTACTTCTTAAATAAATGAACTCTACGATCATTAGTCTGATCCCCAAGGTCCAGTCTCCTCGGCTGGTCTCTGACTACTGTCCCATTTCTTGCTGTAATGTCATCTACAAAGTTATCTCGAAGATCATTGCTAATCGGTTAAAGATGTGTTACCTTATCTGGTTAATAAGTGCCAAACGGCTTTTGTGGCGGGTCGCCAAATCAGTGATAACATTCTCCTGGCCCAGGAACTCCTCCATAAGTACCATCTGGGTCATGACCCTCCTCGGTGTACTTTGAAAATTGACCTTATGAAAGCCTATGATTCTATTCATTGGGACTTCGTCATCTCTATCCTGACCATCATGGATTTCCTGCCCAAAATGATAAACTGGATTAGGCAAATGTATTACCACCCCTCAGACTAATATTAATGGGGACTATGCTTGTTCAAGCAATTGAAAGCGCTACTATGCTTGCTCCTCATGGTGACTTCTGGTCGGGGCGGTCTATGGTTTACGCTCTGTATTGTTGAAGATCCTAGATGGAATCTTTGTGTCGTCTTCATTGTTGTAGGAGTAGTTTTCTTTGATCTTGCTAGTGTGAAAATGATGTCACGTCCATTTTGTTTTGTGTCTGTGAGGTGTGGCCTGCACGTAGGTAAAATCCTGTGGTATGTGACGCGCCACACTAAAGATTTTTGCATCTAATATAGTTCTTGCTGCTCCTGTTGTGGAGTGCCCGGCCCAGTTGGATAGTTGGTGCTCTGGCGCTCTGATTCTTGCTTGCTCCCTACGATGAAGGAATTTGCATTGGCTGGCTTTCGATTTTGGCACTGCAAAAGCGGCCGATCCTTTTTCATGTTTTTGGATGGAAATGTCATTCTTTGGTTTACGTCATATTTTTCCTCTTAGAGGCCTTTATGTATTTTTTATATCTTGTCGGCGAAATTATTCCCTAAGCGTGTTATGTTTATTTCCAAGTCAAAATACTTGGAGATAAAACATAGATTTTATAATTTTCTCCCTTTAATCCAAAATACTTACTTACCAAAAAAAAATGAAAAGAAAAGGCCAATGAATACAGCTTTCCTTTGGATCAGGGTCTATAGATCTTTAAAGAAAGGACATGAAAAGAAAAGATATTCCTTGATTTTCATCAGCGAATCACATAGAATGCATTTAGGAGAGAGGTTTGGAACACCATGGATCGATCGTGGTGCGGAGAGCCTGCGTTTAAATGGCCAGCCCCGGAGCGTTAAGGCATGTATAGGAATATGGAGAGGGAGCAAAAGGAAATAATAAGTATATTCCAAAAATCATCCCCGGGACATTTCCCACATTTTCTCTTCGGTGGTCAATGTGGTGAGACTTAAATTAATGACCATCTCGGTGCACAGCGGGGGTGTCTCAGTCGGCTTCCGGATGCGATTAAGAATATATTAAAAATAATAATAATAAGATTAAAAAAAGGGGTTTAGGGTGAGTTGTAGTTGAAGCTGCCCCAGGACGGCTGGATGCGGTGGGAATATAAAAAAAAAAGATGTGGTGTGCGTGTGTGATATGTTGAAGCACAGGTGCTGGTTGCTGAATACGATTGTGATCGATTTACGAGTAATGTGGCTGCAATCGGGCGATTAA